>CAOLHI010002512.1:0-251818 GCA_948474755.1 Ctenosaura bakeri
AGACAGTGCAAAGCTCTCAGAGCCCTAAAAAGGGTACCTGGCCATTTCCGCACTAGACTGTTATAGCGCTATTATTCCCCTTGCAACATCCTATGGAACCCTGAGGTTTGCAGTTTTGGGAGGGGCCACGTGGCCCCTCCCGAAACTACAAACCCCAGGATTCGACAGGAAGTTGCAAGAGCAATAATAGTGCTATAACAGTCTGGTGCTGAAATGGCCCCTGAAATGGCTAGGAAAATAAAAAGGCCTTTACCCAGCACCCCAAAGGCCATAATGTTAAGTTGAGATGAGCCTTTCTGTCTTGAGCAACCTGACTCACCTCATTTGGTGGAGGCACCTGGAGATGACCTCAGAATCCATGTAGGTCAGAAGGGCAAGGATCAATTTTTGGCCCTACATGCAGCTACTGTTAAAATGTGAAGGTCAGAAGGGTATAGCAATTGAGAGTGCTGAACTAGGATCCAGAATTGGGAGTTCCAGTCCCTAGTCAACCAGAAAGCATAGTGGAAGTCCAAGACCAGTCACTGAGGTGTTTTTTTTTTTTAAGTATATGGTAAGCAATGTGGAGAGAAACATGTTTAAAATGGGATAAATAAATAATACATAGATCTCTGTACCTTTTATCCAGATAGGCCTTTGACCATCCTTTATAGTTCCACAGGGCTGAGTCGTGTGCTACAGTTAATGCCCAAGACCTCATGTTATTGTGCCTATTCACCAGTGACTTTGTTTCCCTCCTCCCTCCATTGCAGCCTTCTGTGGCACCAAAAAGTTGCTCCAGATGGTTTAAAAGCCTCCCAGAACTGGTTCACAAGGGGCTGCAGGAAAGAGGCAGAATTGCTGATTTTGGTGGAAGTGCTGAGATCTGGCACTGGTTCACTATTGGAATTCTGACCAACAAATCAAAATTCTGTAGGAAAAGATCTTCCAAAGCAACAGATAAATTTTCTGGATCACCAGGTATTTCAGGATCTCACCAGCAGATGATATGCACTAATCCTTTGTTTACACACAACAACTTATTTTTGACTATTGCCATTTTTATAAATGGCTGTGGTATGGAAACGACTGCACCTGTTGCATACAAGCGTAATCAGAGGAAGTTGTGTATGGAATGTAAATACATTGAATTTATAATGCACCACCAGCACTAGGGCTTTCTGTCATTTGCTAAAGATCCTTATATATGCAGTTTTGAAAGATGGGAGGGAAGATGGCGGAGACACAGTAAGGAGTGCTGTACGGAGCTCTGGTGATTTTCTTTACTAATGAAGCTTTATGTGGTTCTAAAGATTCTGCTTTGCCTAGCTAGTTTGGCTTGATGATACCTGCTGCCCTGTGAAACTTGAGAAATTGTTGATAGTGTACTCAACAAAGAGATTCACTTATCTTGTTTTCGTTTCTCCTGGAAGCATGTTAAACCTTGCTGCCCATTAGCTTCTTCCCCAGCTATCAATTTTGTTGGTATCTGAATAACACTAACTGTCCTTGGGAAGCAGGAAGGGTTTAGAACTTTGAGAGAAGCATACGATATACTAGAAAAGCAGAAGACAGAAAGAAGAAAATAAGTAAGCTAAAACTAACACTGCTAGCAGCCTGAATGGTGTTTCAAATAATTAAAGGGACAGTTGCTCCTTGCTTTAACTCCTAACTCCCAAATGATTACTACTACTGAGAAGCCTAATAATAAGTGAATTAGAATCAGAAACCAACTTACCCTTTGTCTATAATCCTTGACAAAATCTTGGAGATACACTTTAGACAAACATCTTTGGAATAAGAATATATGCAGATTTTTGTGCCCATGCCACTTACCACTCTGTGTGTGCGTGTACGTACCTTCAATTTGCCTGCTGACTTATGGCAACCTCATGAATTTCATAGGGATCTTTTAGGCAAGAAATATTACGATGTGGTTTTGCCAGTTCATCCCTCCAAAATATAGCCAATTTTGCTTGCCAGCAGCTGTGTCTGTCTGTGCCAATCATAGGTATTGATGTGAAGATGGCAAAGAAAATGGACTCAAATTTGGCTTACAACAAGTAGACAGGCTTCTGAAATAAGGAACTTCTCTATTAAGGCAAATTCCTGAAAATAAGCTCTGTTTGGCAGCACTGGAATACAGTGTCTTGGGACAAAAGCATAGTAGAATATCAACACATTTAAAATTCCAGGAATTAATTTGACTTTCCTAGCTCCACTGAGTTGTTTTGATGCTACATTTTGTTTGGCAAAGATTCCTAAGAAGGAACTAGTTTGTGAAAGAACACTAGGAGGCAGTTTCTTCTCACTTCATATTATTTTCATCCTAATCCAAATCTATACACAACAGCAGCATTTATTTCAAACAGTGAAGAAGAATTAAAGCCTAAATAAGCATAAGTTGCTGAACAACTGGAATCAACATCATTTGTTTTGGGTGGTCGATGTTTGGTAAAAACCTGGAGCCATGAGATGAAATGAAGCAGAGGAAAATGTAGGCAGAATATCAGAAGTTTCTTAGAATTAGCTCCAGGAGAGAAATATTTGTTAAAAGTTTTGGCGAAATTTGATGCTTCTAGTTGCTTTGAAATGGAGGCCTGAAAAGTATTTTAGAGATGATCCTAGTGGGTGGTAGGCAAGAATATATTACATCTTTTACCAAAACATAGTGTGTAAAAGACTATTCAGCTGTTGTGGTGCTGACAACTTTTCCTTTTCACTGTCCAAGAAACAGAAGACACACAAATGGATTGAATATGCTCGCTCACCCTGTTGCTCTTAGGAGCTGAAATTTATTTATTGGAATGGTGGCCCACCTACACTAATAAGCTACAGAAAGTGGGACCTTTTACATGAAACACTTGAGTGCCTTTGCTAAAGAGGGCTCAGAATAGGCATGGTTTTCTTCTGCTGTGTAGGCTGGGCAATAGCTACATGAATCTGATGAACTGAGAACAAGAGTCTCATTTACCAGTGTGGGTGATCCATCTCTGTTAAGAGGTGACATGATAACCGTGTTTAAATATTTGAAGGAATGTCATATGGAGCGTGCTTGTTTTCTGCTGCTCCAAAGACTAGGACACAGAACAATAGATTCAAACTACATGAAAAGAGATTCTACCTAAACATTAGGAAGCACTCTGTAATGGTGACAGTAGATTGATAGTGGAATAACCTGCCTCAGAGTGTGGTAGAGTCTCCTTCTTTGGACATTTTTAAGCAGAGGCTGGATGGTCATCTGTCAGGAGTGCTTTCAGTGTGTGTACCACTGGACTTTGTGATCTCTTCCAGCTCTATGATTCTAGGCCATGCTTGCCTTTAGTCAGAGTGAAGTGGCCAAAACAGGCATCAGGTTTTGGTTGTCAAGAAAGGGCAACAAATGCATACCGAGTTTATTATTTTATTTTTACTGCCAGGGAAGGTGACTTTTGGAATTTTCTGCCTCATATGCTAATAGAATATAACTGGTTTTTTGTCTTACGTGCCTTAGCATGGGTAGCTGGTTGGCTGTTTACTGTTCTTTCTCAAGCAGCAAAATGTCTTGGGCTGGTCCTGGTCTCCCTGAGGAACTGACTTCTAGCAATAGCAGCAATAGCAGTTACATTTCTATAGCGCTTATCAGTGCGAAGCACTCCGTAAATGGTTTACAATGTGTTTAGCTAATTGCCCCCAACAAGCTGGGTACTCATTTTACCGACCTACAGAAGGATGGAAGGCTGAGTTAACCTAGAGCCCTGCAGGATTGAACTCACAATGTTGTGGCTGCAGTACTGGCATTTAACGACTGCACCACCAGGACTTTTGGTATGTCCTATCTCTCCTCTTTGAAGATGTTCCTGTTTCATGTGCTTGTACATCTCCTTCACACTACACAATTGTAGTGCTATGATTCCACTTTAAATGCCATGGTGACATCCTATGGAATCCTGGGATTTGCAGTTTGGGGGTGAAGTATTTAGAGTTCTCAGCCAGAGAGCTCCAGTACTTTGCTAAACTACAAACCTCAGGATTTCATAGGGTGTTGCAAAGGTAGTTGAAATGAAATATAGCACTATAATTGTGTAGTATGAAAGGGCCCAAGGAGTGAAAAAAATGTTGTCATGATGTTCTGAGTGATCACAAATACATTTTTTTTTGCCTTTTCTCTTGCATGTACAGATTTATTAAATGCATATGTGGCATAAAACAGTGGCCATAGCCACAGATTTACACATGCAGTTGGCCTTTCACATTTGCTAGGGTTGGGGTGCAGGACCCCCATAAAAGCAAAAACAAATGCAAATATTAAAATGTGAGTGTGTGTCTGTGGGAAGGGGGCCAAAGCATGGTGGAGAGAGAAGGCAACCAGGGTTCAAACCGGGTCAGGAAAAGGAGAAGGAAAGAGAGTTGGCTGGCATGGCAGCCCTATACTTCTTCTCTCTTACCCATCTTCTTCCTTGGGTGTGTGTGGCTAGGGTTTATGGTGCTGAGAAATCAGACTGTGAGCTGTCCTTGTCTGGCCAGACAGCAGCTGGTGGAGGAGGAACAGAGGCAGGTTTTTAAAAGGGCTGCACAGCCTGATTGGAGCTACTGAGAGGGAATGCTCCCCCAGAAAAGAACCACTTGAGGGGGGACAGGGATTGGAGAAACTTGCAAATATTCAAATCCATGAAAGTTAAACCTGCAAATGTGGAGGGCTAACTGTATATGTAGCAGATGAGCTATAGAAATACCCAGTTTCAGCTTCTAGATTTATTCTTATCGTTTAGCAAGGCAATTCTGTGCATGTTTATGCAGAAATAAGTCCCACTGAGTTTAGCAAGGCTTATTTCCATGAAAGTATGCATTGGACTTTAGCCACAGCCACACTGCTTAGCATACACCCATCCTGTTCTCTTATTGTGTTTCATTAGACCCTTTCTTAATCCTGCATCTCATCGCCCACACATAACTTTGGCTGAGAGTTGGGTCACTTTACTGGTGGAAAGTTAGCAAGCAGCTGCTGCCCAGTGTCTCAGGCTCTTGTAATAAAACAAAATGGCAGTCCAAGCACAATAGTCCTGTATCCATATTACTTTCATGCTTCATGGGAAAGAATGAAGATTGCAGCTCAGAAACAACAGGAGTCAGCACTTTTGGATTTAATACAGTGTAGTACACTTCAGTGGCCTTAAGTTTTTCTCATTATACACCAACCACTTTGAGTGCTTAATGGGCCTCCCTTTCCTTGGCTGAACATGCCACCTGATGACTCAGCTACATGTTTCTTTTAAGAGCTCTAAGAGATGGAAACTTTCAGCTAGAGGTAGCTTTCCTGTCCCAGGGGACAGTGGTTCATAGTCATTCGACTATGGACCCTGGAGACCAAGATTCAATTCCCCACTTGGCTACAAAAACCCACTGACTGACCTTGCGTGCATCACATACTTTCAGTCCCAGAAAACCCTGTGATAGGTTCACTTTAGGGTCTCCATCAGTCAGAAACAACTTGAAGGCACACAACAACATCAACAACAATTTGTGAGATTGGGGATGCCATTTGCTTCTTCTACCTCAGGAAGCAAAATGCATTGACTAGGCCTGCAGGGAACATTCATTCTATAATTTGGTATCATCCCATTTGACATAGTACGCTTCATTGTTATAAACAATGACAGTCATTACATACCAGTGTGGAGCCATGTCCCATACAGACAATACATAGTTTGCGATACCTCCTTGAGAGCATAATGACACCATGAAAGAGTATCATTTCTGCTGCTGTCCTTTCAGAGTATAATTCCCTGCCCTTGTTTCCCAACTGCTGTAGAAATTCCAATTCATCCTTCAACAAGTTGGAGAGCAGGGTCCATAGTCTAATGCTCAAACCACTGGCACATGAGGCAGAAGATTCTATATGAGCCTTTCCCTGCTCCATCCAATGAACACCAAAGTAAATAACTAACCCTTTCATAAGATTCAAAAGTTGCTGCCTGAGATGACTGGCTCAGGACAGGATTCACTTGGTGATTTACAATGATGTAATTCCCAATTATTCCAAGGTAAGTACTTTTCAAAGCAGGGATAGGAATCATGTGGCCCATGGGCTGTGTGTGGTCCTTTGTTCATCCAATATGGCCTTTGGGTCCCCAATTCTCCCCACCACCACCACAAAGACCCTCGCATTCCCCTCTCAAATTTTCAGCCAAAAAAATTGTTATGGAACTCAACTCTGGGCTTTGGAGTGTGCTCACCCCTGTTTTATCTATGCAAACAAAGTTATCTTGTTTCTCATTGTGCAACATACACTTGAGGTGTGCAAGGATAACCAGAGAGTTCTCCTCTGGCTAGTAATTGGCTATGGGTGCCATTTCACACTAGGGAATAAGGAGCAGGCTTACAGAGGAGAACAGTAGCAAGGCTTCCTGGTTCAGGTGCACAACGACACTAAGAGGACATTCAGTTGTATCTCTGTGGCCAGTCAGCAGTAGAATTGCACCTGGGAACTCTTGAGGTGCCAGTGCACATTCAGGAAAGGAAGTGCAGCTCTGGACTGACACAACAGATACATTGGCTGAGATGTACGCTTGGCCAGCACCCTAGCAGGAACTTGGCCTCAAACTGTTTAATGGTAAGTCCCATATCTTGGAAGTCTCATAAACTCATAGATTTAGAAGGAGGTTCAAAGGCCTTCTAGTGTAACCTCCTGACAGTGAAGGAATCCAACGTCCAAATTCTGTTTAAAAAAAAATAGAGAAAACAAGCTCACTCCAACTTCCACTTGACAGTCTCTCAGATTTTTTTTTAAGTATTGCACAGTGCAGTTTGCTGAGGTTGTGATATGATCTGGTCATATGTTTTGAAAGCATCTTGTTAAAACTATTATTTAAACTAATTTTATTTTCATTTCTTCTTCCCTTGGAATCACTGTGTTGCAACATCTCAGTGCAAGATTGTTACTTCACTAGTTTTTTAGAGTGTTAGCACTGCAGCACTTCAGTGAAGTACAGTCTATGTTGCTATACACATCTTTAGGGGTGTGACCAGAAAGCCTTGTAGGAATCAGATCTATTGATGTCCCTGGACAGTTTTTTGTTACAGTGGATCTCTGATCGAGGCCATTTCCACACCACAGTGTTAAAGTGCTGTTATTCCACTTTCAACATCCTTTGGAATCCTGAGGTTTGTAGTTTAGGGAGGGGCATTTAGAATTCTCAGCCAGAGAGCTTTTTGACCTCAGTAAACTACAAACCCCAGAATTCCCAAAGGATGTAGAAAGTGGAATAATAGCACTATAACAGTGCAGTGCGGAAATGGCCTGAATGAATAAATACCAACTGGAGGACAGAAGTAAAAAGCTGCAGCTGATTATAGAGTTGCTAGCAAATAATCTGGGAAAACAGAAGGATTGTTTGGATATTAAAAACAAGGACTACTTCCATTAAAACTGCAACCCCCAACATTTCACTCACCTAGACATCTCAAATTGGGTTCTTTTAATAATTACTTTAATTTCTAAAACGAACATGTTAAATTTTTGTGATAACATTCCAGTTCTAGTAGGACTGGCTGTGGTGTTCTTAAATGTTTGTGGGAAAGAGAGGGGAAAAATGTATCATGGAGATGCTGGTTTGGTTGGAATGTAGCATACTGTTCAGACTAACAAGATGGTCCCAACCTGGTAGTAGTAACCTTTTAAATTGGGCCATTGTGGTATAAGAGAAGTAATAACAAAACAACAGGAAAGTCATTTCACATTTAAAGAATGGAGAGCATGGTTCAGTGATAGTGTATGTTTGCTGGATACTGTGGGCCTGAAATTTAATTGCTGGCATCTCCAGTTAAAAGGATCAGGTAGGAGGTGGTGGCCATTTCCATACTACACTCTTATAGCATGATTATTCCACTTTCAACATCCTATGGAATCCTGAGGTTTGCCATTTAGGGAGTGGCTCTTGGCCCCTTCCTAAGCTGCAAACCTCAGGATTCCATAGGATGCTGAAAGTGGAATAATTGTGCTGTAAGACTGTAGTGCAGAAATGGCTGGTGACAATATGCATAAAGAACTAGTTGGACAGATGGTCTGATCTGGAATGGGACAACTTGTTGTGAATAGATATTAGCAGAACCTGAGGCTGCAAAAATCTGGTACCTGGTATGTACCTATCTGGGAATAAGTCCACTGGATCTACTCTTCACAGAATTGCACTATACAGAATTGCACTGTAAGGTACATTTTACAGGGCAATAACGTGGCAAAAAGTGATTGTAAATGAAACAAATAAGGAACCAATATCTCCCTTATCAGTACTGTAAGTTGTCTGAAGTAGTCTCCCTTGATTAATTAAGATCTGGCATATTTGACATAGTGGTGCAAGAAAATGAAAAGCACCAGGAAAGACAAAGGAAAGAAAATATATCCACTTGAAGATGAATTAAGGAAACCAGCAAGTCTTTTTTATCTCATGTTCCAAGGATTTGTTAAATCCATTAACATACTTTCACAAACCCCTCCTCAGCTGCCAAATGGTGAAGACAGAAAATTCACTGGAGTTCTGCTGAAGCAATGAGGCCAGGCAAGAGACTCTATGGGATTTGGTTTGACCTAGCAATTTTGCAGGTCACCATGCAGTCCCTGGAATGTTTTGGGTTATGAGGAAGAAAAAGGCAGGTGTTTTTGCAAATAAGGGTTCTTTCTTCTCTGAGGTGGGCTGAGGGGACTTATAACACCATGGAAAGATGTGGGGGGAGGCATGCTCTTCGAGGTGAGTGCCACAGCTCTCAGTGCCATTGCCAGTATATAGAGTGGAGGGAGTTTGTTCCACATGATTTCTGTGGGATCACTAAGAGGGATCAAGGCTGCCCTTTTATCAGAGCTGTACACTATAGTAAATCTGTATCGATGGCAAACAATGTGCTTCATGCTGGATTAATGATGATTCACACCCAGGATGTGAGCAAAAGAACCAAGGAGGGGGAAAGAGAGGGGGAGACAAGTTGAAAAGATTAGAAAAGTCAAAGAGCTTCATTTCTTGAAAGTAGGATTTATAGTTTAAAATCTAAATGAAGCAAACAAATGTCAAGCCAGCCTCACTAAAGTTATGTTTATTAAGCTGTGACAAACCAACCAGCTGTTAGCCTTAGTCACAAAGAAATAGAAGAAAAGGTTTACAAAACTAGCAAAGGAAACACCAGTCATCAGCTTAAACAGTCACTTTTAGAATGGTGGTTCTCTCCTTATCTGATTTTGTATCATGTACCTAACTATTTAGGCATTATCTGTAAATGTTAAAGCAATACAAAACGAGGTACCAGTAGGGAGGAAGTCTTGGTTCCTGGTTTATACACTGCTTTAAGCATAAAATATACAAAAAGTCTATTCTTTCCACATCTTAGTTCCACCTCTGGCATCAAAATATCTGTTGAAAAAGTAAAGCTCAGGGAAACATCAACTTTGTCAACTGAGGTATAGCTGCAAGTCTGAAATCCTACTAGAAAACTACGCTAGTGTAAAATATTTTCACAAGTGGTCACAGAAGTGTGGTCCCTAGTGCAGCTAATCATTCCACAAGCACCTATGCGGCTCCTCCTCACTTTTGCTATTAGGGGTAACCCTTGCGTAATGGATGAGATCGAGGTCTTGATGTGTGTTGAACCTTCACAACTGTGAGATTCAGTGTAAGTTGTTGTTGTTGTTGTGTACCTTCAAGTCATTTCCAACTTATGGCAATCCTAAGGCAAACCTATCACAGGGTTTTCTAGAGGCTCAGAGTGTGCAACACACCCAAGGTCACCCAGTGGATTTCTATGGCTGAGCAAGGAATCAAATGCTGGTCTCCAGGGTCATAGTCCAATGTTCAAACCAGTAGGCTGGTGTGTATTACATCACATTAAAATTGTATAGAATCTTGGCATGAAAATGTAATTTTGGCTTACAAGGCTACAATAAAATGACTTTGTCCCAAAGGACTTCAGTTGCCCACTCCCATATGATGGTCTTCCATTGCCCACAAGGCGTCAAGCACAACAGTCCCTTGCACAACGCTGATTCTCTTCAACTTAAGTGAGCACCTTTCCTGGTCCTTGGAGCTTCAGGTGGAACTCAGGCCTGAACTTTCCTGATCAGCTCAGTACAAGACTTTGATGATAGAACAGATTTGTTCTGGAATGCTGGCAGTCCAAAAATCTTGAATCTGCACAATAGAAACTAACTATGCTTGATCATTTTCTTCTTGCCTCTCCTCCTGCTCTGTCTGATTTTTCCCCTTTGCTTATCCTTATTTTTATACCTGGTTTTTTTTTCCTTCTTGGGCAAGATTGTGTCAGCTTCCCCTTGTGGCTGTAAGTGATTCATGAGCTTACTTGTACCTTAGTGCTATTTCGGGCTATATGCTCTATTGCTTATAAAGAATAAACAAAGCATGCTTAAATGTCTGTATCATCATCTAGGTAAATATGGAAATCATCCCAAAGCATGAAGCAGAAGGCTATAGTGCCCCTTTACATCTCTGTCCCATTTACTCCAAATACTTCTCTCTTCTCTCCCATTTCTCCCATATTCAACTTTGCATGGCCCTTTCCTTCCACGAGTTCCAGCTTGTCAGCATCTGATGGATCTTAAGTAGTCTGTCTGATCAAGGTTAAATGCAAGTTGTAACCAGCACTATGTCTCTCATGCCTTGATTTTGTCAAGTACAAGCGTATTAGTTCACTCAGATTCAAAGTGATAGCTGAACTCATGCCAAGACAAAATTCTTAACAAACCCATCTAAGTCTTCATGACTTACTCCCCACACCTCATTAATTGGAACCCTGGAGTTATATTAGCTAATTTAAATGTTTTAATGCAATGCAGCAGTTAGTCTTTCAGTTTAAGATATGCATAATCTTAAACCTATATTTATATGAACATATGTAACAGATGGTAGGCTTTTTGTTTTCTTCAGTGAGATGTGGAAGCCTTAAACAGTTTTGCACTGAATTGTTTTCACACCAGTGCTGTCATATACAACAGAACTCTGCAATATAAAGCCCAAGAAATGCCATGCTTTCTCTTCTACTGTCTTCAAGAAAATTTGCCACTCTGATTGATTTTCACACCAAAGCTGATTGAACTAATCACTCCAGTGAAGGATTAACATGTACACACAAACTCAACAAGAGACTTTTACAGAACGTTTACCTTCTCTCTTTACCTTCTCTAATTTCTTGTTTAATTTTCTCTTGGTTTCATGTCAAAAGATGTCTAATTCCTGAATCCTTGCTCTAAAACACTTTTCTAATCTCCTTGCTGGCCAAACAAAGGTTTTATTTGTTTGTTTAATTCTGGAGAGAAACTATCCCATTTCCTATGGATTATTGAACCAACAAATAGCCTTATAACAAAAGTAAACAAAATGAAACCAGCTTCTAAAGTCTTTAAGCTGAGGGCTCCTTATTCACTCCAGTCTGAATGTGATCCTGGCTCCCTTGTAGCAGTGGCAGGGACTTCTGAGAATTTCCAAGGCAGGCTGCCTCACTCAGATTAGCTTGCCTTCCAAATGAAATAGTCAAAAATCTTGTTAATCTTTTCATCATCAATGTGTTTTAGAGACTCCAGCAAGTCAACCACAGTTTAAAAACAAACCCCAAAACATCTAGGCAAAGAAGAGTATTGTATAACTTACCTTGGAGGCCCACTACCCCAAAGTGAACAATCCCTGTCCAAACTTCACCTTATTCTGCGTTCATGTGTTTACTGATTGCCCTCATTTTTTTTTCTTTGCATCATTTAAAAATGAAAAACTTTAGAATTCTGCCAGTGAAATTTGTGATATGAGCTTTATGCAACAAAATCAACTAACAGTGTTGACATGCAGACCAAAATTGTACATTGCCCTTTTGAACTTCTGCACTTGACTTGATGTTCACTTGGGGGCATTATTAAAGACCAGCCACAAAATCCAAATCACAACCTAGCTTTGTCAGAATTCAGGAGCATTTGCATCTGGTTTGGGCACAGTTCCGTATTTCCACCCCACCCCCAAATATTTCATCTGTTGTTTATTTGTTCATTCAGAATTTAGATGGCTTGTGAGGCTGAATAAATTCACCATTACAGGATGCCTGAGAAAGCTCACTTGCATAGCTGACTGAATGAACAAATTTAACAGAGCCAGTTACCCACTGAGGATCTTATCGAAACACCACTGTTCAGCTTCTTTTCAGTCCTGTCTTTCATCTGGAATACTGCTATGCCCCCCGCCTTCAGCAGCACAATATCAAACAGCTGGAGTTTCAGCAGCTCTAAGAATATGGAGTTTTGAAGTAACTATGGTAGTAGGGAACAGCCATCCTTTTTGAATATTGAGTTGAAAAATATCAAAACTGTTTTTGTCAATCAGTCAGTGATGTTAAATAGATGTTAACACTGGAAAAAAAGAAGCTTTTGTTGTTGTTGTTGTTATTTTTTAATCAACCAGCCCTTTAAAAATGTGAGGGTGGAGTATAAATTAAAATCATAGGATATACAAGGACAGCTCCAGGTTAATGAGTGCTTGTAAGATATAATAATTCTGAATATTTAAAAACATAGGGGAAAACAAGATAGTTCAAACATTTTCTGGCCTTCCAACATACCAGAGTCTCTGATCTCCCAAGTCAGAGATAAACTACCTGCTTTGTATTGGTAAAAATTAGTTTTGAAATGTAACTGTTTCTTTTGTTGTTACTTTAGGAGGAACTGAGCTTCATCCCCACTGCCAGTGGTGTAGGGGTAAGTTTCGACATATCAGTGCTTATCATGACAAACTCTCATAGCTATACTCCCAAGGAGAGTCCAAAAATGCAGGCAGCTATGTTGATTTGTATGTGTGCTTCAACCCTCTGAGCCCTAGTACTACTACCACACTGCCCATTGCTAAACATTGTCATAGTTGCAGAACAATGAGCTATTATCAGCATATGGACTGGATTTGTAGATTTGATATCTTCACCTTCTATTATGTGCCAGCTACAATAGTTCATATTCCACCCTTGCCTTTTCAGGTCATTGTCTGCCCAAACTTATTTTCAGATACATACTGCACACTCAAGTCAGTATTAAAATGTTAGGCAACAGAACTTAGATGGGCATAACAGCACTTTGGAATATGAACTATAAACCTGATCTTGTTGTTGATGTAAGGAAGGGTTTACCCCAAAATATAAATCCAACAAATGCCATTCTGTATACAAACTGTGCTTATGAAGCAGTGATAAGTAAAAGTCATAACTGTTCTCCCTGCCATGTGACTGTTGAATGCATGGGAATATCCTGCAGAATTTGACTTGGAAAGAACTTCAATCAGGAATATGGGACAGATAACCACTTCTTTAGTGAAGAGTTGCTGTATAAATATCATTGTGGTGGCCAAATTCACTGGAGGTACCTTTCACAATCTTGTAGCATGGAAGAAATGGCATAACCGATGAGGGAAAGGGCAGACTGATGAATACTCTTCCCAGATCCAGTCTTGAGATTGAGCTTTCCTGTTGGACATTCTGGTTGGTTCACAGGAGCAGGAAGAAACTAGGTTGGGACCTACTGGTAGATCTCTATATGCAGGGTGAGTTGCTGTCTATCAACAGTTTTGAAGGAACATTCAGTGGCCAGTTCATTTGCCCTCTGCATGTGGAATGGAGGGGCATTGCATCTTTTCTCAGGCAGCAATATTTCTTGGGCCAGTCTGAGCTATGTGATTGTAGTAGAGCCGTAAGAGCTTCCAAATCCCAATGCTTCACAATAGCAGTAACGTTATGTTTTTTTCCCACCTAAGGACTCCTCCAAACTGGACAAAAAGCTCAGGATTTGGTAGGAATTATAGTTGTATTTATCTTTTTCCCTTTTCTTTTAAAAAATATCAGTACTTTCTTCCACCTCTGTGTATGTGTTTTTGTATGTGAATTTGCTGTTGAGAGGAAGTGATGGCATCATGCAAATGTTGTTAGAAAATGAAAAAAGAAAGAAAGAAAGAAAGAAAGAAAGAAAGAAAGAAAGAAAGAAAGAAATTTAGTTGATAGAAAGAGAGAGACTCTCCAGAAAGTGAAATGTTAATCTTTGGAATTTAAATAAGATTGTAATCATATTGGAATCTTATTATTGTTTGAATTGAAATAAGATTGGGATTTGACATCCACAGATGTTTTATACACTATACAATTATACCACTTTGATACCACTTTAAGTGGTCTGGCTGTATCCTGTGGCATCCTGGAATTTATAGTTTAATGAGGTACTTTAATGAGTTACCTCTCTGCCAAAGAGGTGCAGTTTGTTTTCATCCAGGTGACTGTGGTGATATTTAAAGCCCTAAATGGCTAGGGACCTTGATACTTAAAGAAGCACCTCTTCCTATATATAGCTGCCAGGAATTGATGTCTGCAGGAGGGCCCTTCTTCTGTATCCCACTAGAGGGAGAAATACAAGGTAGGAGGACAGAGGACAGGGCTTTCTCAGCTGTGGCAACCCGACTGTAGAATGCCCTCCTCTCAAAGAGCAAACTATTGTCAATACTACATTCACTTAAGTGCCAAATAGAATCATAAGTGCTTGGCAGATGATTTGCTCCAAAATGTTTATGCACATGGTTTTAAAGTATTTTAACGTTTTAAATCTCCATCCCTTCCATGATCTCAATACCTACTCCCCCTGTATCAACCTTATGTGTCTCATACGTTTACTTTTTGTTAGAGTCACAGTGCTAAAGTACTATATCACTGTAGCGCTATTACTGTAAAAGGAGTGGGTGGTGTAAGAAATATTCAATCTGGTAACCAGAAATGTAATGAGGGAACAAAAGTCTAAGAGAGACCACCATGGTAAATGTCGCACCCCTCTTCCAAACATCATCTGTGGGACCATCCAAAAGTGCAACAGGAGGAAGCAAAACAATGGATGTAGACATGTGCCATTTAGCTTGGCCTGTGTTGGAATCTCCCAGGACAGAAAAGACAGGCACATTCACTGCAGTGGTTTTAAAAAATTGTTGCTCGTATTTGAAATTCAGAAGAAAAATATTTGGACAAGAAGAATGTTGTATGGATATCAGAAAAACAACAACAACAACAACAACAATGGATACATACAGCTGTAACTCCCACCAAATTTCAAAGGTTTTGGCCAGTCTGAAGATGCCTTTAATTCTGTATAGGCTCACTGTCAGGGACTTTGAGACATGAACCAGGAATCTGTTTTCAGTTGAAACAGCACAGAGGGTACTGTGAATTGGTGTATTCAGAGGTCACCCCAGGTGTACAGGGGATGAAGGTATGTAGTACCTAGGATAGGTACCCAGGGCCCTTATAGTTATTTGTTATCCTACTACATCTGTAGCAATAAGGTTCATTCATATTTGCATAATATGGTCTGGCATTTTGTGTTTGTGCTTGTTTCTTTCTCATATTTATGTTCCTAAAAAAAAAAGTGTGCCACCTAAACTACCTCATTTAAAGTAATTTCTACCACCATCAAAAAGAGCCGCCATTTCTGTAAGTGTACATTGTTTTATCACGTTCCACAGAAAACATAAAAGCATGTCAGAAATTGATGTCTGCAGGAGGGCCCTGCAGACATTTATATTTTATATATATATAAAAATTGCTTCAGAGCTTCTTTGTTTTCTCTGGATCTTTTTCAAGTTTTGGGGTAACACAAGTTAATGTGCTCACAGTCCATACCTTCTTTTGCAGTCTTATGAAGAAAAACATCTGTCTGCTATCCTACATCAAGGAAACAAAATCATGACACAACTTTGCAAACAGAGTAAGTGTAATCAAGGCCAATATGCCGAATTCACATTATTACCAGCACATTAACAGACTATGGATCTCTTCATTAAGCAATGTTTGGACAGTATTCTCCCAGCACAACACAACACGAGTCACTGGATTAGCATGCCCCTTGTCCTACAGCCAGGTGGGGACAGAAGGCCTCCAGCCCTTGGTGGACTGCAAATCCCATTAGCATAAGCCAGCACAACCAGTCAGTGGTATGAAGGGGGCTGCCATCTGACCACTTCTGGAGCACCCAAAGTTCCTTATCCTTGCCATACTGAATGTAATGAACAAGCCAAGACAGTACACTTTTTGATCATGGATCTCCCATGGCCAATCATCCAATTTTGTTTTCAAATGGGATTTGGACCAGGGTAATATCACGAACCTATGGTCTTCAAATAAATGCAGTACCTCCTCATCCAAATCCACTGCAGAGTCAAGCCAACCCACTCAGTTTTTTCTCAGCATCAATTGACTTTCCAGTTAACTTTGGTGGATTGCACAGTAGTTAACCTTGCCTTGTGATTGCTCTATACAGGGCCAGGCCATAGATCAATCTGTATTTGAAAGTCCAAAAACCTCCTTAAGTGTTTAGTTTTAGGCCAACAGTCTGGTTTAAGTGTTTTAACCAAATGTCAACTGAGAGCCGAAACTCCCTGACAAACTAATCAAACTAATACCTTCACTATTAGCTTTAAGACTGTTGGAATAAGTTAAGTAAAGTAACAAAAGCTGGATTTTAATTTTGTACTTTACCAATGACCTACTGGAATGTCAACCACTATTAAGATTTGGTCATGTTTTGATTTTCCTACGGGGCAGCAATGGAAATGACTTATTGCTTAGAGCACTTTGATGCAGTGGCAGCTGTGGTTTCCCTGTCAGTAGGATAAGGAATCCACTTTGTGTTTTCATAAATAAAGGAGTACCATGGACAGTTCCTTGAAGATTCAAACAACTACTACTACTACTATTATCCAGGGTTCATGAGCTGGAAACAAAAGAATGCATGGAGAACCCTGCTGGATCAGGCAAATATGTAGTTAGCCTGGCATCTTGTTTCCATAACTGTATTGAAATTGGAGTGTCAGCAAGTTCTATACCGTAGTATTATTCACCATAATTTGTCTAATGCATATAAAAAACAAATGATCATCACCACAATGGCAGTGAATTCCATAAGATGGGCACAGGTTGTGACAACTTGAGAAAATCAAATGAAAGAAGCATTTTGCTTTGCCATGGCCAATATAATTGGACATCTCTGAGTTGCATATATTAAAATATTTGTATTATGTCCTATATCAAAAGATCTGAGGATGTGATACAGATAGCAAAACAACACTTTAAAACAATGTAAGATAATCTAAAAATAATTTTAAAAAATCTAGAACAATTTGAAACAGTTTAAAACAGTATGCCAAACCTATGCAAACTAGACAGGCTGTGATCCCAATGGCTCCAAATGCTTTGATTAAAAGCCATGTTTTGACTTGGCACTGAGATGAGGCCAGCATCAGTATTAAACATACTTCCAAGGGGAATGCCACCAGTATTCTACTGCAAGAGGTACCACAGCAGAGGTGGTCTTCTGCACAGCTCTTAGCTTCTAGAATTTTTTAAATTGCTAGTAACTCTTATGGTGATCCTATGAATGAGAACCCTCTTAAGTCACAGCCCTGCTCAGGTCTTGCAAACTCAGGGCTGTGGCTTCCTTCATTGAGTCTATCTACCTATAATGTGGTCTCCCTCTATTCCTGCTGCCTTCTACCTTGCCAAGCATCATTGTCTTTTCTGGTGAGTCATGTCTTCTCACGATAAGTCCAAAGTATGACAGTCCCAGTTTAGTCATTTTAGCTTCTAGGGAGAGTTCAGGCTTGATTTGCTCTTGGACCCATTTATTTGACTTTTTGACAGCTCACAGTATCAGTAGAAATCTCCTCCGGCACCAGATTTCAAGTGAAAGTATTCTCTTCCTATCAGGTTTCTTCATTGTGCAGCTTTCACAACCCTATAAAGAAATCAGAAGTATTATAGACAATCTTGACTTTGGTTTTAATGACGCAGCTTGGCATTCAATGATACAGCTTTATACTTGAGGATCTTGTTTAGTTCCTTCATAGTGCCCTTCCAAGTACTAGTCTTCTTCAGATTTCTTGATTCTAGTCTCTATGTTGATTGCTGACAGAGCAATGGTATAAAAATCTTTATTTTAATAACTCATAGTCTAATTTAAAGTAATGTAAATCATCTGTGGTCATTTTTTTCTTCTTCTTAACATTCAGTTGTAACCTTGCTTTTGTACTTTCTTCTTTGACTTTCCTCAACAATCCTTCCAAGTCTTTGCTATTTTCTGCTGGTAGTATGGTGTTATTTGCATATCTTAAATTCTTGATGTTCCTTCCACCCGTTCCCATGCCTCCTTTGTCCAAGTCAAATCCAGCTTTCTATATGAAATATAGTATGTTCATCATACAAATCAAAGAAAGGCTGAAGAAATGCAATCTTCCCTGATACTCTTGCCAATTGGTAACCATTCTGTTTCTCATTTTCTGTATTCATGTTGACCTCTTGTCCTAAGTTATGTTTCAGGATGATCAAGAGTTGTGGTACACCCATTTCTTTAAGAGCAATACGTGCTTTTTCATGATCTACATAATTAAAGGCTTTGCTATAATCTATAAAGCTCCATTATCCACCATATGTGTGCAATATAATCGCTAGTGCCTTTTCCTTTTCTAAAAACATAAAAATAAATATCAATATAAAATTAAAATTAAAAGAACATCATATACAGAATATGACATAATGTATATCATTCTAATAATAAGCAGTGTACAAAGACTAGAATGATATATATTATATTACATATGTCTTATTATATGAATATGTTTTGTCCTTTTAATTTTACATTTTTATTTATGTTTTTATGTAGCCCCTGAAGAAGTCCATTGAAATATACATATATGCTGAAATACATTGGGGGTTTTTCCAAAATAAAACAGCCAACCATTGAGCACTTGCAGAGCTATCTCCACCCCCCCCCATTGAATTCTACAGTGCCTTCTGATATTTTCCAAAACAAATATAACATAAACCTATGTTAGTTCATAAGAACAAAAACAAAGCTTCTAAGTGCTAGATTGCTTCGAGAGATAGACCAAGAATACTGAAGTGGATTCTGCAATAACAAAACCACAGTACCTTTGTTAGGGCCAACAAAAATTCTAAACAGTCAGTCCTCTATACAGTCAGCCCTCCACATTTGCAGGTTTCACTTTTGCAGATTTGATTATTCAGATTATTTGCTGTCCGCCTTGCTGCTGCCTGACACCATTTTTAGTAAGGGCTGCAAGCCTGGTGAGACTGAGAAACTGCAAAGGAGGCTTGTAAGTCCCTATTAAAAATGGTGTGGGGCAGCAGTGGAGGTGGCAGAAAGCCCCACCAGCCTCTTACTTCTGCCTTGGAAGGAACTCTGGTGCCACGTGGGTAGTATATGGTGATCATACTTTTTTGTGTGTGTTCAATATGGTTTGGGAGGCCCTAGAGTTATTCACGGTTTTTTCACTTTCACAGGGGTTCCTGTGCCCCTAACCCTAGCAAATGTGGAGGGATGACTATAGTGCTATTATTCTACTTTCAACATCCTGTGGAATTCTGGGGTTTCTAGTTGAGGACAAAGAGCTCCCCAGCTGAAAATTCTAAAGGTCCCTCCCTAACGTGCAAACCTCAGGATTTCATAGGAAGTTGAAAGTGGAATAATAGCACTATGAACATTTCCGCACGCGATGATTCCACTTTCAACCTCCTATGGAATCCTGGGGTTTGCAGTTCCGGGAGGGGCCAGCTGGCCCCTCCCGGAACTGCAAACCCCAGGATTCCATAGGAGGTTGAAAGTGGAATCATCGTGCTATAAGAGTGTCCTGCGGAAATGGCCTATAACAGTGTAGTGTGTAAAGGCCCTACAGCAAATCCATGGGGGGGGGGTTCTTGACAAGATGTGTTGGGGGGATTGCTTTTGCCTCCTCTGAGGCTGAGAGAGTGTGACCTGCCCTAACTCACTGCTTTACCAGCGTGGGATCCGAAAATGAGACCGAGAGAGAGAGAGAGATCCATATAATCACATCCCTTGCCCATCTGAAAGCGACACTGTCCTAATGGATCTACTTCTCCATTTTCCTCCTAGTCCTGTTGCGATCTGCGTTGCTGTTGTAAAACCCCTGAAGAGAAAAACCAAAGCTTTCCTTCCCCTCCTCTCCTAATCCATCTCAGGCCATTTCCGCACTAGATGGTTATAGTGCTATTATTGTGGATCTGGAGCCCTGGTGGCGCAGTGGTTAAATGCCAGTACTGCAAGCCACAAGGATGTGAGTTCGGTCCTGCCCAGCTCCAAAGTTGACTCAGCCTTCCATTCTTCCGCAGGTTGGTAAAATGAGTACCCAGCTTGTTGGGGGCATGAATAGAAATACAGGCTATTTGTAAGCTGTTCACCCCCTTGATCCATATGGAGAGGCAGGATATAAATAAATAAAAATAAATAAATAAAAATACTATTCCACTTTCAACACCCTATGGAACCGTGAGGTTTGCCCGTTTGAAGCCCCTCCCTAAACTGCAAACCCCAAGACGCCACAGGGTGTTGAAGGTGGAATAATCGCACTATAACCCTCTAGTGCGGAAACAGCCTGAGTCTTGATGGCTGCTTCTGCCTGAGGGCCGTCACCTCCCACCCGCCGGAGCCCAAAAGGGGACGGAGTGAGCGGGGGACCCGACTTCCCTTCTCCACCAAACTTTCCAGTCCCACTTTCCCCGCTTCCGCTTCTCTCGGATGGGGGGGGCGGCGAGGAGGCGGCGCTGGCGGCTCCCTCTTTGCCCAGGCGAGCCTTTGCAAACCCCGCTCCTCTCCCTCGCTTCCTCCCTCTTCTCGCCCATCAGGTGCAAGCGGGAGACCGCCCTCCTGGAAGGCAGGGCGCCTTTGGAGCCGGGGAAGGAAGCGAGGCGCCCTCGTTCCCTCCCCCGCCCCAGCCCCAAGCCTGCCTCCTCCTCGGCTCCTCCTCTCCCTCCTCCTCCTCCTCCTCCTCCGAAAGGGGCGGAAGGGGAGGAATGGGAGGCTCCGGCGCCGGGCTCGCCAGCAAAAAGAAGGGAATTGTTTGAGAGTTCAGTCATCCAAAAAAGCTCCTTCTGCCCGGAGCCCCATCGCCTGCCTGCCTGCCTCCCTCTTCCTGCGGGCTTTGCCGGGGACTCCGCCGACTCCTCCTGAGAGCCACCGGCGCCCGATCAACTCCAACCAACACTCCTTTCGCCCCCCAAAAACCCCCTTTTCCCCCAGCCAGATCCTCAGCTCCAGGCTCTGACTTTGGGTGAGTGGCGCGCCGATCTGTCCGGCCTGGAAACTCTTTCCAGCCTTGAGATTTTAAGGTCTTTGTTGCTGTGTGTTTCTCTCTCTCTCTCTTTCCTCCCCCCCTCCTCCTCCCCTAAATGAACTGGGTCCCCCTTCAGCAGCATCAAAGATCTGGGGGAAGCGAAAGCCCCAGCGATGGAGCAAGAACAACCAAACCGTCCCCGAAGTTTGCTTTTCTCCTCTTGGGAAGCCAAGTTCTCTTTTTCGTGGGGTTACTCTAGCTGTGCAACAGTGTTACGTTGTCTCTGTGTTGTAAATGTGGGAAGACTGAATCGGAGTAGGATGCTTTTATACGGGAAGAGGAGTTGGATCCCCTCTGAGGACACTGTTCTTTCCCAACTTTCTGCGCCTTAACGTGCGTTTGTTTTCGACCGAGCAGGTGGGATTTTGCATTTGTGAGTTGCTTTAGTTTCTTTCCGCCAGCATCTGCACCGTAGTGGAGGATCTTGTAGTTGTTCTGCTGCTGGACACGAAGTAGCTCTGGTGCCAAAACTTTCCCCCCAAATTGCAAAAAAAAAAAAAAAAAAAACCTAATAATGATCGTAATTAAAAATAAACACTTCTGCTTCTTCTCTAGGAGAGGAGTTGGGGCGGGGAGAGCAAAGGAGAGGAAGCTAGGAAATGTTTAGTTACAAACCTGTGAAGATCGTGTGCATTTATAGCAAAGTTGTGTGTGTTTTGGGGCGTTTGCAAAGATCGGAGGGGGTGAGTGGGCGTGAGGAAAGCGAGGCGTCTAAATGCAGTAGCATCTTTTGCTTGTGGCTCTGCGTGAGAGCTGCTGCTGCGAGAGAGAAGGCATGGATGGGTTTGCTCAGAGTAAACAAGCTTGTCTCTTTCTTGTGCAGCTGCTCTTTCTCGTGTGTTTGTGGTCATCTTTAAAATAGATTTCGGTGGTAGATTTTATTTTTTTTTGTCTTGAGCCGATGAGAAAATGTTAGAGGCCTGTAAAGTGGGTGCCTTGAAAGTATTCCCAAAGTTTTGCAAAGATCTGTTGAAAGGGATTGAGAAAGAAACGTTGTTTACAGTGGGATCCTATTTTTTTAAAAAAAAGTATTTAACACTTGTTAACGGTGGTGCATCTTTCAAGGATAAAATCAATTTAAACTCCAAAGTTAAACCTTTTAAAGATCTAAGGGTTTATGTGGGAAAGACAGCAAGACTTGCTTGTCCAAACTTTGAATAAATTGTGCCTTGCAGATGCTTGAAAAATATTTTGAGTGTCATTATTTCAGAAATGTGTAAATGTATGGTAACTTTTCATTGCCTTTGAAAATGAAAAACATGTGTTCTTTAGAATTAGTGAACAGAACAATATTGGTAATGTTTTTGTGTAAAACATGTACCAAGTTCTTCATGACAAATGTAACTCCAAAACACAACCACTGGAATTTCATGTGTGCTTTCTTGTCATTCTGTCCTGATTATTTTTAATAGTACAAACCTGAAAGCTTATGTTAGATGTATGTAAAACTCCCTGTGGCTATCTGAAGAATAGGCATTATATAAAAAATAAGTCAGTGTTTATGTGGAAGAGTTGATTTGCATAGTTGTGAAATAAATGCAGTGCACCTCAGCTGTTTTACTTCTCAAGCTTCCCAAACAATTTCTTAATTCAGCTTTTGAGTTTGGGCACAGTATTGTTTCTTGTAGAAGAAGAACAGAGTCTACCTAACAGGGCAGATGTCTCTGGCGATGTCCAAGATACTGTCACAGCCAAACAGAAGATTTCTGCTTCAATACTAAAGTAGTTTATATAATGGATCTAAAATGCTTTCCTTTTGCTATTTACCATATGATCTGTTTGGGTTTATACTGCTGTATCTAGCCAGTGTTTTTAATTCTGAAACATTTTTTGTGAGTTCTGTGTCCTCTTTCAGCTTTTCCACTGAAGTGAGAAATGGAGCTATTTGTGCTGAGAATTGGCCTTTAGATCTCATCACTTCTTATTGAGCTATAAAAAAGAGAATCACAAAGTAGAGCAAAATTTTTATTGGTCTGACATCTGTTGTTGAAATTTGGCATGTTTGTTGTGTAAAGCTCAATGGTATAATTCTTTCTAAAGAATTGGTCCAGTAGAGAGGATACCACTTTAACAGAGCCATGGTTTTGACATTTCAGGTTTTGTCTTTCATTTCATCCTGTTCTCCCCCCACCCCACCCCAATTTCCACTGCATTCTACAAGTAGGCATTCTCCCAAACCCCACTCTAATATTCTGTGTGCAGGGTATCCATTAGAAGGGTAGGTTCAACTTGCCTTTGCTCTGCCTTAGTTTTAGAACAAGGAATTTTTGTTTGTTTTGTTTACTGCTGAGTTCTAAGTTTTCAGTTTGTAGTTTGCTTCCAGCTCAGTAATTCCAATGCAGAGATTTGTATGTTTCCTCTAGAGCAACCTTCCCCATTCTAGTATCTCCCAGACATATTACATTTCCCATTATATCCAGTCAGACTAGATTGGGGATGATGAGGATTGTAGTAAAACATCTGGAAGGCACCAGTTTGAGTCAGGCTACTCTGCACAGATGCTGTTCAAACTCTTGTTGTTTTTTCCATGTAGTGTATGGAAATGGAATAGACAGCTGGACATTTTGAAGTGGAGTAGAGTACATTCCTAAGTACAAAGCCCAAGACTTGGAGCCTATTCCTTGTTGACAATGATTCCTTCTGTTATCCTTTCCTATTCACAAATCATTGACAGCATATATCTAACTACTGAATGCAAATTATTACAGTACCTCTGACAACTTGCAATAATAAATAACAGCAATCCCTATTGTAGTAAAGGCAAGCTGTCAGAGCAATTGCTGCTGTTGGCAAAGCAAGGATAAGACTGAGATGCAGGAAAAGTAGGCATACTAGAAAGTTCAGTCCATTTTCAGATTGATTTATACGTGTGTTTAATTCCTAGAAAGAAGGAGTAACCAAAACTTTCTTTATACAGGCTGAAAGAGGAAGCAGCCATAACCCATACACTTAAAACACTCTCTGCCTTTATAGCTTAAGGGCTGGCTTGTGGTGAGTAGCTAAAGGTCACACTGGTAATTGCTGTATCAAGAGGAGAGGACAGTAGAACTACTGTTGGTACAGGAGGCTGGCCTTTCAAAAGCACATCACGCTGGCATGTTTCTGTTCACAAGTTGTTCCAGTGATATTAGTTAGACACGTAAGAAGTCAGTGAAATTAGTGAGAAACAAGCATGCATCTAGAAGTCTTATGGTCTATAACAGAATTGAGGAGTCCAACCTGAAAACTTTTTCGTGACTCATCCTTCCTAGTGAACTGCTGTTCTTGATATTCAGTGGCAGACTTAGTAGATGTCTGAAGGTAACCTTATCAGTCTTTTGTAAGACATTAGATTCAAATCTAAAGATGCAGAAGGGTTTTTTTTTCTAGGAATCTAGGGCATGACCTAGAATTTGGGGTTTGGGGTTTACATCCCAGGTCAGTGGAACCTGAGAATAACATTAAGCAAGTCAATTCTGCACATAAGAATATGGATATAAATATTTAATCAAATATTATGAATCCTGTTTTAGCAGCAAGTGTCTAATTCTGCTGAAAGACCTTGGGACCACTGAATTTGCATACACTTCAGATGAATCACTCAGCAGTCCATGGCATTATTATTATTATTATTATTTCACTTCTATTCCACAATTTCCACAAAATAAGGGCTCGTGGTGGCTTACAAAAATAGAGGTAGAGGGGAAATAAAAGTTCTTATGCACAACTTAAGTAAAAACATACAACATTTTTGGTAAAATGCAATTCAACTATTTGTACAATTAAAGTGCTAGAAAATAAATCCATTAAAAAGATAAAAGAATCAGCAGAGCAGCTTGCTATTAAAAAATTTTTTGCAGTCAATTCCTAAAAGCCTCTCAGATTAAAAAAGTGTTCACTTGGGCATGGAAAGATGGCAAGAAGCGAGTCATCTTAGAAGGCAGTTCCAAAGCAATGGAGCATCCACTGAGAAGGCCTTCTCCCATGTTTCCGTCGGACATATCTGTCAGTGTAGTGGGAAACAGCTTTCCAAACTCAGGGTTGATTCATGTTATGTCTGAAACATAAGCACTTGAATTTATCATTTTATTTATTTATATCATGAATGTGTTATATATAATTTATTTTTACATATCTGAAGAACTGCTTCTTAAATGAGCCTTCTAGGCTCCAAGATCTCTGTGGGAAGCCTTTGTTTTGGTCCCAGTGTTACAAGTCTTACAAGTCAGGCTGACATTGAAGACCAATAAACAATTACTCCTGATAGGTGGAGATGAACAGATACGAGGAGCTTGAGAAAGCATGACAGGACCTTGGGCAGATAAGACAGTAAGTAGGATGCAGCTACTTCCACTCCTGCTTATACATCTGTATATAAGATTAATAACCTAAAATAGCCTTGATTCCATGTTGGGAGAAAAGCAATAAATAAAACTAACTGATTATAGTTTTCTAGGGACTCGTAGAGATTTTCAGAAGAAAACCTGAGACTTCATGCTTTCAAAATATTTTTACTACTTTTGGATCTATTGGCTCTCTAGATCCCAACTATCATTCCTGGGATACCAGTAGAACTCTGTAACACGTACCCCGTAGTTCGATATAATCATAATCCTGTCCACTACATACAGTCTAAGGTATTATGAAAGAAAAATCTCTGTTTTAATACTGAAGATTTTTTTGCGTTTCAGAAGTTACAGCGTGATCCATACTTTGCAGTGGGAATCTGCTGGGGTTTGGTTCCAGGATGCCTCCTGGGTACCAGAATCTCTGGATGCTCAGGTCCCATTATATACAATGACGTAGTAAAATGGTGTCCCTTATGTAAAATGGTGAACAACTCAAATGAGTGCTGGACAGAGCTTGAGTATCTGTGAAATGGCTGGAAGCTAAATCAGTGTAGTACTCAGCATGCAGCAATATCAAGATTTGGTTTTTGCATTTTTCCCCAAATATTTTCAAGCCATAGTTGGTTGAATCCATGGACGCAGAACCTATGGCCAGCTGTATTCTCAAGTACCTCCTCCTTGCTTTTATATTTTTGTTTAAAATTACAGTTGAAGAGTCCTCTGAAGTTTATGAGGTATTTGTAACTTTCTAGTACTATCAGTAGTAACAGTAATTATTTGTTTAGTTTCTGTGCCATCCTTATCTCAGCATTGCGATCTACGGTAGCTCACAATGAAAGTACAAAATAAATATTGCAGATACCACAGTAAGTTATACTATCAGTGTGTGATTGAGCGCGTTATCCTATTAAAACCACAACTTGGTTGAAACCATTTTTAAAAAGTTGCAAAGTATTTGATAATCCTAACCACTGTCAGCTCATGGACCAAGGAAGTGGGTTGCACACCTTGAAGTCACCTATCTGTGATCCTAGGTTAACTTTTCAGGAGCTGTGTAGGATTGGCACAGATCTCTCATTGTTTCCAAAGGTACAAATCCCAATTTGACTACACAAGCACATTCAAGCCTTGGCTGGCAACTCTTTGGTCAGAATATTGTTTCTGATATTCTAATATGGCTTTTGAGTGGTCCAGCAAATGTCACTAAATAGTAGGTATACCAGTATGAGAAAATATATTTCCATAAAAATCTTGAATCATGATCTGTAGCAAACCTGCCTGTCAATGGAATGAAGTGTGTCCCTTGAATCTTGTCCCATTATCTTAAGGTTTGTGGGACCCTAGAAGAAAGGGCCAAAGTAGACCAAGTGCTCTTTTCCACAACACAGTTTTAGCACTGTGTTTCCATTTTATTTGTCATTGCAACATTGTATGGAATCCTGAAGTTTGTAGTTTGCTGAGGCACCAGGAGCCCTTTGGCTGAGAATTCAAAATACCCCTCTCTAAACTGTAAATCTCTGGATACCATAGGATACCGCCATGGTAGTTGAAGTGGAATCGTAGTGATATTCAGTTGACCCTCCGTATTCATGGATTCTGAATCCACAGATTCAACCAGCCATGCCTTGAAAATATTTTTAAAAAATACAAAAAAGCAAACTTTGATTTTGTCATTTTATATAAGGGATGCCATTTTAACTGCACTGTAGTACATAATGAGATTTGAGCATCCACTCATTTTGGTGCCCATGCGGATCCTGGAGCCAAACCCTAGTGGATACTGAGGGCTCACTGTAATTGTGCACTGTGAAAGGGCCCCTGGAGGGGAAATATAACATTGCATTTCACATATAGTAGTTAAAAAATGCAGATAGCATCAGAGTGTGTGTGAGAGACAAAGGGTGGGAATGAAAACTATTGGGATCATAGCAGTCACAGAAGGGAAGTTTAAATTTCATTGTCATGCTGTGCTCCTGAAGAAAATATTTCCTCTGCAGGTGTTATTTGTGTTGGAAGGATATCATTGCATCTCACTTAGTAGAAACAAGCACTGAATCTGGGAAAATTGGTGTTCAGAGGAACGAAAACATTAACAAACTTTCTTCTCTTCCCCGTGCTTTTTCCATATCTCAGAGTTAACTCAGACTACAATTCTATACATACTAACCCATGGTCTGACAGGAGGTGCTTATGCAAATTACTGAGGCCTGGTAAACTGGAAGGAGACCAGGCATGTCACATGTGGTTTTATCTTTCTCAGTAGTATCATTGTCAATTTTTTTTTTTTTTTTTGCACACATTGTAAAATTGGTTGATTTGATGGTAAGTAGTAATGCTATACAGAATCTGAAGTCCTGTCTAAATAATTTTAGCTGGTCTTCCAGGGACACAAAACGACCATGGCATAGGCTTCTCAGGACCTGATGCTGCAGCCACTGAGTGAGGCAGTCTAACTGTGGAAGCTGAGCCAGGATCCAAGCGGCTCCAGGTGCTAGCAGCCCACCTCTGTTTTCCTCTGCCCCATCTGCCTGTCCTCCTTGCTACCAGCAACACTGTGGGTGTATATACTCCCTCCAGAGTCTCTTCCAAGGTCTTAAGAAGTCAAAGGGGGGGAGCAGGATAAGAACCCCTTTCCCAGGTTCTTCCTCCAAGCCAAGAGTCTCTTTCCTGCTTGGATCAAAGCCTCCATCCTGGTCCAAAGGCAATTAATTGGCTAGGTGTCCTGCAACCTTCCTCATCCCTTCTTGTCATACAGATCTATTGCTGGCAAACAGTTAAGAAGTCTACTCCACAAAAAATTTTTCACTAGGACCTGAGCCTGTTCTCAGTGGCATTGTTTCAGAAGACATATGGATGAGAATGAGATACAGGGCTTTTTCAGATATACATCAGTGCACTTCTACATCTGCTGTGGAACCCTAATTCAGACAATTCAGGCATACTCTTGTCCTCCAGACTGAGCAGCAGAAACTACATTTGTACAACATTGGTTGACCAGCCTCAGTGTCAGTTATGATGCCATCTTTGCTGCCATTGTGAAGCAGACTTTTTAAGGCAGAAGCTGTAATGCAGGGTAGAGGGCAACAATTTGCATTCAGTTTGGAACAGGATGTATGTATCTTTTGAGATTAAAAAGGCAGTAGTGGTGAGCAGAGTTCACTGTACAGCAAAAAATGTTTGGCACCTCCTTTGTTTCTTTATATACACAGTTGAAGATAGCACTATGGCAATGTATAGGACAATATTCTGTGATGTTGAAGGATCTCAGTATGCCCATAATCCGAGTCTTTATTTGTGCTGTTTGACTTACTGAAGGCTTCTTGGCAGCAACTTTTCAGGGCATATCATCCATGATATGGGTACTTGTTTCTTGGAACTGAAACTTTTAATAATATAGGACATTTGCAATAGAGTTAGGAAGCTGGCAGTTCTGTTTAACTTCAGGAAGCAAAGAACAAGAATAACCATGTCTCTTATACAAAGGTGAAGAAATGTACTGCTAGGCATAACTGATCCTGATAATGCCAGTTTGGCAAATTTGGATGTTTCTGAGCTTTTCTGTTCCGGGCAGAATTGTGTGGAGATTAGATGTTTCATTTATTATGTGTCATCAGTTTACACTTGTTAAACAGAGCTCTATAACACTATTGTCAGATGCACTAGTGTGATGTGGAAGGTGCAGGCTAAAGCATGCCTAGAAAAATCAGGTTGCTGGGTTGAACACATTAACTCCTGTTACTAAATGTAGGGGAAGGGGAGGTTTCCATGCACATTTTAAAACCAAAGAGCAGACAAATTGAAAAATCTGAAATCATGATGCAAGGGGCTGTGTGGTGAACTCCAAGTTTGTATAAAGGTTTCTGAACTTTTCCTTTCTGGTAGCAGCTCTTCAAGCCAGTATTTTGAAATTTACCTAGTTTCCAAAGAGGCCCTTGATCAGGAAGGAAATGGGGAACCCTGAGTGTGTAAATAGTGCACAAGTCCTTCTGTCTGTGTAAAGAGGTTCCTAAGATTGAAACTCTATGGAGATATGAGAATTTATGAACAGTGAAATTAGAAAATTGATGGATGGCCATTTAAAGCATCCAAGTAATCAACAAATGTACTAATACTCTACACTATATTGCTGCTTGGAATGCTCTGAAGCATTAAACAGAAGATAACTACAGTTGGCCCTCCACCTTTGTGGGTTTAGCCTTCATGGATTTGATTATTTGCTAGTTTCTCCAACTACTGCCCCTGCACCTCAAGCACTGCTTTACTGGAAGAACCTTTCTCCAATCAGGCCATGCATCTCTTCAGTAATTCACCTCTGATCTTCTTCCTCCACCACCAGCTGCTGCCTAGCCAGCGAAGGATAGACTGCAGCCCAATTTCTCAGCACCACAAACCCTCTCCCAGTGCTCTCCACACACCCAAGAAAGGAGATGAGTGAGAGTCAAGGTATAGGGCCAGCATGTTGACTTACCCTTTCCCTCTCCTTTCGCTGACCTGGCTTGGACTCTGAGTGCTCACTCTCTCCACCGTGCCTTGGCTGCCTTCCTATAAACACACACACACACACACTTTGATATTTGCATTTTTTTGCTTTTGTGGTGGTCTTGGCACTCTTAACCCTAGCGAATGTGGAGCCTTGGCTGTATAATCTTTCTTGGAGAGAACTAATGTTAAAAGAAAGTGGGGCTTACTAGAAGAGATTAATTGGATGGTAGACCACCATAAAACACACACACTGCTTTTCTTTCACAGAAACCAGTTTATCCTTAGGGATAGTTTGATATACCTACCCAGCAAATACGAAATTTATTTTTACAGTACCAGGACAAGTGGGCAGAAGAGTGTTGAAGACAACTGTACGAGATCAGATCTAAGTTTAAGTCAAAGGATTCACAGATAAGATGGATATCGGTTGGAAAGAAGGCAGAATACCAATTCAGAAATAGTACTAAACACTGGCATAGCCTTCCATATTGCTCCCTTCCTCTGGCAAACTGCAGAAAGAGAGTAAAAACTTCTGCCTCAAACTGTTAAACAAGCTAGAGTTTTCCATTACGTCCAAATGCATTAAAATATAATCATTTCAAGCGATGAGATCAGAATCTGTGGTTTAACTTTGGCTTATTTAAATTAATAATAGCTGAACCTAATCGTAGTTTGCCTGAGTTCCAGAACAGGAAACTCTGTTTAGTTTAAAAGAAGTAACAGAAGCTAGTCTCCTAATAGCTGCATTGGAGGAGTAGAGGAGATGGGATGTATGTGAGTCTGGGGTTCATGCCTGTAACTAAAATGCAGTTTAATGTTATTCCAAAAGAGGGACTTGGATACATTGTACAAATTCTGGATTGGGAGTTCTGAGTGTAAAGTTGGCTGGGAAGATGAGTAGCTTCATTTCAGAAGTGACCATGAATTCAGGTGTCTTCATACGATTACATTAATAGCTAGATAGGTACGTCCTCAACCCATCTTGATTAGTTAGAACCTTCTGCAGGAAATGACAGTGCTGTGTTATGGGAGCATGTCAGTTTCTTTTTTCAGACTCTAGTACCTAGCAGCTGAGCTTGTGCAGTCTCTCACAGGAGAATATCCTCAGTTTTCACCTAGTAAAGAGGTGTTTGAACCCACATGCACTTGAAAATTGTGCTCCTGCTCAAAAATCTGCTACTTTAAAGAAAAGGCTAGTTTCCAAGTTTACTTTCAGAGATGGTACATTTTGGCATGGGGTGTGATTTTCATAAGAAGGGGTATTTTTTTTCCAAACCAGTGACTGCTAGTGTGAAAGCTAGTAGTACTAAAAAATGAGAGGATTATGAATGTTTGGATTGGCCCTGAATGAAGTCAGTGGTAGTGTAGAATAGGTGGTAGCTCTGTAGCTGATTTGTCCTTTTAGCCAATAATGATACAGAGAGACCATTGTAATACCCTATGGTAAGTATCTCCCCAGCTGACTCCTGCTTCTTCTCTCACCTAAAGGTTTCCTTCAAGCTCTTCTTTATGAAGGCCTCCCTTGCTTCCAAAAGCAAAACTGGACTTACCCTTGGAGAAATTTTTAGGTGCCAAAACGTGAAGGTGAAAGGGAGTAGGCAAGGTTTATGACGTCAAATCCATTGGTGCATTTTTAGCATGGTTGCCAAAGAAAATGTTTTCAACATACTTGAACAAAATTATGCTTGAAAAATTCAACTCTACAGTAACAATTGTAAACTCCTTCATCAGGGCAATCAGTGTGTGGGGCTGCCCTGGCAGAATTACACAACAGTGATTCTTTTCCTGATTGCTACCAACTGAAAAACTTTGAGGTTATGGTTATTTTATGTTTTTCATAGGTTTTGTATCTTCTTCAAAATACTGTCTCTTCTCTACAAAACAGACTATGCTGTTCTATACTTCTGCATGAATCAGATTGTTATGGCAAATTTTCCATGTGCATTCTAGCTATATTGTGAAGTAAAACACATTTTTGAGGTAAAATTCGGGCAAATGAAGGCATTTTGTAGTGAACTCCACATTTTCTAGTCTTGGTGAAGGCAACCATTGGTGGGAGACAGAAAATTACCTTGTTGCATACATTATACCCATTCATGGAAGGCCAGATTACCTGATAAAGTTGGTGCTTACCTATTCCTATGAGGTACTTCTAAACAGGCTTTGGCAGAATATGGAATCCTAAAGGCTGAGATCCTACACTGGGATAATGTAGTGTAATTCTCTCTCTGGATTTAAGCATTTATTGTAACCCTTATGTTTAATTGCAGTGTTGCTCAGTGGTACACGCAACAGAATGTGCAACCAAAGACACAATGGAATGCACGACCAAAAGAATATTATTGGAAGTTTCAGCAAGGACAGATAAATACACATCAGTGCATCTGTGTATACATCTCTGTCTCCATAATTTTGATCTGAATGTGGAAGTTTACGTTAGATCAAAAATGTTCAACCACTTGCATAGGGGTATGGACATGCACATAAGAAGCAAACAGGACTCTGGCCAATGGGTAGAATTGTTTTTATTGTTGACCACTAGCAAATGCCAAAAAATTTTTACCACTGTTTTTGCTCCTTAAGAGTGAAATTGATTTAAATAATGTAGTTGAGTTTGTAGATACAGTTGATTTGGGAAACTGCCATGGCATCGTTGTTGTTTTTGTTATATGCACCTTCAAGTAATTTCTGATTTCTGGGGACCTTAAGGTGAACCTATGATATGGTTTTCTGGGACTGAGAATATGAGCCTAAGGTCACTTAGTAGGTTTCCATGATGAAACAGGGAAAGGAACCCTGGTCTCTAGGGTTGTAGTCTAGTGCTCAAACAACTATACCACACTGGCTCTCATTTGTAAGCCATGGCTTAAAATTTATCTATTCCTACTGTATAAGTTGCTTTTATGATTTTGGATGCTACTGTTTGTTATGTGCCTTTAAGTCATTTCCAAGTCATGGTGATCCTAAACTTGAACTTACTACTCAGTTTCCTTGGCAAGATTTGTTTTCCATTGCCTTCCTCTGAGGCTGAGAGAGTGTGATTGCTCAAGGTCACTAAGTGGGAATTGGGAACCCCGATCTCACAGAATCCTGGTCCATAGGTCATATCACGACACTTTGTTGACTCATCACTGCATTGCTCTGGCTCTTGGATACTATAGGGAATGAAAAAGAAGTATACAAGAATCCAGGACAAGGCTGAGCAAGCTTAGAATGATAGTCAAACTAGTTGAAGTCTCATGGTAAATAATGCTTGGCTCTTAACAAAAATACAAGAGAGAAAGCAAATAAATAAAACTGTTTTATGCTCAAGGTAAAGGAACGTGGGCAAAAGTGAAAATCATTTTTCAAAGAAGGATAGAATTACTTGACAGAATCCCCAAGTGCAATGTCTATAGCGATCAAAGACAATTCTCAATTTAGCCCTTCTTCCATTTTTTTACTTGTTATTTCCCCTCTAGAACCAGTTGTGAAAAGGAGGTTTCATTGCCTTCCCTTCATGTTTGGGCTCTTTGGTGTCTGCTAGAGGTTATTGATTTTCCTTTGTTGTAACCTTTCCTTGGGCATTTTCCTTTTTTCACTGTGCTTTGCATAAGAGCTATTTTGGATTGCATGCTGTAGGTTCCTGTGAAACATATCTGCTATGAATTGATGAAAGCCCTGTTAACAGATTGTTGCGCTGGGCTTGGGGGGTTAGACCAGTCACTAATTCACTGGGTGGTCTCTGGCAGTTTTCTGTCAGCCTCTTCCCCTACTCTGCATCTGTGGGATTGACATTAGACAAACAAGATGCTGACTATAAAGCACTTCACACATTGAGCATCGATAGATTTGTTTTTTTAAAAGGGGGGAAATCTGTCCAAATGTTTACTTTTGATATAGTGAATAAAATTATGTATGAAAAATCCAGCTCTAGATTAAACAGTTAGCCTTCCAAATAAGAATGAGTTTCTTCAGATGTGAAGCCCAGATCTATTAGACTGATTGGTTCTTTGCTTGTTTATGGCGTTTATCTATTACCTCTCAGCTCATCAGGGCCTCCAAGGCAATACATACTGCAGGAGGGCACTGTGTTATGTGCTTTGTTGGTGGGATACAAAACATGCTCATTGTACGTAGGCCCTGTGAGAACAGTTAAGTAGATGGATTCTACCATAATAATGAAACTTTAAATACTCCTGATGACCCTTAGTACTGTGTTGGAGAAGACAGATCATTCCTGCAGTGAATAATCTAATACTTCCTAAATAATTTTGAATTCTTGCACTTGTATGTGGTCATTGGACAAGCAACAGCAAAGACTGGGATATATCATTAAAAAACAAAGGAAATACTATTTTACTGTTACTTCATATGCCTCTATTGTTGTAGCATCTTCAGTGTTGGCCTCTTGTACTCTGTGAAGAAGCACATTGCACATTTCTACTACTGTATATCCTGGTCATTATGATAGCTATAATGTTGGGTCATATATCCCCAGTGCTTATGTCCATTCCTATACAAAACTCTAAGAGATCCCATTATTTAGTCCAGATGTGTACTACAAATCTCCTGGGTTTCAGTCACATATCTGTCCCAGCCCTGTTTGAAACTGTTTAGGGTGGAACTTAGATTTTTAAGATTGAGAGCCCGTGGCTAACACTGACCGATAGTCATACATTTAATTGCCACCAGCTCTTGTGTAAAATACTTGCATGCTGTTAAGCGCAAAGTCAAAGCAAATGAACAACAAACAAAAAAAAGTGGTCAACAAGAGGATGATCGTGTTCCAAGGAAGAGAAATACATATGCTGAAAGGGATACAGAAAGAGATGCACAGCCAAGGAACTGGGAAGGGAGAAGAGAGTCTTGCCTTTCATGCCCAGGTAGGTATTGCTGGATGCTGCTGGAGTAAGAATGGCATTCTAGATCAGGGCAAGAAGAGTAGCTCAGAGATTACTTCAAACTCTCTCTCCCGCCTCTCTTTTGACCCTTTGTGAAAATCATAATGCCCCTGCCCCCTCCCAACCAGTTTTCTAATTGAGTGGCTGTTTTCTGGCCCCAAAAAGTGTGTGGGGGCAAGGGTTAAAACTACAGTAAAATGCAATGCTTTTGCTCCCTCCTCAATGGCTGAAAACAAAACTGGAAGTGATGTCATGTCAATTCCATGTTCATTTTTCTTGGTGCAAATGAAGCCTTTTGGGGTACAGTCTGGTGAGTAAAAATTGGTAGTTGGTTTTTTCCTATATAAATGGTTTTGTTGTTCAAGGCAGTTGCTGTGGAAGTTAAGCAATATGGTATCTCAAAAGTGAGTTGGAAGAAGTTCATTTTGTATGCAGTAGGCAGATTGCATAAGAAATGCTTTCCTGAACTGTGTCTTAGTATATCCTGAGTTGAGGTAAGTTCATAACCTTGAATGGCTCACATTGGCTGTATTTAGGCATTATTAGAGCTTAGTGTTAGCAAGAACATCGAGAAAACAACAGAGTATAAAAGTTGAAGTTGACTTGAGGGCAATTAACAATAAATAAGCTTTGATGCTTATCTACCCTTCCACCTTACTTCATGGATTGAACACAGAATGTGAAATTTTAGCTCATGAATTTTGAAGCTTTCTGATTTCCATGTCTTGTATGAATTGAGTACACCATGGTATTAATCACTGTGATAGTTAACAAACCTGGGTATCGAAGTAGAATTCCATCCACAGTGCAGTTTTGCACATCTGGAAAATTGCTAAAGAAACTCTCTAGAGATTTTCTGAGAAACTGGAGATGTTACCATGTATGAGGCATTATTTTGTGTCTGATGTTTCAGCAGTAGTTGTCAGTCATACACAGAAGGATGATAATGTGAAGATATTCACAATTTTATCACTATTCTTCCATTACCAAAAGAATGATTTCATTTACAAGGCCAGCTTTCTTTGGTGTAAGAATGTGTATGACTAGAAACATGAAAAATATTTCATCTCATAGAATTGGAGTGGGAGCTAGAGGATACTTCATACATACATGTAAATTGCTTTAGGCCCTTAAACCTGAGCTTGGAAGCATTCATGAAATTTCCAAATTATTGAAACTCCATGTGTGTTGGTTTTATTTTTTAAAAGCAGCAACCTAGTCATTTTGAATGTTAGTAAAGACTGTCAACCATGAAAGATCCTTTTTGATCTTTTGAAACACTGTAAAAAACACTCTGACCAGCAGATTTTATGGTGCAGGGCCAGTGGTGCTCTGCAAGACTCTAGAAAGTTCCATCAGCTGCTATTGAATTTCATCAGCAACTGCAGCAGTGGCAGGATATATGGCTGCCATTGATGAATTTTGGTGGTTGCAGTAGTGGCAGGAACCTCACTGTTGGTAAAAGTATTATGTATTATTAGTAACACAATTATAATTATTGACAATATTAGTTAGTAGTAGTAGTGCATTAAGGATGCATTCTTTCTACATCGTGGTGGTTGTTGTTAAATCATTTTAAAATGTCCCCCTAAAAATCATTTTGAAGTAACATGTAAAGATGATTATTACTTTAAAAATATTTTTTGCAGCATTAACATTGTTGATATTAAAATATTTGATATAAAAATACTTGAAAGTAACAGTATTGGACCTTGTTAATAGCAATAGTGTTATTTTTAATGAATTACTTCTAAACTCTGCTTAAAACCAGTTAGACATATTTGGATGTCGCAGTAAGCCAGGGTTCGGCATTGGCACGTTCGGATGTTACAGTAAACTAGGACTCTGCATCCTGATTTACCATAACTGAGCCAGAGTTGTTGTTGTTTTCTGATTGCTGCAGACCATGTTCTCATGACAACTCTACATGTCAGCAGTCAATGCTCTAGCTTGGTTCTGTCTCAAGAAGCTAGAGAAACAAACCATAAAGCAAATTCTGGATTTTCCCCCACTCTGGCTTGTTGGGAGAGAAAGAAGCCAGAGCACAGATTGTTACTGTCTTTGAACAGCATGAGAGATCAACAGAGGTTTGTTTAGCCACTCCCACTGGAAGTGAAAGAGATCACAAGCACATTGGCTTGTCCCCAACAAGCTGGAGTTCAACTGAAATTACATGACTTTGTGATATGTAAACCCAACTAATGAGTCCTATCCAAATATTAATACAATATATTGCACAGCAAATGGTTGTGCTCAAGGAGTCCAAGACATACGTTGAGTCCACCTTCTATTTTTGTTATTATCTACTGTTCTACAGTCCAAGCCCAGAATCCTGTTATGAAGTCAAGTATGCTAGACTCACTGAATCAATGGAATTTATGTAAGGGTTAACTTATTTATTTAAGAGTATTTCAATCCTGCACTTTAGACACAAAGTTTCTCAGAGTGGCTTATAAATTGTTGATTTGACTGTTCCTTGCCCTAAGGTTTATAATCGAAATAAAACAGGAGACACAAGGAAAAGGGAGAGGCAGTCAGGGAGGGGACTGAGTCCAGCAGGTACCTGCTGGTTCTTCCCTCCCTTTGAGGCCTGGGTAATAGCAATTGGGATGGAGGAAGGGCTTTTTATCTGCTTTTGGGCCTAGGCTACCACTACTTTAATAGGTCTTCCTTAGTTGAGATGAACTATAGGATTTAGATCCACATTTGTTTCTTTATTTATTTAAAAGGTCATTCCAGGGTTAAATCAGATAATGTTCATAAATAAATGGCCATTAATTTCAGAAACCCTCAAATTATATTTCAGTCTAAAATCAATTCAAATAGACGATTCTGATCCCCTGTCCAAATGTTTGTCAAAGACTGTAAGAGATCCCTCGCCACTGGATACATGATTATGATTATTAACACAGCACAAACGGATATTGTCTCAGCAAATCCTAATCATGACATACTGTGATTACATCTAAGGAAATTTATTAGATTAAATCTAAGGCAACTCTGTGTTTGACTACAAGGCTACTGGGACACAGACACAAATCACAGTTAATTCTAACACAGCAGGTCCTAGACTCAGGCCTCCAGATATTGTTGGATAACATGTTCCAGAAGTCAGACCAAATTCAGGCCTCCAGATATTGTTGGATTACAGTTTCCAGAAGTCTTAACCAACATAGCTAATGTTAAGGGCTTCTGGGAGTCATAGTCAAACAATATCCAGGGATCTAGTTCGGGAATCACTAATCTAATCCGGCTGCTGTAGACCAGAGAAACTGATGTACAACACACAAAATGCTATTGTTCTGTAACTGTGCAAAGCCCCTGCACCTAACTTGTTCTATTAATTACTTTGGCATCTTTATGGTATAATGTATGTAGTTGCCCTTGGTTGTTCTGTATCACATTATTCCCATTCATAAGAAGTATAGTATATGTTCTGACCCTTCTTATTTTCTGAAACTTCAGCTGATCTGACACAACTATAAACTGTTTATATCTGTAACATGGACCTGACTTTTATTATTATCTTTTATTTTATTTGCTTAGTTACAGACTACTTTTCTGTGCCCCATCTGTCTTATGTACAGATGTGATGCCTGCTTGCTGTCATCCAAAATAGTTGTGGCACTGCTGTTCAGAGGTTTATAGTCTGTTGCTGCCAAAATCTTCCAAAAAGTCAAACCACTGACCATGCTGACCATCCCATTCTAGGAAGAGTTGTCCCCAAAAATAACTTTTTCTAGTTCTGTTGTTGCAGTCCAGCTTTATATATGACCTACCAGTTGATGTTATTGCATGAAATGTTTTGGGAGGCAGAACACACAACCATGCATCACTAGTTGTAAAAGACACAGATTGTCGCTGTTGTGTGTCTTTAGGTCATTTCTGACTTATGGCAATCCTAAGGTGAACCTGTTAACAGGTTTTTCCAGGGCTAAGTTTGTGAAGTGCCCAAAGTCATCCAGTGGGTTTCTATACCTGAGCAAGGAACACCCACCTAGACAGCCAGATCAGCTAAATCAACCTTGACAATCAATGGAGTGATTGCCCTTACATCCGATAGCTGAGCAGGGAATAGAACTGTAGTCCAGTGCTGAAACCGCTACACCACTCTGGCTTTCTAAAAGACACAGATAAACCTACCCAAAAGAAAACGAACTCAACAAATGGAGTCTATAGATGCTTGGCCTCAAGTTAACTTTCCTTGCAAACTGCATGCTTTTCCTGTGGATTGCCTCTAATTCTGCTGTTGGGAGGAAGAGTTACCCAGAGAACTGGCTTCTTCTGATGACTTCTGATTCATCCTGGGTTTGTGGGAAACTCAACCCTCTTGTTTTCAGCCACAGGAATGATCCTCAGAGACAGTTGTCTGTGTTTCTGACTCTTGGGTGTGGGGGAGGATGTGTACCAGTTTAGCTCTGCTCTTGGATGACAGTCGGAATCAAGTAAGAAGGAAAACAGACACAGTAGTGGTGGGGTGGAGGTTGCAAGCCGCTGAGTTTCAGTTGTAGAGGAAGGAGGGATCATATGGGTAACGCATGGTCTCTTGTGGCTTGTTTGATCCTGGTTTCAAGATAAACTGAGATCCTCTGAGCAAATTCTCTCCCTTTTGGTGTTTTCAACTTTTGTATCAGGGATGGTCAACATACAGTAACCTTCCCTCCTCTCTTTGTTTTCATCTCTCATTTCTCTGCTGCTGCTGCCTTTCCTCCTCCTCCTCCTCCTCCTCCTCCTCCTCTTCTTTAAATCTTTTTGGCAGAAGTTGAAACATACCATAAGCTTGGAGCAAGATGAAACTAGTCATGGAGTGTGTTGGGCAATGAGATTCATTTGTTCTGAACCTTGAGGAGAGAAGGCGGGTGAAGGAAAAGGAGGAGAGGGATGACGCTCCCCAGATGGGGCCCAGTGCCAAAAATGTGTTTTGCTTGGAAAAGGAAGCAAGCATTTGACATTATCCTGGAGTTAACTCCTTTGTCATCCATAATAGGAGAGCAAACTTATGCCAGCAAACTTTTTCATGGCCCTCGAAAGTGTACTGGAGTAAACCTTGCCTTAACTGTTGCACTGGATTAGTTAAGAATTAACTATTAACACTAAATTAGAGTACCAGTGTGGTGCAGTAATTAGAATGTTAGACTGGAGATCTGGGTTGAAGTCTCCACCACTGTTTGGAAACAACAACTAGAATCCCACATCTTTCCTCTAAGAGTGAAAAATTGACTTCGCCAACATCACCCAGGATTTCCATGCCTGGCCAAGGATTTCTGCCTGGTCTCCTTGAGTTCTAGTCCAACGCTCAAACCATTACATCACGTTGGGTCCAAGCTGTATAGACCAAAGCATTTATGAGATTTAACAACTTTCTCAAGAATGTTGGCAGAAAGTAATTTTACTGAAAATAATTTGAACTTCTTTCCTATGAATACAGTTCTGATAGTTACCATTTTTGAAAAGAAATGACAAATTTGAATAGTTGTTCCCTCCTTTATCACAGGTACACTGGGCTGAATCAAGCTCAAGTAGTAGTTAGATCAGACCATTTAAATGAATAGTCACCACTTACCTAAATCTCATTGATTTCAGTGGATCTGCTGTAGTTTGGAGAGGCAGTTTGGGGCAGAAGTTTGTGCATTAAAGTATTACTCTGGAGACCAGGATTTGAATAGCTGTTTGGCCCTGGAAACCCACTGAATGACCGTGGGCAAGTCACAGTCTCCCGGTCTCAGAGGAAGGCAAAGGCCACCCCTGTCTGAACAAATCTTGCCAAGAAAACCCTATCATAGATTCTCCTTAGGGCTGCCATAAGTCAGATACTACTTGAACAACAATTATAGTTTGGATTAAAATTGGATTTTGCTCCATGTTATGATTTCCCTTAAAACAGTTCTCTCTCCTGAACTACTTCTAAACCTCCTTATTTGTACAATGTACAAAATGTTATGCCTTGCTTCACAGAGCTTTAATGTATGAAGTTTGAGCTGAGTATTGCTGTTTAGACAGATATTCACAAACCGTGACATGCTGGGATTGACAAAAGCCTAGTTTTTCACGCCAGGTTGCTGTTCTAATTGAAGGGAGGGGGTGTCTGTGGGAGTGAGGTGAGAATAAAGAAGAAGAGAGGAAAGATGATTAACATGGAAATGTTATTGCTTTGTAGCCCTGGAATAATCAAAGTAGCTGGCATTGGATTAAGCCTTGCGTCTTGTATACATTTGAGTCATGATAAGGGCCTGACTGAATATTCTCCAGATGAGTACAACGTGAATGTGGTGGAGACAGATGGAGTGGCAGTGGGAAAATCCATTTTGTAGCCTAAACTGGGAGACATTCATGTCTGGAACCTGGATCTAGAAAGCTCGATCAAACTCAGTTTGTTCATTATAGGTCCTTAGCATTGCACTGAGAGGCTATGTCCTCTACTGCATATTGTAGCTGGTGCAAAGTGTACTCGTGGAACATTGTTTTCATAAGTTTATGAATGGCCAGCACTTAAAGTAGGCTTTTTTCTTTTGAGCCCTTGCCATCTATGTTGGCTCATTGGCTAATGTTTTGAGAGAAATGATTGATGAGAATTGATTATACAATAACCTGAATGAATCACTTAAAATCACATGACAGCAAAAAGCTATGAAACATCCTTCTGCAATATGATGCCGCCAAATGTTTTGGACTTCAATTCTCATGAGCCCTCACAATTGGCAGTGTTAGTTGGGATTGATGGGAACTGCAGTCCTAAACATCTGGCGGACACCAGGTTGGGGAAGGCTTCTATAGAGATAGAGAGGTGCAGTGGATAGGATATTGTATTTGTGGAAACCTGGATTCAAATCCCAGTGAAGCTTATTGTGTGATCTTGGGCAAATCACTCTCTTCCAGTTTTACCTGCTTTAAAGGTCTCTTTTAAGGATAAGTAGGTTGACACCATTATTACTTCTCTGAACAACTTAGAGGAAGTGTGTTACTACACACCAGTCTCTTGGGTGCACACCAGTCTCCTAGGTGCACTTATGGTAGCCATCAAGATAAATTCCAGCTAGTGGAAGGTAACCACATGAACTGTCTTCTGTCTGTCTCTCTCAATTTTGGCTACTAGATGTAGTATGAAATAGGTTGAAGCTGATGGATCATTTTATGACAACATAGATGGTTCACAGTTTCTCTTCTTTAGAGTTTATAGTTCTGTGATATTTTTGCTGATACAGCTAGATAAGATTATCTGTTGACACAAGATCTCAGTCCTAAATTCCATATACTCAAGAACATATTTCTTAAGATCACCAAGACATAATCACGGAATTACTGTGTTTAGGGTTGATGCTTAAATTTAAACTAGGCCTCTATATTTGTTTGACATTTTCTCTGGAGTCTGTGATTTTGAGCAGGTTTATTTGATATGTCCCTGTAAAATTATCCTGCTGTTTGTTGTCTGTACCAGCATCTCACCACATTGTTTGGCACAGTTGCTCTTTCCCTTAACCACAATATTTTGCACACTGTAAATTGCAGTACTGTAACCAATGTTACTGATTCCAATTCTTTCTTTATATCTTCGGGGATGTTGGAATTTTTAATTTAAACTTTTAATCCTGCAGTTTTCTCAGTTTAGAAGAAATGAAAAAAGGCAGGAGGAAAGAAATGAGTTTTGATAAACTGAAGTTTTTATGAAAGTTGATTGAGCTCTTAAATATCTTTAAAAAGTTCATCAATGTGTATTCTAACCCTATAAGTATCCACTGAGAAGGCCTGTTGAGTTAATCTTCTAAGGTAAGTGGTTCTATTGACTGTAACTCCTCCAGGATTGATATATCCTTTTGCATTAGGGACAGATAGGAATTTTTGCCATTGAAATCAATAGGATTAAAACCACTCTTTAGCAGGATTTGGTATGGTACCGAGGTGGTCTTCTGCACTGTTCTGACTTCTAGAATTTGCTGTTAATTGCTATCAAGTTGACTTCCACCTGTGGTGACCCTATGAATGACAGATCTCCAAGTCACCTTGTTATCAACAACCCTTGCAAACAGTTCTTGCAAACTCAGGGCTGTGGCTTCCTTGATTGAGTCTGTCTATCTATAATGTGGTCATCCTCTTTTCCTACTGACTTGTACCTTGTTACTATTGTGACTTATATAGTAGCCCTAAAGTGAACCTATCGTGGAGTTTTCTTGCAGAATTTGTTGAGAGAGGGTTTGCCCTTGCCTTTCTCTGAGGCTGAGAATGTGACTGTCCCAAAGTCAACCAGAAGGTTTCCGTGGGCGACCAGAAATATGAACCCTGGTCTCCCAGAGTCCTAGTCCAACACTCAGACATCTACATCTTGTCTCCTCCCTTCTACCTTACCAACCATTATTATATTTTTGAATGATATATCCAAAGTACAAGAGTTTCAGCTTAGTCATCTTGGCTTCTAGGGAGATTTCAGGCTCAATTGGGTCTTGGAACTATTTTTTTTCCCTCAGTGCATGAGATTTCTTGAACTCTCCTCCAGCACCATATTCCAGAATACTATACCATTTATAGAATACGTTACTCAATTTTAAAGAATAATTGGAGCATATGAAAAAGGGCAATTATCACCACACCTCTCTGTCTTAATGGCATGTTCATATCATTGTAGCTATAAACTAAGAACCAATCCTGTGGGATTACAGAATCATAGCCATGTTTGTTTTGTTTCTGGTCCATAAACCAGTGTCATTAATTTGATAGCTAGCATGGTGTAATGGTCTGAGCATTGGACTGTGACCCTGGACAACAGAGTTTGATTCCCCGCTTGACCACGGAAACCCACTGGGTGACCTTGGGCACAATACACAATCTCAGACCCAGAAAAACCCCATGATAGTTTTCTCTTAGAGTAGCCATAAGATGGAAATAACTTAAAGGAACACAGCAGCAACAACAACAACAATGAAACAGAACTGATAACCTTTAATGAATCACTTTGTATTTCTTCCATTTTCCCCTCCACATAGTTGTGAAGCTGTTTGTTTATTTCTGAAGCTATTTAAACTTCCTTCATATAGGAATTAGATCTTTTCTCTGAAATAGTCAAATGTTTGTTTTTGAAATGCGGATAATTGCAGGTTGCAGTGGACCTACTTCATGTCATGAGCATGGAGTGGGGGAGGTTTCAAGCCCTTTACTGTCATGCTAGGGCCCCAGTCGTAGCTTGGGCCCCTACTTTTACGCTAGAGTAAAACAGAAATAGAAAAAGTGCCATAGTTGCTAGCTGTGCTTGACCGTAAGGTGAGGTGGGATGCATCTGGTTTTGCAGCTGTCCCAAATACAGCTGAAAATCTTTTGAGCAAGACTGGTCAGAATTATGGTTTGGGGTGGAAACCACATGGAAGCAAGCCACTCCACAGTGTTCCTGCCCTGAACCCTACAGATCTATTGGGAAGGGTGGGGGTAGAGTTCAGAGGGAGTGCAAATTGCCACATGGATTAAAAAAGAAGTTTGTGCAAGACCCTTCTGAATAGAATGTCCCTTTCTCTTATTCTTATGCTTGTGCTCAAAGGCAGGATATATTGCAGTCAGCAGTAGCCTCTGTTTGCAGAGTACTTGAGGAAACTTGATTCTAGTCTTTTTGTTCAGGATAATAAGTAGATAAGGAGGATTGTGTTTTTAATTTAAGATGTAGTCAAGAATCTGCAAAGCAACATTACTTGAAATAAGGCAAAGAAACTAAGTTCATGGGAATTTCAGGCATTGTTCAGTCTATTTATACATATGTTTTTTTTTTGACTGGTGTATAATTCCAGTCGTTTTTGCTACCCTCTTTTCTTCCTATTCTTTATTCCTTTTGTAAACAGAGTGTGCCAAATCCAGCTTCATAGCTGGCTATGCTCCACATGTTTGTTTTCTGTACACGTGCTGCTCTTGCCAGCTCTGTTGGGCTTTGGCTGGGAGGGGGGAGAAAGGATGGAAGGGTGACAGATAGAAACAGGAGCAGACTGCTGCTTTGCAAACTCATATTTGTTTAAAGCTTAAAGGCTGCTTGAGAGAACTTTTGGAGTGAGGGGAAAGTGGTAGGGAGGGAGTAGGGAAATGGAGAATGTAAACTGTGTCAACGCAAGCAAACTTTCCAGCTGGACCTGCTCATGCTGTCTTTGTGAAGAGCTCAGAGAAGAGAGAGACTTTTTTAGGATGCTGAATCTCAAATCTATGAAACAAGAGTGGGAACACAACAAAATGTTGCTTTTTAACAGTAGTGCTTTTGTTCAGGGTACCATTCCCTCATCTTGATATTCTGCTTTTCTTTTCCATTGACACTCAGTGTTCAGTAGATGATGAGCATGCTCAGTTGTCACTGGACTGCATTTTGATAAAGTTTTTTCCTCTCAGGCTTTTTGAACTTCTGCAAACCTTGGTATTTCTCCAGGCTTGGTGTTATGCTTTCCCTTTCTTTCCAGTGATCTAATTTTGAGACCATTTTCATTAGTACTCACCCATTGAGTTCACTTTTAGAGGAAATGATACTTTATTTATTTGTTAAAATGCCCATCATTCGCACTGTCTAAAGATGCCTGGTACATGCAATAAAATCAGCTTGACCTACCTTAAACTGTAAACAGTATGCTTTTAAAAGGCTAAAATATATTAAACAGTTTAACCAGTTAAGACAGTTTAAAACTATGTGCATGTGTGGATTTGTATGAAGTTTATTAGATCCCAAAAGCCTTGACATACAGTTGTGTGTTTACACGACATTGTAATGACAGCAGCGTTGGCACCAACTGAGCCTCTAAGGGGAGGGTACTCCATAACTGGAATATGGAAATAGAATATGACCTATAAGGAGTTGAGTGAACAGTAACTCACAGAACTAGTTCAGTAAGCCAAGATATGAGTAAGTTTTTTGTCCCCAACAAGCCAAGGTTGAATCAGGAAGTTGCTAAATTCACAGTAGTTTTCAGTTTTGTCCAGAGTGGTGAACTATGATTACTGGCTTTGGAACAAACCAAGATATTAAACCCCCTTCAAACCCTTGTATAACATCCTGGCTTGTTCTGAATGTGCTAACTCTGGGTTCCTGGGTCTGACAAAACTGGAAGTTTAGTTTGATTAGAAGCTTCCTAGTTTGTTTATTTGTCCTGTGAAGAGAAAAGCAAACAGGCTGTATGTACTGGTTAAGAGGCTGTTTCATTGGTTCATCTTGTGGAAATAAGCCACTACTATTGACAGTTTTATTTTTGTTTGTATGCATGAAAAGGATTTTTGATGTGCACTATTGGTATTTTTCCCTTACAGGTCCACTGTCACACTTCTTCCCCTCCCAAAGTGTATTATGACAGGTATTCAGAATGGTCCAAATACAGTAACTAAGTGAATTGGCATTTAGAGGCAATCAGATAGTACATATGAGAGCACTGGTGTTGCCTCACTGCCACATCCAGCTGAGAGTAGTTCACTCAATCTGATCAAGACAGGCCTTCTGTGTTTCAAGAATGGGCATTGGTGGAGGGTACCTAGTGACCATTGAGGTAACTTCTTGGGAGTCGTCTTTGAGATGCATTAAGGCAGGTATTTCTTGTGTGGAATACCTAGGCTCTGGAAAGTACTCCTCTTGGAATTGTGATCAGTTCCCGTTCTTGTTGCTTTTTAGGAAGGATGATGCTTTCTTAAGGTTGTTTACTTTTTAAATTGATGCTAATTATCTGTTAGCTGCCATGAATGCTATTTCTAGTGGAAAGGTAGGATAAAAATGTAACTGTAAGTATATAAGAGAAGAAATGGTGTTGTATATTGGACGCTTTTCACAGTGTCCTCCCATCCTGGCATGGGAATGGGAGAGGAGCAGGACCACAATGACACTGTTGCATGATATCATGGTCCAACTCCTTTCCCATCCCCAGAAGGTACAATTGTGGATTGAATCATTGATGGATTTTCCACATCAGTGACCTGCCATCACACCACCATTGTGCACTTACTTACCTGTCCTACAGAAGGGCAGGAAGAGCAATGGCAGTGCTTCCTGCCCCAGCACAGCGGGGAAAATACCTGGCTGCACTGCAGAAGGAAGAGGTGTGTCCATCACACTTCCTTCTGCAGGGAGTTTGTCCAGTGAGAAGGAAAGTACTCCTGCTATGCTTCCTTCTGGGATTGCCACCAGTGGACCACACAAGGTAGGGTGTAGAAAGGGCCTTGGTCTGGATGCAGTTCAGGGAATGAGGGAAGCACAGGTGTTTAAATATTTTCTGACTATTTTACATGTATTTTACATGTTTTTCTTAATGATTGTACATCTTCCCACTGTTCAGCTGTGGTGTGCACTGAATTGTGTTGATTTGTGATTGTTGGATATCATGGGTGGTATTGATTGATGGCAGAAAATATGATAAGGGTATTCTGAGTCTTCTTGAGTGACCAAGCTTTGGTGACTCTTTTTTCCTTCAAATCAAAGAAGGTCTTTTCTTCACTATGTATGCAATCTCTAAATACTTCACTACTGAGAGGAGAGTATAGCCAAACAAGTGATAATGATTGATTTGAAGACCAAATTGATGAATTACTTGCTTTTTGGTAAACTCTGATGCACTCAGGCTAATGAATGAATGAATGAATAAATAAATCAGTTTGAGCATGGAGAATTCTATCATTTACCTTTAAACCCATCTTACTTCATGGCAGTTATCCTGATAGTTAGTGACAAAAGCTATAATAGCAGATATTTTGGGGGGGGTATGATTTCCAAAGATTCAGTCTTGATATAACCATGTATGGAGGGTTTTTGAGAGATGTGTAATTGCAGGTTCTGTTTATCAATAAATTTAATATATTTTTATTATTTGTTTTCTAAGTTGTATTAAAAACTGCCAGTTATATTTGAAAACGTTTGTGTTTGATAGTCACAAATGGCCTTATTGCATATTGTAATGCCCAACTGAGTAATAAACATGAATTTGTCTTCAGAGCATAGAATATTTCAGGGCCTGTGGGACTGACAAAAAGAAATATAACCAAGATCAGATCTGTAGGCTAGGAAAGAAGCCTGGTCATAGGAACTTATAATACTAGAAATTTGAGCAGGAGCAGATGATCTGGTTTTGGAGATGAAAAGTAATATCAAGAGGCAAGTTTGGGAGATCAGAGCTGGTTAGATCACAAGTTAGTGAGGAGTACAGTGGAGGGCAGGTTGAAGAAGCAGAACATTCATTTCTGATTCAGATTGGCAGTTAACAAAATGGCTGTAGGGCCAACTCTTCTCAGACGTCTGAAAGGCTGAGAAGACTCAGTTGTATGTAGAAGAAAAACATATTATAGTGGCCCCTCCACTTTCTCAAGGGTTCAGGGTGCAGACTTCTTGCAAAAGTGGAAAAATCCTAATAACTCCCCTTCTGATTCCCCCTTCTGTTCCCTTCCAGGGCCAGAAACAAGGGAACAGGAGGGAGAAGCTCTGGAGGGGAGAAGGAAGGTTTGTGTGAGCCTCCTCCCATTTCCTTGCAAGTTCCCAGCTCTGGGGCCAGAGGTAGGGAAATGGGAGGAGGAGCTCTGGAGGGGAGAAGGAAGATATGTGCATGCCCCTCCCCAATTTCCTTGCCTTTTGTCCAGGTGCTTGCCTTCCTTTGTGCCTGTCAAAATGCAAGGGAATGGGAGGAGAAGAATCATGTGGGGGAGGTATGCGTGTGCCTAGTGAATAATCAAATTTGCAAAGTTCAAACCTGCATATGTGGAGGGAGGACTGTATTGCATGTTCTGGATCACTAAATGTCCAACAGTAGAACTCTTGGCCTCCAGGTGAAACTTCTTATTGGATTTAAGCATAGTTTCATCCTCTAACCAGCTGCCATGACAGCACATAAAAGAAAGCAGTCCATAGGCTGAAGCTTCTAGGGTCCATGTCATCTGTCATTGTAAGAGGCAGTTGTCCGCTTCTTAAAGAAGCTGAGCCCACATCTGTAAGCCCACTTTAGGAGGATTTTGCAGTTAGTATGTTTTGAATATTTCAGCATTAATTAGATTTTAATTAATTAGACAAAACACATCCCTTTGTGTTTTGTCTTGTACTTGGATGTAATTATTGGATCTGTCTGGTGGTTTAAGATTGTATCTGATAGAAATGTTACCTTTCTATACAGTATCTAAAATAGTTAAAGTGAATGTTTTTTTATTAATGTTTTTTATTAATGGGAGGACATAATTTATTTTTTATTTTTTAAATAATTTATTGAATTCTAATTAAAAACAATGACAAACAAATATATGACAATAACAAACAAATATAAACAAACAAACAAATACCAACCAAAATATATACATAGTCATACAATAAATTCTTTAAATGTACTGATACAAACTTAGAAAATCTCCTCGGGATACACACCTAAAATATATCTAATAGTATCTATTACCTCTATTATGTATTTACCAACATATACATTTCTGCTTATATTTCCACTGTGAAAAGTAAGTTAAACTGTGTATCAAAAATAAAGCTACTCCAAACATCCTAACCCTGAAAAATGAATCTCCATAGTAACTACCAATAAATCTACTTTTAACCAGAGCTGTAAGTAAATTAATTTTATTTAAGAATAGGCCATGATGCTTCACAGTATTATGAACCTAGTAATGTTAAAAATGACGATTTGTAATTATAGTGTGTACCTATCAAATTCAAGTACATGTACACTGGAGTTTTAGAGGTTTTGATGTATCAATGGATTAATGGACTCATGAAATCTAGGTCTTTATTTGCAATATATTATCTCAGTGTTGCAATGTATTATCTCAGTGTTGTAAGAGTCCCATTTAAAGGAAGGGGGAAAAAATGAATCACATGCTAAAAGAGTGTAACTTGCCTAAGATGATCCAATGAATTCCCATGGCCAAGTGGTAGTCAAACCCTGATCTTCAGAGTTGTGGTCCAGTGCTCAAACTACTACACCATGTTTGCTCTACCACTGCCACTATCTTAGGATGCTTTTAAATCTCTTTTGTTTTTCTTTTCACTTTTGTAACCTTGGGGTTCTCCAAAGCCCACTGATATCTTTCCTCTTGTGTATGGGAAAGGCTGGTTTTGCTCCATACAGAGTAAGGCAACTATAAGAATATGTAGAGTAAGAGAGTATAGTTAACTATAAGTATATAGGACATCCATGTGTGTATCTGCCTTCCAAGTCACCTGTTGAATTTTGATAGGTGACTTTAGTTCTACAGGCTGAATTTCATAGGATTTTCTCAGGCAAAGAATACTCAGAGGCGATTTTGCCAGTTCCTTCTTCTGGGGTATAGTACTAAGTACAAGTACTAGTCAGGGCTGATCTTGCTTAGCATTCAAAATCAGACAGGATCTGGTGTCTTTAGACCATTTTGGCCAAACAAAGAGTGATTATAAGCCTTTATTATGCTGCTATTATCCTGCAAAAGCTATCAAAGGACCAGAAAAGTAGCAAAAAAGTCAGTATAAAAGAACAATGGGCACTATCCATTTCACTTTAACAGTCTGTTTTTGGAGAGACTGGGACTTCTTGCCCTCAGCACAGGTGACCAGGAATATCCACTCCCCAGCCTCCAGCTTTCATAGAATCATAGAATCATAGAAATTCAGAGTTGGAAGAGACCACACAGGCCATCCAGTCCAACCCCCTGCCATGCAGGAACACCCTCAAATCAATCCCGACAGATGACCATCAAGCCTCTGCTTTGTTTCTGGGAAAGGCAATGCATGCTTTCCATTTCTCCTCCAACTCTCATTCTTGCCCAGGTAGAAATCACTTCTTTGTCAGTATCACTGTGGTGAGAAATGAGAACCAGACCATGAGAAAGAGCCCTGCTCAGGATACCACAGAACCATAGCTAGTCAGGGTAGATAATACTAGACTAGATGGACAAATAGTCTGACCTAATATAAGGCAGTTTGTTTCTGTCGAACCAAACATTCTATTCTTGAAATAATTTATAACTGCAAAATGAAGCTCAGCACCAACTTCTCCAGCTGGAATGGGTAGACATAGTGCAGTCCTCCAGATGTGCTGCTCTGGACATCTCCATTACCTTTCACCAGCACTAGTTTAGTCAATGAGGAGGAATACTATGAGTGTTCCAGAGACACTTTCTTAAAATTCCAATTAAAAGGGTTATATAGAAACAAAAAACATTAATGTTGCACTGAGCAACAGATATGTAGACTCTGGCAGAGGATTTACGTTAGAGACAGAATTTCATGGCAACTATAAATACTAGCTAGTAACGCAAGCTAAGATTTGATAATGTCTGTCAGTAAGTCAAGATATTCACACAGGCACGCTCCCTTCATTATATATTTAAAATCCCACACTTGCCTTGGTATCTTTGATGATCCCATAAACTGTGTTTTTTTGTTTTTTTGTTTGTCCAGGTCATACCAAAACTAATCATCTTGGATATGTGTGAAATTGAATGTGTATCCCTGGTAAATATGTTCCCTAAACTGAAACACTATTCATGCATTACCAAACTGGGCAGTCAAGGCTCTCAGTCCCATGGAGAACCATTAACTGTGTTTGAGTGAGAGCAGTTCCATTCTCACTGCGGAGGATGCCACTAGCAACAATTATAGGACTGAGGGGCCGGGGGGGATGGGGGGGGCAGGTGAGGAAGGGAGGGGGAAATGCAGCACAGAATAAATAGACAAGTAGTACAGGAATATCTGGCTAAACTAGATGAATTCAAGCCTCCAGGGCCAGATGAATTATATCCAAGGATATTAAAAGAACTGGCAGTAGTCATTTCTGAGCCACTCACAATAATCTTTGAGAACTCTTGGAGAACAGGAGAAGTCCCAACAGACTGGAAGAGGGCAAATGCCATCCCTATCTTCAAGAAGGGGAAAAAAGAGAACCCAAATAATTATCGCCCGGTCAGCCTGACATCAGTACCAGGAAAGATCCTAGAGCAGATCATTAAATAGTCAGTTTGTAAAAGCCAGCATAAGTCATGCCAGACTAATCTCTTTATGACAAGCTTGATAGAAGAAGGGAATGCTGTAGACATGGCATATCTTGACTTCAGTGAGGCCTTTGACCAAGTTCCCCATGACATTCTTGCAGAAAAGCTAGTAAAATGTGGGCTGGACAGGGCTACTTTTAGGTGGATTTGTAATCAGTTGACCAACCACACCCAAAGTGTGCTGACCAACGGCTGCTTTTCATCCTGGAGAGAAGTGACTAGTGGGGTGCCACAGGGTTCTGTCCTGGGCCCAGTGCTATTCAACATCTTCATCAATGACTTGGATGCAGGAGTGGAGGACATGCTGATCAAAGATGACACCAAATTGAGAGGGGTTGCTAATACCCCAGAGGACAGGATCAGATTTCAAAATGACTTTGACAGATTGGAGAGCTGGGCCAAAGCTAACAAAATGAATTTCAACAGAGAGAAATGTAAGGTCCTACACTTAGGCAAAAAAAAATGGAATGTACAAATATAGGGTGGGGGATGCATGGCTGGATAGTAGTATGTGTGAAAGGGATCTAGGAGTCTTGATAGATCACAAGCTGAACATGAATCAGCAGTGTGATGTGGCAGCCAAGAAAGCCAACGTGATCTTTGGTTGCATCAATAGGAGTATGGTGTCTAGATTGAAGGAGGTAATGGTACCACTCTATTCAGCACTGATTAGGCCTCATTTGGAATATTGTGTCCAGTTCTGGGCACCTCAATTCAAGAAGGATGTCCACATGCTGGAACGTGTCCAGAGGAGGGCAACCAAAATGGTGAAGGGTCTGGAAGCCGTGCCCTGTAAGGAGCGGCTTAGAGAGCTGGGTATGTTTAGTCTGCAGAGGAGAAGGTTAAGAAGGGACATAATAGCCATGATTAAATATTTGAAGGGATGTCATGTTGAGGAGGGAGCGGGCTTGTTTTCTGCTGCTCTAGAGACTAGGACAAGGAGCAATGGATTCAACCTGCAGGAAAGGAGTTTCCACCTGAACCTCAAATAAAACTTCCTGACGGTCAGAGCTGTCCAGTAGTGGAATATGCTGCCTCGGAGTGTGGTAGAGTCTCCTTTGAAGGTTTTTAAGCAGAGGCTGGATAGCCATCTGTTGGGAATGCTTTGAAGTGTGTTTCTACATAGCAGGAGGTTGAACTGGATATCCTCTGGGGTCTCTTCCAACTCTATGATTCTATGACTGTGGCCATTTCTGCACTATTATCGTGCTATTATTCCACTTACAACATCCTGTGGAATCCTGGGGAACTGCAAACCCTAGGTAGAATAATAGCACTATAAGAGTGTCGTGCAGAAATGGCCTGTGATTTCACTTTAACTATCATGGCAACATCCTGTGGAATCCAAGGGTTTATAGTTTGGTGAGGTCCTAGATTTCTCTGGTTGAAAACTCGAAATACCCCTTCCTACACACTATATCCCAGAACTCCATGGGATGTTGGCAAGGTAGTTAAAGTGGAATAATAGTGCTATACATTGCTTTGATTGTAAATTGCCTTGATTTCCATTTTGGGAGAAAAGTGGGATACATAGATCATATAAATTAATAATTGAAAGGGACCATTTGGTATGCACATTCCTATCTTCCATCCACACTTACAGTTTTGTGATGTATGAATATGGTTTTAATTTCTTTAATATGTAGCTATCGTACCAGTTGAGACAAAGACTCAGAAATGTACCAGGGACGATGTAGATGTTTAAGTTTTCAATTAGAGTCCTGTCTGAAATGAGTTCTTTGTTAGACATAAAAAGGCATGAAGACGTTATAAGTTCTCTTCTTTCTATTTGATGGCATCTATTTTAAAAAGTCATGATTTAGCAATTAATTAATATTTTATCCTTCTATTGCTAAAAAAAACCCCTTCAATAAGCATCTTCAGAATTTTGTCCTCTGCAAAGGATCAGCTAAAATTAGCAAACAACAAAAATGATTTAAGGATAATCATTAAACCTAAGATCAGAGTCAAAGGTTGCTTTATGTAAATAGGACAATAGTACCCAGAATCTCCAGAGAACTGAAGGATTTTGAGTCTTGAGTACAAAAATAATGTTTCCAAGCCTTATCTAAAATTTTCAGTTTTAGATGTTACATGACATGACCAACCATTTTTTGAGTTCACCCCATGTAAATAATGTGAGGGCTGTGTTCCCTATTGAATTGTTGCTGGGTAGCATGAACATTAGTTAGAGGTGGAAAGACAGACATCCATCAGAGAAGAACTGTAGTTCCTGATTTCCGTTTTTGTGGCAAATTAAGGCAGGAGATGCTTTTGTTAGAGAGAGCATTATTGATAGAAAAATACATTTTACATTTCATTGCAAATCTAATTTTCAGTTAAGGGTTCCTTCCATATACTTTGAGTGCTGAGAGAACAAGATGGCCATCATCTGCAGTCCTGAACTTGTTTGAAGTGGCTACTTCATAAAGCTTCCACCTTGGGAGAGTTTTCCGTATCTGTTCCAATTCCACTGAGGCAATCGTTATCCTGATTATTTGTCCCCAGGGCAACTTCTTAATTGGCCGTAAAATCCTGCCAAGAGGTGAGAGAAATTTTATCACACACTATTGTTGAACCAGGACATAATCACAGGACTGACAAAAACCTGATCATCATTTGGCTGGCTATGGTAACTGGATTTACCTATGGCTTCATGGCTACTTTTAATTGGATGTGTATATGCCTTCAAGTTGACTGTCAACTTATGGCAACTCCATGAATTTCACAGGTTTTCTTAGGCAAGGATTACTCAGAGATGGTTTTGCCAGTTCCTTCCTCAGAAATATAGCTTATGGGACCTGGTATTCATTGGATACCACTCAATGAATAATGGTTATTCCTAGTTACCCTCTACTCAAGCCGTGTGTAAGTGTCTGCAGCATTCCTTTGTCGAGGGCAAAGATTGTTATGGCGCAAGCGACTCCTGCCACCTTTGCACACAGGTTTTCACATGAAAAGTAGGCATTCCCAACATCTTGACAGCTGGCCCACGGCATGCTTATTAGTTGCTCCTTTACTGTCCACTCCACTTCCTCATCTTCCCAGCCATCTTTCTTCTCCTCTACAAGCGCCAAACATTGTCCCTTCCCTGAGCCCCAGCCTCTCCAGATTAGAGCTCTCCAGGGACCTTGTCTTTTGAAAAGAGGAAAGAAAGAAAAAAGGGAGGGGGAAAAAAAGAGAAAGAAAGAGAGGGAACAGAAGAATGAAAACAGACCCAAGGGGCAATAGTCCCTCGAGCCATCTCACTGCATTACAATGAATATGGACTCTATTAAGCTCCGTTCTGCCTGTTAGCGTTTCCCAGGGCAACACAGCTCCCATATGGCAAGCATGCAGCAGATTAGGGTAGGCCTCTAGGCCTCATTGAAGACCTGAGGCTTGACTGGCAGTTGAACTCCCTCCCCCCTTCTCCTCACACTTGACACTGCCTGTGTTTATCTAAAGCGGGGAGGGGGGTGCGTTTGGAAGGTTATTGTCCGGGGCAGCGAGCGAGAGGAGAGGGGAATAACTGAGCCAAGCTGGGAAGGAAGGAGGAACATGGGAGGGAGTGGGACTCGTTGGCTAAAGGAGGGAAAGAGGGAGGCAAGACGGAGCAAAAGGAGATAGGAAAGAGAGAAGGTTGGAAGGGGGATGGCAAGCACTTCATAAATATTCAGGAAGGATATTGAATAGGGAGAGGAGAAATAAAGCAGATGGAATTCATGTTAAAGAACAGCCACAATTGCCCTCCAAAAACAAGAAAAGAAAAGAGAACTGCTTTAAAGGAGCATAGGGAACGACGTTTATCCAATTAGCAGGGTTGTCAAATTGAATTTATACAGAATTGAAGGGGGAGAGGAGTGAAAATTAAGTGTGTGGGGTTGGGAGGGGGGAGCAATATATAGAAGAAAGGAAGTGCTCCCCCTGCTCCTTCCCACTCTGGTAAGAAGATCTGATCCTTTATAGGGCTGTGGCAGTTTCCAGAGTTGTGGGAGGCAGGCCGTGTGAGGAGTAAAGGAAAGGTTCATTGGATAGGAGGACAAAATAAGGTAACAACAGATAGGAAACATGATGGAAAAATGTGACCACTGCTTTTGATTATCTCCCTCTTGGTATGAGGGGGATACTATAGTGAATTTGGTTCTGGGATATCAAAAATATTGTCACCTTAAATACAAGATCACATCACTGGGAGAAATATCAAGTAAGACCCTCAACAGGTGATCTTGATGAACTTAATTAATGGAATATTCTATAAATATTGATGTCATTGTACGTGCATCCCGTGGCAGCCAGTGTGGTACAGTGGTTTTGAGTCTTAGACTATGACCCTGGGGACCAGAGTTTGATTTCCCACTTGGCCATGGAAATCCACTTGATGACCTGGGACATATCACATACTCTCAGGCTCAGAATACCCCATGATAGGTTTGCCTTATGGTCACCATAAGTCAGAAATGACTTGAAAGCACACAACAACAACAATGTGCATCCAAACAAATACATGATTTATTACGATTAATGCACATAAGTACATTGCCCTACCAATTGTATAGTGTTAGTCTACTCCAATGCTTCAGACTGGAGGATTGGCAATGTCCCCCCCTCCCCATTTACCAGAAGACTGGTATCATGCTTGTGTCCATTGACCACAGTTGTTCTATTTTTCCCTGAAAACTCATCAGGGATTGGCAGCTGATATCTTATTGACCAACACCAGTTCATGGACCACTACACTGAGTAGCATGGATCTATCTCATTTGCAGGATAACTCACTTCTTAATAAATCCCACTATTTCTATGCTACTAAAATCTTAGTCTAGATCCTCACTTCTGGCTGTGTTCACATGAACTAAATCCACATTGTTAGCTACATCTGTTGTAGCTTTCCTCAAGCTGGCACTTTCCAGAAGTGTTAGACTACAGCTCCTATAATCTACTGCCAATGTTTTGATTGCCACTAAGTTGAAGAAAACTGACTGTTGGAATGTTCACACTATGCTGCTGGTGGTCATTAGGGCATGAATGCTTAAATTTGCTGTTATTCAGATAAAAGCCCAGGTAACCTGGAAAGAGTCCTTCTAGGTCAGGTTGAGCAGATGGACTGTGTGCTTTATTAATCACCTTTATATCCCAAAGGGCTGGCAAGTCTGGTAGCTCACCACATAGGACAATGGCTCACAGGTTCTAGGACACTCATCTATAGTCTTCTGGCTCATGTTATACATTCCTTTGAAGTCAGTTTTTTTAAAAAATAAACCATAGTTCAAATTAACTGCAGTTTGTTGGGCTTGGGCAACACATTTTATTATTATATTATATTATATTATATTATATTATATTATATTATATTATATTATGTTATGTTATGTTATGTTATTTATATTATATTTGTGCCGTGTCTTTACTCACGAATATACTCTCGTAGACCATAGTGTTTTGGTGACCAAAACTTGGATCCACATCCTAACCTACCTCTTCACAGGGCAGATTTGGGCAAGTGTCTTCTTATCCTAACTCATAGGATTGTTGTGTAACCTCCTACAACATACAGATTAAGTCTATACTCTTAATTGGCCTCTTGATCTCTTGCAAGTACTAGCTGTTTCTCAGAGAAGCACTACATTGGTTTTCATCACAGGTTTGCCAAGTGCAGTTTGTTTATCTTAATTAATGAACATTAATTAGGAGCAGTTTAATAACTTTTTATAACTGTAGACAAACCAAAAGATGAAAACATAAAATTATGATGGAATGCATGATTCAGAAGAAAAATAAAACTGAAAATGTCAAGTTTATGCAACCTAATATTTCATTGGCAGTTTGAAACAGTTTCACAACATTTCAAATTGTATATTTGGTATGGCTTTTCTTTCACTTTGTTTTTAAATTCTGCCTTAGGGAATGGTTTATCCGACACATTATAAGCTGGCCTGTAGCTTCAAATTCCTTGTAAATGTCACCAAAACAGAGAAGATGAATGGGTGGCTTTACAGTCCTGCCTTCCTTTTTTGTGTGTGTGTCTCATCTAAGCACTTTTCACCCTCAAAAACAGACTAAGAGCACATGGCTAATTATGGACATACTTTCTCTGAGTACTGTACAAAATCCTTTGTTGGCTTTTATGATAGAAATGAAACATTACTTCTGTTTTAGTTTTACATAAAATCCAGCCTGAAAAATGTTAGGTGTTGTTCTCTAAAAAATTTTCATGGGTATTCCAACTTGTTTGTTGCTGTTGAAAAGATATCTTAAATGCATGATAAATGAGAACCACAGTTTAACTTCTTACAGTGGTTCTGTGTGGTCCCTTACAGCAACATTGGACTATGGCAAAATCAAGCATGCATTGATGGTTTGATTAAAACCTGTCCTAAACTCCCTTTAAGGAGTCTCTTTGATTGTGTTCTCTCCTTGCATATCTCCATAAGTCTGGACAGTTGACTATAGAATTTTTTACAAGACCTGCTCTTTTCTTAATTCCAAAAATCTTCCTTTCCCCCTCATCTTTTTTTAGCTTTTAAAGTGCAAAGGTGAGCAAGATATTGAAACATAGTCCTGAATCCACCAAGAACAGACCAACTGAGCCAATGGAATTGATATAAATGCTGACTTGCCTTCGAGTCACTTCAGACTTACATGACCCTAAGGCAAGCCTGTTATGGGATTTTATTGGCAAGATTTGTTCAGAAGGGATTTGCCTTTCTCCGAGGCTGAGAGTGTGTGTCATGTCTAAGGTCACCTGGGGGTTTCTGTGGCTGAGGAAAGATTTGATGCCTGGTGTCCTAGAGTCCTAGTCCAGCATTCAAACGACTGCACTACACTGGCTTGACTTCCTAGAAAGTTGACTTTCCATTCATCAGTTGAACAGTGATTCTTGGGAAGGGACTAGCAGTTAGAGGTAGGCCAGGAATGGGAATTGTGTGTCTGTTGAGATATTGTTGGACTGCAAGTCTTAGTCAAGTTAGCAAGTGGTGAGGGATGCTGGGAACTGCAGTCCAACCATTTCTGGAGAGCTGCAGGATATTCATCCCTGTTTTAGTCAATAAGCATGCTTTTCCTCTGATCTCAAAGTGTCATAAAGAATGATGTTGGCTATAACTGAGCACAGATGAAAGCCTAGTAGTTTTTCTGTTTTCTTTTTTTGCCATAATTTGTTGCAGTGAATGCATATTAACTCAGAAGTCCAAGGAGAAGTACTCCCAAATAAGTGTGCATAAGATTACAAAAGACCTGGCAGAATTGCACTTGCCCTTCGACAGGAAACCACCTTATATCCTTTGATAACTCTGCCTCCCTGCCTGAGTTCTCTGTTGTTCTCTGCTTTCTTAAGCACCTTCTTCTCTCTATTCTCCTTCATCCTCATCTCCCCATGCAGTAGAAGGAATTCTCATGCCCAGCAGCTGAAACAAGGACTGGTTTTCATTTAAGACCCTCCTCATAAATTTCAGATGGTGTGGTAGTAACAAGAATTGCTTGGCTGGGCCTTATTTAAGCAGCAGGGGACTTGGAGCTGCAGGCAGCATTTCCTCAATAAAACCATCAACAAACACCTCTGTGGCTGCCAATGTAAGAATTGTAGGACTCCATCTTCCTCTGTCTCTTCCCCCTTACTTCATCTGATTCCTTGCAATATATACACCACCACCAACCCCATCATGGGGAAGGGGCAACTTTGCTGTTAACTTTTACACCCTGTGCATCTCATACATCCCTCCTAAATCTCACTCTGCTAATAGCTTAGTCCTTTGATTTACTGAAAGTTATTTCCATGCCCTCAATCCATGGACAGGAAATTGTTGTTTTAACCTGACAGGAAAGGCTATATAAAAAAACAGAATTGTTCTTTTTTCACTCCTCAGTCTAGTAAAGGTGTTGTAGTTTTGACAAGCAAGGTGAGAGATTCATAGGCTTCTGCTAGTTTGACACTTAACTGGACTGGCACAATCCAGCAAATTTAAGCATTTTTAAGGCACTTTGATTTGAGTAGAGGAATTAAGCACAGATAAAAATATTTTCCATTGGAGTTAGTGAAATTTAAAAATGCTTAATTTTCAACTGGACCATGTTCAGAATGTTTGTTCTTATGGTAAATTTAGCATTGAAAATTGTCCTATTAAAACACAGTGGGATATTTTAAAGTTAAAATTCAATTGGATTAAAAGTAGTTTAAAAAGCACAGCAATAAAAAAGCAAAGTAAATAGTTTCTATCATTTCTGTCTGAATCACATATTGAATACCATCCTAAAATTGGAATAGGCTCCATTGAAGATAGGTGGAGGTGGTGTCTAGAGTTATCTTACATGAAAGATGTATTGCTTTAGAGCTTTTGAAGTCTATGATGATGGAGACAGATTGCTAAATTTGCAATGTTATTTTTAAATATTTAATTATAGATTAATTCTTAAATATGATGGAGCTAAACTAGAATTAGAAGTCTTTTTTTTTTTTTTGGATCTCCAAAATAAAAATGGAAACAACAGGAACAAAATCTGGGACTTTCTGATCTTTTTAATCAATCTGGATGTGCCCTAACTTGCCCCACTGCTTTTCATTGGACTTAAAATTCTGCTAAGTTTGTTTGGATCCAGCTGGTTGCTTATTCAGTGGGCTGGTTTTGTTAAAAAGAAAAATTGCTTACTGTGGTATGTGAGTAATTCTGTTTATTGTCTAGTGTATCTTTTCTGTGTGCTTTATTTCAAGATAATTTTCTTTCCAAAAGTCTTTCTGTTTTTCTCTTTCCTTACCAGAGTAGAATCTGTTTGTATAAAAAACAGCCCCAGGGCGGAGGAAATCTATTCATTTGTCTTTCTGTTTAAATCAAAATATTTTTTTATAACCACAGCCAAATAACTAGGTAACAAAACTTGGCAAACAAACTAATTGAACTGCAGTTGATGGGACTCGTTCTTCTTTATGTGCCGAAACTCACTTTAATAGCACATTTGTTCACTGGGATGCTTCATCAGTGGGAGGTAGGATTTATACCATATGAGCTAAATATGACTTTTTTAAAGACTGTAAATCATAAGAGAAACTACAGTAGAATGTGGTGAGGATGCAGTCCTACCGGCCACTTTGATGGGTTTATCACCTCTACAATCAGAGCTCAGAAAACTTACTTCTAGAACCCTCCAGCTAGCATGGTTACCAGTTCCCTTGTAAATGACTAATGTTCTTTTTTCTCTGGTATAGTTGCAACTTGGTGCAGTGACAGATTAGAGGCTTCTCCCTGCTTTAGCCACTGAATTTGTTGCTCAAAAAGGTAATCATTTCTCTTAACTCAAAGTAGCTGCGTGACTGTATGCTAAAATTCCCACAATTTTACTCTAGTCATACATTGTCAGTTGTAGTATAGTTGGAACCATTTTTTTGACCTCTGACCGAGAAACCATAAGACTTTTTCATCTTCTGGCTAACACCCTAGAAATGCTATTCCCTGTGGATCTCTTACCATATCATTTATTAATGCAGTTATGAGATCTGTGAGCATTAGAGCAGACAAATAAGGATTGTACTGCAGGAGTCTTGTTTATGACTTCCTTTGGTAATCGGAGGAGGCAATAGGATCTTAATTGCCTAGTTTCTTCACCTCTAGTTGCTTTCCTGGCAATGAGGAGTCCAGGAAAATTTGTATAGTTATAACCTGTTCAAGGTTTCCCCCCCCCTTTTTTTTCAGTGGGATTTCTGGTTTCCTTATTTACTTGTATAATTCAACAAGCAAATCTTGCAGTATGGAATGCTCCTGGCCAGGGTTCCCGTAAGAAAGCCATGAGATTTTTAGGATATTCCTGTCCATTGCCCCCGCCAGCTCAATTTTGTTAATGTTAAGGGGCTACTATGTTTGCCTTATAGTTGACTCAACAAGATTATCTTCTCTTGACTAATCCCCCCTCCTCTGGTTGTCCAGGGTGCTCCACAAAGTTGAATTTCCACCTTGAAGTCCTCTGGGACAGCTTATGGGAACTGGACCTGGTATCTTTTGCTCCAGATTCCTCTGCATGGGATTACCATGATACCAGGGGAAAAGGGACCAATGACTGCAATTACCTATTTGCTCTTGGCATCTGTAGGCTGCATTGCAAATTTGGGTGAGTGTTCTGTTTTGTATTTTGTTTTTCATTTTATCTTGCATTTTTAAGGACTATATCTTGTTTAGATTTCTTTACATTTAATTTCTTAAATTGAAACCATTTTATTGAAATGCTTCTGTTATATTTTTATATTGCTGTTTAACAAAAACATTTTCAGACTGACAAGAGTTGAGATATTTGCATAACATAAACCAGGGATCTGGGGTAACCCTGGCTTACCATGGGCTAGCATCATGTTGATGCATGCTGCTTGATTGCTCCTGCTTGCTGAGAGAGCAGCCAAAGAAATTAACTGTAAAACTTTATGGTTTGTTTATCATGTTCTGCAAACCCATGCATAACTACTTGTGCATTTTTTTCTCTTTACGAACTAGAGAAAAATTCAAAACATAAAACTGCACATTCAGTGTAACATGTATGCCATCACACGAAAAACTAAACAAGTAGACTGCATAGAGAGCAGTACATATCAATTAATACAAAACAAACATGAAAGCAACCCCATATGGATAAAGCAGTAATATAACCAGAGGTTAAAATTTTGCAATATTTCAACAGCATGAGAAGAATAAAAATACTGTAGACATTAAGAAAAGAAAGCCTTTAAAAAGTCCAGTGGTGAAGGGAGAACATAGATTGCTCTTAGCACTAGTTTTATATATTGCCCTTCACTAGCACCTTGTTCAAAATGAGGTAAAATAAAATATGAAGAGGAGTAGTCAGAAAAAGAGAGCCTCTGGTATATGTAGAGGATCTCCACATGAGTAGAAGCCCTGTAACAGAGGTGGTTCTTTTCAATGTATTACTCTTCATGTAAAGAAAGTAACAACAAAGACAATGTGCCTGTCCCATTCCCTCTGTTCCAGTGTTCAGGTTAACCCCCCTCTTCTGTACCTGAGTATGGCATTAGTCATGTTTCATAGCATTATTTTGAACAACTTTCTGTTATATGGCTACTTACCCAAAGGTCTGGCCACTTATGAACCCAAGCCAACACTGGGGGGTTACTGACTAAATCATTTGCTGCTTGCCTAGAATGAGCAGCAGTTGACTCCAGGGCAAGCAGTCAAATAGTAAACCTGCCTTCTTCAAATGTGGTGTGGTTGCCAGATAGTGGGGACAAAAATAACAGGAGATCATTGTCTCCATAATGATCTGCTTATGAGCTTTCTGGAACATGTGAATAGCGCTGTTAAAAACAGAAAGGACTGAGGTTAGAAGGGCCTTTGGTCTGATCTCTCAAGGTAATTTGTATGTTGTAAACTTCAGCTGCTCATACAATTGTAATGGTAATCCAAAAGCCACTTTTTTTTTTTAGTATAGAATCAACACTGAGTACAGTAAATCTCCACCTTTCGATGCCCCATTATCTGACAGCTTGTCTTTTGATGCTTCCAAATTAAGAACAAGTTCCATTAATTTGATGGGGGGGTGTTCCACTCTTTCTTCAGTTCTTCTTGCTTGTGGAGGCTCTGTTGGGACTGCTCTTGCATGTGTGCTGTTTGTGAAACAAGCTGAGAGGGGAAAAAAGGTGCCAAGCTAGCTGAGAGACTTTGTAAACAGCATGCACATAGTTGGTCCCAAGCGAACCTCCAAGAGTCCTTTGGGCTCCCTACAGTACTGTAGTACATGGGTTCCACTTTTCAGCCAGTTCTGTTTTCTGACAGTACTCTGGTCCCCACCCTGTCAGATAAGTGGGGGAAGCCTATATTATTGAACATGTTCTCTCTCCTGAGGTGACAGCAAGAAGGAGCTCTTGCATGCAAAGAAGGTGGGTGTGGTGGAACAAAATGGGAGAGCACCCAGAGCAGAATGTGGAAGAACATGGCTTTACTTACCTACAAAGCCACATTAGCTTACCGTATTAGTTTGGATGGTGCCCTCCTTGATACTGAGGGTGCTCTGTAAGGTGAAAAATAATATCCTCTTGTCAGCCACCAAATGCCATTAGGCACCAACCAGTAAGAATTATGCTATTTGTATCATTCTGTTTCTGTTTTACAACATTCTACTCTGCACATGTATGCATGAGAAGCCTAAAAAAGTGAAGGTATTTAGGATTTTGATAACTGGATTAGAAGGTACCTGTACTGATGCACATAGTCTCCTCTTAGTAAGCCAGCACTTAAAAAGATTTTTGCGCATTTCTTTTGTGCAGGTGAATCTCTTCAGGTCACTATTCAGCCTGCTTCTATTGTCCAGAAGTATGGTGGCTTGGTGACCCTGCAATGTGTGGTTGAGCCTTTGGAAGTGAATGTTACCTGGAGACTGAATGGAAAGGAAGTGCCTCCATTGGATGATGTGCTGGGGATCCGTATTGAACAGAGACTTCTCACCATCACTGCCTTAAACAACCATACTGTGGGACGATATCAGTGCATAGCTCATGTACCTGAAGGTGTTGTTGCCAGTATCCCAGCCATGGTGACATTAGCCAGTGAGTAGCTTTGCTTTTCTCCTTCAAATCACAATGAACTGCCTCTAGTTTTCATTGTCCTTTGGTTCTGCAAAGGTGTGGAGGGGCATGTATTCCCATAGATGAGAGATGCCATTTATTTGGAGCCTGGCCTTTGTGCTGGATTGATACTCCCTTCACAATATATTTTGTTTCAAATATGCTTATTAGTTTGGCATGGACAATTTACTTTCCTGGAGGACAACTCTTGGAATCTCACTGCCAGAATGACCAGTGATCATGCAAAACTGGAGAATTCTGGGAGTTGTGTTCCAAAGATAACCTTTCCAAGCTCTGGTTTGACTGCATTTCTAATTTTGGAGCAGGTCTCTACTTGAGGTTGAGAAAGCAACTTAACATCTTATCTGATTTCGTATTAGGGGAGTAAATGGTGTGGTCAAATTGGGATACTGACATTGTTTAAGAATCAAAAGTTCTGAGAGAGCAAGCCCATGAGGTAAATGCTATTATCTGTATTAGTCATTGGATAGAATTGCTGTGTAACCTGTCTCAGCTAGAAGCAGGAGGGTTTCCTCTTCAGGGTGCCACAGGGTGTGGAGAGAATACAGAAAGGAGATATGCCTTAAAAATAAAGGAAGGAGATACAGTTGTGCACAACGGGCTGGTTTTGTTTCAAAGCCAAGAATTATTGGCTTGTCATCAAGATATTAATCAGAAGTGAAATGTTTAGGTTGGGCAGGGTCAGAAAAGAGAAGCAGAATACAAAAAGAGAAGTAAAAGCAGCTCCAAGACTCCGTGGGAGGGGTCTGCCATTGGGTTGAAGCCTTTGGGGGATTTGGATTGAGCTCTGCAGTTAGATTAAATTTCGGAGAGTGCATTCCAGAGCAGAATGGGGACTGTGTTTTGCTTGTGGGCTGGTAGGGGAGGGGAGTGAAAAGGTGGATGGGATTACTCAGAGCATGGTTTGCATTTAAGAGAGAGTGGGAAAGTGCTGCTTGCTCTGCCTCTTAGAACAGTTGTTTTGCTTATGAGCCTCCCTAGTGTTCTCTCAAATGTTTTTTGTTTGGACAAAGCTGTCATTGTTCAGCCTACCTGGCAGATAGCTTTCCTCTCCAACTCCAATGAGTGAGAGGATAGAATAGCTTTCATTGCTAGACTTGTAGAAGATCTTCTGAACACCCATAAAGCATAAGATCCAGCTTCCTTTTTATTCTTGTCTATATTTTGTTCATGGTTTTTTTATTAAAATAAAATGCTGACAGCACTGCCTGATGGCAAGTTATATCACAGAATGTACAATATAGCATAGGTTGCTAGAGAAAGAACAATGTCTAGGATGTTTTCAGATTCACTACCTGATCTTATGGTGCTGATGCACATAGATGCAAGAGTTGCGTCTGCTGTCAGAGGACCATATATACGTTGGAACTGTACGCAGCTTTCTACCACAGTCAGTTTGCATTCGACTGAATGGAAGAACATCTGAGAACAATTTAACTATACATTTTTGAGGACTTCTTTTAAATCCAGTTTGACTTTTTCTTCAAAGTGGCTTAAATTTACATGTGTGCAAATTCAAACCTGGTAAGAGGAAAAGTTAATTCACTAACAAAGCAATCATAGACAAGTGCACTCAAATGTAAGTGCTGCAGAGTTCAGTAGGACTTATTTCCAGATAAGTGTGTAGGTCTGCAGCAGATGGCCCTATTGTCCCTGTCTCTATGTTTGTGTTGAGCTGAGGATGAAGAGTGCATATGTGACAGACTTAGGAACATAAGCAGCTGCCTTATCCTCAGTCAGACTATTGGTACAAGTAACCTAGTATTGTCAAACACGGATGGGCAGCATTTTCTGATGTTTCAGACAGATTTTCTGGCCTTCCCTGGAAATGTCAGGACTTGAACTAGAAACCTTCTTTATGAAAAGCCACTGCTATGTCACTGAGCTGTGGTCCTCTGAATCTGGGTTATTGCCCTTAGACTTTTGCTGTAATGTTGTTGAGTTTTGCATACATGACAAATATGCTTAAATAAAAGAGAACACAAGTTTCCATCTCTACAGTTATGAAGCTACCAACAGCAAAAGACTGAAAGTAATTTACTCTACAATATCCAGTAGGCTCCATCATGTGTTTTTCATCATCTGTTGACACAAATACTGAAAAACTGTGTCACTTGCTGGTTGCTGAACATTAGGCCAGTGTGCTCTTTGGAGAAAGCATGCATATAAAATAGGCAAATTATTACTAAGAAGTTGGCAGACTGGACAGGCAGTTGACAGAAAGATGAGTTCCTGCAAAGAAGAGCCATAACCCAGCAAATCTATCTTAACATGAAGAAGGTCCCACATCTAGTTACTGGCATTTTCAGGTTGGTCTGGAAATGCTTGAAGTGCCATAGAGCCATTGTCATTTCTTGTTGTCTGTATGGAGGTAGACCAGTTTGGCAAAAGTGTGCTCTTCAGGCTGCATGGAGCTCCCCAGCCCCCCTTTTTGAAACCTCAAGAGCTCTCACAACCCTACATTTGATTGTTTTTGAACCAAATAAAGCCCTAAACTATCTCCAAACATTCAGAAATGCCTCAAAATGCATTGGTTTGCCATTAAACACCCTGTGACTTCCAAGTGCAAAAATCCCCACCATCCAGGAAATACAAGCCTGAAGTTGACTTCTGACCACTTCAGGGTTATATTTTTGGCCAATTTACAGCTGTAGTTGTAGTGGAATGGCATGTTATAAAGACAAAACTTGGCCAAAACCACTGTTGCCCATCTTGAGGTAGATGGTTCAGTGTTTTGACTTGGTATAATACAGCTTCGTATGCTACCTCTTTCGGGGAAGGGCGTTGGAGCCCACTGAGACTAAAGCAGTGACAGGAGGGATACTGGGCTCACTCTTTAACCAGTTGCATGGATAACCTGAAAGGAAGAATACTATGAAAAAGTGAAAAGATTCTAGCCTTCCCCATATGCAGGGAATGATCAGCTGCAGATTGCTCCTACCGTCCCACAAGATTTATTTATTTATTATATTTATATTCTGCCTTTTTCTCCAAAGTGGGACCCAAGGCAGCTTCCAAAAAAAGTTTAAAAAACATTTAAACCACTTAAAGATATTAAAAACATATAATATTATAAAAACTTAATTTTCTTTAAAAAATCAGCTTAATAAATAAAGAAAAGCTGTACAACTCACCCATTAAAAACCTACTTGAAAGGAAATGTCTGTCTGCTGATAAAGAAGGGAGCCATCCTAGTCTCCTGCAGAAGAGAGTTCCACAGGGTGGGAAGTAAGAAAGCTCTCTTCCATGTCCTCACCAGCAAGCCTAGGACTGTAGCAGAACCAAGAGAAAACCCTCCTCAGCAGATCTTAGGACTCTAGCAGATTCATATAGGGAGATATGTTTTTCCAAATAGATCAGACCTAAGCCATATGGGGCACAGTTTTTTCAGGAGATTTCCAGTTTTCAGTTACTCTGAGGGTGCAGAAGTAGGGGATGATCTGTGCCACCAGCTAGAGCAATAAGGTCATTTGGTTAATCTGTTGTAAATCACCTAGGAGGTCATTTGATTAAAGTATTAAGTATATATCTGTTAAATAAATAAACATTTTGACATTGAAGACAGGCAGGTATATCCATCTATCATGGAGGTAGCCAAGGGCATTGAAGAATCCCTTTGTCGTAGATGTACATTTCCATGCAATGTGAATAAGTTTCCAAACATTTGAGGAACCTGCTGGGATTTAGCTAGGAAAGAAATTAAAGTTACAGTTCAATCTTTCTTTAGATGGAAGGATTTTTTTGTAGACAGTATTCAGAGTAGGCATCAGGTAGCTCAATTGAGGAAGGAAAAAGTAGAGAGAAGGTTTAAGAAGAGAAAGAAATGTGGACAGCAATCAGTTAAGATACATTTTACAGGAAGACTGGAAAGATCCTTGAGCGCACTATAAATGATATTTTATTCAGTATTCTCCCAGGCTTGGCTCATGTCCCCACTCCCCTGTCCTCACAACAAATACATTTGGTTCTTGGCAAGTTTCTGTTAAAGCTGTTGATTGTTAGGGAATAGATCTGTCTCTTCATAAAAACTTTAACTGTCACTAAAGTATATGCATCACCTTTCCTCTTACCTAGAGGCACCTTGTCTGAAAGGGATTATCTCTGCCAATATTTTTGACATGATGGCAGTTGAATCTTAGCCTTGGGATGTGCCTCCTTTAGTGTGAAAATGTTGATTGGCATGCTTGGGCTGGTTTCTGTTCAGGCTACATGAGAGCTAGTTGAGACTAGAAGTTAATTCCTTCAGGAACTCTTTTAAAATAGAAGAAGACATTAGGATACATTGGCTATTGTTAACATAGCACTTGATAGAAGGAAGGAAGTGTGGAAAAGGAGAAGGTTGAAGCTGTTTGAAGAGCAGTACAATTGCAATTGTACATGTAAGGAGGATCAGAGTTTGGCAGAGTTACTACTTTGAACTACATTTCACAGAATTCCTCAGCTGACATGGCCATTAGAGATTCTGGAAGCTACAATCTAAAAAAATAAACCTTTAAGAAAAACGTGTGTCACAGCTTCCAAGTGTATATAATTATAACAAAATGGGGAATCGTGCCATCTTCATATTTCTTTTTTTAAAGCTGTATTATGCACAAAGGGAAAGTTTCATTGCCTTTTCCCTTACCAATAGTTAATATTTCTGTCCCCACTGGTTACAGAGGAAAACATGTGGTATGTTTAGAACTGGGGTGGGATTAGAAGAGATTGAGGAGTCTGGAAGTAAGAATTCTTCAACTAATAATATTTCTACTTCTTTTCCGTGATCTCTTGTCCATTTCTGTGTGACTGTTTCCTTGTATTTTCATTTGTTGCTCTCTTAAGACCCCTTGTTTTTTCAACCTTAGACAGTATTTTCAATGAGATCCTTCTCCTTCAAGTTTGTAGCTTTTATTGGATCTAACTAGACTGGGAAAACACTGTTTAGAACATTCCATATCAGCCATCACTTCTCAAAACTGCCTGAAATCATGAAGACACAAGCATTGTAAAACAAATTCAATAAATGTGTAGCAGAGAATATTTGCTAATACATTTAAAGAGGACCAATTTTAACAAAAGCAAGAGCAGTTGACTCTGAAGACAGTTCACATCAGAGGAATGTAGCTCTGTGTGAGTATATGTTGGTCTGTCTGTGTAAAGTTCAAAGATCTAGGGAGGGGTCTGTTTTACAAACAAAATAGCCTTCATATTCAAAGTTCTGCAAGTAACCCACAGCCCCTAGTCCTATTAATATCCATGTTAGATTACATAAAAATTCTTAGTTTGTTTCTTCCATTTCTGAGATACTGAAAATTAAGGTAGAAAAGCAGTCTTCAGCGGAGCTAAGCACCTGGGTATATCAGCTTTTTCCAAAGTGCCAGTGGGCAGTGACCCCTACTCAGAGACATCTTTAGGGACCTTGGGTATTTGCAGCTGTCTTCTCAACAACAACAAAAAGCCTCATTCTTCATTTTGCTTCTGTCAGGACCTCTAATCTGATAAGTCCCATGATATAGCTGTTGGCTCCATGTTGAAAAGCCATTTTCCCCCTCTAAAAACTTTCAGGGTAGAATTGCAGTGAGAGGAGAAGGAAAGGAAAACAAAAATGTTCCTGTGTTTATTGTGATCATACAGGTAATGAAATGTATGGATAGGTTTGGATAGGAAACACAAAGAAGGGAAGTAAATATAAAAGAAGTATGCTATACTGACTGTGTAATGCGTGTGTGAATTTGTGCACAATAGAGATAGGGCAAGAAGGCACTTGTGACATGAAATATGCTTGAGAATACTGATGGAATAAGTGCAGACAGCTGAGAAAATAGGCAGGTTTTGGTTATGCAGGATCCAAGTGCTTATGTTCATGTTATTTTCAGTCAGCTGCAGCCCTCACGTTCAGGGCATCAGTCTCTGTGTTGATGTCTGTTGGCTCACATGCTGTAGCAGAATCAGTATGATTACCGGTATACAGCTATTGTTAGGCCAAAGTACTGAAGTACTGTTTGAACAGTTGCAGTAGGAAGTACTCCTCCTTTGAGCTACTTTGGTTTCCTGTGATGTGTGGGTACAATCTGTGCTAATGTACCTATTTCATCTTGAGGAGATTTGCTTCCAAGTCTGTGTTTGGTGAGAAACAAGCAAAAAGCTTCACCATTCTGTGCTCCGTAGCTTGAATGAGGATTACAGTGAGATATCTCATGTCCTGCTTTGCGGGCTTCTTAAGTTATTTTCATTTCCTACTTCTATACAAGCTGCACCTTTCCACAGTAGACTCTTAGCTGAGTTCAATGTGAAGTCAATATATTTGGAGATTTGATTTTTTTTTTTTACATTTGTTTTTATTTCCCAGGAGTGTTTCACACTTTCAAGTATACTTTCTTCTTGTTGTTGTTGTTGCTGTTGTTGTTGATGTGTGCCTTCAAATCATTTCTGACTGGTGGCGATCCTAAAGCAAATTTGTCATAAGTTCTTCTTGGCAAGATTTCTTCAGAGGAGATTTTCCTCTGCCTTCCTCTGAGTCTGAGAGAGTGTGACTTGTCCAAGGTCATCCAGTGGACTTCCATGCCCGAGCAGGGATTTGAACTCTGTTCTCCAGAGTCATCCAGTGCTCAATCCATTATACCACATTGACTCTTACATTTTTTTCTCCCACAGTCTAAGATTTTTGGTGTTAGGAATTGAATTCTTCATGAGTTAGAGGTGTTGTTGTTGTTGTCATCATTGTTGTGTGCCTTCAAGTTATTCCTGGCTTATGGCGACCCTAAGGCAAATCTATCATGGTTTTCTGGGGCTGAGAGTGCATTAAGACCACCAAATTTTGTCAAGATGGACAGGAATGAGCTCTATAGGGAGCAGTGCCCATTTAAAGCTATCTGTTAAATGGAGCTAAAGGCAAATAAAATCTGCTTTTCTGTTCTGATTCAGTTTAGAATACCTCCTTTTTTCTCTGCTTAAGTTTATAATTAAAACTTCTTCTCAAGAGACGTTTGAAGGCTAGTTTGACCAGTGAATGGAAAAGGGCATCAGATTTAGGTCTGGACTTAAAATCCAGGTGACCCACACACAATGAAGGCTGCTTGACATGTTCCCCATGAGCAAATACATTGTATGTTCAGTATTAATACTCTGTGGCATGTGATGTTTGATGCACATTTCTCTACCACCACATATATGTGCCATGGGAACCCACAATTGGCTCTGGTTTCCTGCCATGTGCATGTATGGTGTGCATATGTTAAAATAATCACTTAATAGATTACAAATTACACATGGTATAAGCAATAAATCTTGACCATGTCAAATGGCCTTGGTACCTTGGGTTACAGTGCCATATTAATGTTTAAACAAACAGCTGCCCTCTTCCAAGTCACACCTAATAAAATAGTAACGTAAAAGATGCTGCACATTTCTTCTTCACAGTTAAAAACTATATATAATGCAGTAGCAACTGGCAGCTCCCTTGTCAATGTAGCGCTGAATGTACTCTGGGTTTAAGTCTGGGTTTAATGTACTCTGGGTGCTGAAATCTGTTTTGGAAGATAGAGTTAAAGTTTGGATGAAAACCTCAAGGATTGACTGTTTCACTCATATGGTAGCCCCAGCCACCACTGATAGGACTTCTGAGGTAATCACAGTTCGTTTGTTGGTGTTTTTCAAAACGAGATGCATGTAGTTACTTTCTCTTGTTCACAAGAGATTGGTCTCCTGTGAATTGTTTGATACTTTCAACTCAAGAGAAAGGGCATACATATCTGCAAAACTTTTAATCTGGGCAGTGATTGTTGATGGCTTTTGACAAGTCACAAGTATATCTGCCTCCATTCTCCCATGAATAGAACCATGAAACATATCACAGAATAAAACAAAGAATATAAAGTATTTTGCAAGAAAGAAACTAGGTTTTTAACTTTTGCCAGAGATGTTTCCCCACTTGTAGCTTTCTTCAGATTATCTGTACCATAGCCTTTTCTTTTTTGTTGATGGGACAATGAAATCTCTTCCTGAGGACCAAACACAAATAACTCCATTCAGACCCATGACCAAGGCATTTGGTTCTGTTTTACCTTTATAAATACATTTTTACCCTTGTGAAACTTGTGCTTTCAATTGACTCTCCTCCCCAAACAGATCCTTTAATCTGTTGTTTTCTATCTGCATGTAAAGTTGTTCCCCAGTATGTTGGACTGCAGAAGTGTTGGGCTGTTCTTTCTCTTAGCTCATTGCCTTGAAGACTTTTTTAAAGCCCTGAATCTACTTTTGTACATACACATCTTTTGCCAGCAGTTCTGGAGCCTTTTCTTTGGCTCTGGGATGCGAATACTGCTGTGATGAATTTGGACCACCAAGATGCACGTTAATTTTTCCTGATTCTAGTTTATATTTTGTTGATCAGAGAAATATGTGGCATGAGCAGCCAAGCTTTCAGTTCTCTTTCAGGCTGTTTACCCACCCCTCCTTCATATTTTCCCTGTCTCTTTGTATTTTGTCCTATGAAAAGAAGAAATGGGAGAATAAAGTCAGTATCATTCTCTCCTCAGACACAGTTTTTGCAGAATGAGGAATGGAATGTGTCACAGAAACTTTGCAAGTCAATACTCTTCATCTGCTTTCAGTGCTCAGTGGAAACATGATTCTCTCTCTTGAGCCTGCATTTAAAGGATTAATCACTTTTCTGAAGTTCAACCCTTTATACCTTCTTTTTACTTTTATTAATTATTTTTTGGTTGTATGATGCCAGGACATTCTTGAAGTATTAAAACATGTTTGCTGCAAATCATTTTTATGTCTTTGTTAAGTCTCTCTGTTGTTTCTCTTTTTGAATCCAGGCACTAGCACTGAAATATTCTTCTGACAGCTAATACGTTTTACATTTGGGGAGCCTTTTTTGCAACGCTGCCAAGGGAGCTGTTTTTTATTTAAAAATGTTTTTGAAGCAATCTTGCTTTAATTAGCCTGTTTGAGAAATTTCATGTCACTTTTCCATGAGTGTGGGTGGGAGAACCTTGGAGCCAGAGCTGTCTTTTGCTCTTGGAGAGCTGGTATAAATCCCAGAGAACGAAAACATATTTTTCCACTCTTCCAGTCTGCCAATAGAGACTTGGCTATAGTTTTAGTACACAGGGTGTTCTAGTTTCTTATGTCTCAGCTGTCTGAATACTTGCATTGATCCAGTCCAACCGTAGATGGCATGCCCTCTCTTGGCTACCAGATCTCAGAATTTCAGAGCCAAACGCCCAGATGCTTTATGTATTTAAAAAAAGAAAAATGAACTCTTTTAAAATAGCTTTTTTTCTTTTTGTAAAGACTCCTCCTCCTCTTCCTTCAGATAATGAGTTGGAGTTGGAGGTAAAAATTAAGAATCATTCCAATATGAGCTTTTCATGCCAGACTGTAAGTACCTGAGATAATTTATCTTCAGTGTAAGTAATGCTAAAAGGTAAAAGAACTCCATAGCCTCTGGAGCAGCTAATCCTTAGAACTGCTAATCCTAGGTGTTTTGAGTATGGAGCATAGGGAAGCACAGATCTTAATCCCACTGGTTAGTTCTAGGTAGAGTAGACTCACTGAGTCAACTGTTGAACTGTGAATCAACAAACAAGTGAATCTCATTAATTCAGTGGTTTTCCACTAGCTGAGATTAACAATAGGATTCAGCCTACAGAGTTCTTTTGAATATAGAATTCTGATTACTCAAATTGTTCTTCATACATTTCCCCTTTGCTAAATGTGCACATACCTTCTGGTAGTCCTCAATAGACAATCAGTCATCAATTGCTGATTGAAAGACTCGGTGTTCTTATGTGTAAACATCCAGATGCTGCACTGAAATATGTTTGGACTAGATAGAAGTCCCACATAATCAAAAGTAGAGGAGTAGACCAGGATATTTCAGATTCCTTCCAAAAGCAACACACAGTAGGACTGAGGAAAAGCATTTCTTCCTTAGTTTTCCCCACCCTTTTCATCATATTGCAGTGATGAGGCAGAAAGGGTGCTGTCATCCTGATAAACGCACCATAGATCAATAAGGTTCCACTGCCAGAGGGCAAACACCTACTCTTGATTGTTGTGGGAAGATGGTACTGCAAAGATCTACAAGAATTAGATGTGCATCTTGGACAGCTGCTCCATTATACAGTATATGCCATTGCCCTTTGAAGAAGGAATGCAAGAGGCAAAGCCAGTAAAATCTTATAGTTGGTTTATTGCAGCACATTTGACAATCTACAAATACAGCAGCTCCTCTAAACATGACTTTTCAGTAAGATATATAATGTATGTCTGTTTTGAACCATGTGCTGTTTTGAGTTTTAAAGATTCCCTTAAGAAAGCTGAGCAACATGCACTTGCGATTACAGTATTTAATAATTTTTAATTTGTGGACTTGTCATGCTGTATTCTTCCAGGCAGATTTACAGGTGTTTATGTCCAAAAGTTAGCTCTTCAACTGGCTGCTTTCACATTGTCCCAAAAAGCATGATGTTGTAGTGTTGTGAATATGCTAGTTATACTCTAGCAAATTGTTTATAAAGTAATAGAACTGCAGTCTTCTGAAGGCTGAAACTTGTGAGCACAAGATTGGTAGTACATAATTGTGAAATGGTAGTATATCAACAACAATGCTACCTATGGTAGGTTACCTTCTTGAGTGTAGCTGTTGCACTCAGTTGCTTGAGTTGCCTGTTTGATTCCTTCTGATTCTGTTAATTTGACTCTATTCCTCTTTAAGAAACATTTTCACCCTATATTGAAATATTTGAGGAAGGGCAGTTTACTGGCAGCATTTCATAACCAACTGTGACCCCTTTACAGAGAAGAGATCCCTTTTCCCTATTGCCTGGCAATAAGTTAGGCAAGTTGCTCTCAAACACCCATGGTTAGCTCATGGATCTTTCCTTACTGTTGGAAATTGCTGCTCTAACCAAAGTTAATTGTATGTAAAAACCACTCAAGGCCTAAAAGTATTGTCCTCATTAATTTTACATGGTTATTGCTAAAAGTGGCATGATAACTCTGAGTTACTATGTATTGCTGCTGCTGCAACTAGCTATTAAAGAGAAGTTTATTTTGAGAGAACATCTTTTGAAGTTACCATCTTGGCCTCTTGACTCTTAAAACCCTATGTACATTGTGCAAACAGAAATAACAGAAAAGGGGAGGAAAGGAGGAAGACTAATTTGTGTTGCAGGATGGGTTGGAACTTTCTCTCTTAATAGTTTTCTCAAATGTGCTGCAAGCAGTCATCTGAAGGCAGGGGACACATCAAATACCTTCTCCAGTGAAACTTGACCTCTCTTTCTTGATCTGATATGCTAATTCTCATTGTTAAAATACTTGCCTTTTAGCTGTGTAATCTCCCTCTCAGCAGCTCCAATTGGGGCATGCAGTCTTTTAAAAATCCACCTGTGATCCTCCTCCTCCACCAGCCACTGCCTGGCCAGCTAAGGAGGGATTACAGCCCAATTTCTCAGCACCAAAAGCTCTCTCCCGACACTTCCAAACACACTCAAGGAAGGAATGGGCAAAAGAGAGGAAGTATAGGGTCATCTTCCCCACTTACCCCTTTCCTTCTTCTTTCCCTGACCTGGTTTTTATCCCTAATCTGCCATGTTTTCTCACCATGCCTTGGCCTCCTTCCCACAGACACGCACACACACACACACAGAGGAACTGGCAAAACTATCTTTGAATATTCCTTGCCTAAGAAAACCCTATGAAATTCATGGGATCATTATACATTGACAGGTGACTTGAAGGGGTGCATGGTCGTGCATGCACACACCCACACACACACATACAGAGTATGTAAATTATTGATATTCAGATACCTTGACTTCCTAATCCACTGGATCAGATGCACATTTGCAGTCATAGTGTGATGAGTACACTGTGAGGTCAAAACCATAAGATTACATATGATTGTTTAGAAGAAAATTCAGTTGAAAGCAGTGGGATATAATTTCAAGGAATGTGATTAGGATTAAGATTCAAAGCAGAAACTTTTAGGATTGTTGTAGACTGTTGCCATATTTGTATGTTTCCCAACATCAGATCAAGACTTTTTTGTTTGCCCAGATATTTTAAATTCGTTTTATGGTCTTAGCTTCTTTAGCCCTTTTTAAAATTGTCTGTTAGTTTTGTTTTTTTAATCTTATATGCTTTTGATACTGTGATTTCAGTAATATTTTGTTGATTTAAATTTTATATACATTATTCTGATTTTTTAATAAAGATGTAGTATTGAAAAAATGAAACAAATACATAATACTCCAACTATAAAAAGGAAAACAAGAGTTAGCATTGAATTCTCCTTCTTATTCACCTTGAATGGTGAGCTCAGATTGAGAACTCAGAATTTAGTGTTCTTTTATGTGAAAACTGGTGGCTGTACTATTATGCTAAAAATGGCTTTAAATCCAGACTGTTTAAAAAAAAAAAGTGCTGAGAGCAAGAATTCCTTGTAGTCAAAAATGCAGTTTATCCTGCAAAGTTCTGCTCTGCTCAGCTGATTTGAAATTGTTTAGCCATAATTTTAGAAATTTCTCTAATGTTAAAGTGGGGGGAAATCAACACTAGATTATACTCAAGAAGTCTGCTTTCCTTCTCCCCACTGTCTTGTTGAAGAAATCAGGTAGCAAAAAGAACAATGAACGTGAATGAAGAGGACAATAAGCTGAGCTGAGGACAATATTTAGCTGGGTTAGGCAGTCTGTTTCCATTAAAAACAGATTTCCAGTTTAGAGGGAAGAAACAATGTAAATTTTTGCATGAAGCTAGTAACCTAGTCATTTTGCAGTGTTTCTAGATAAAGTAAAAAGAGGGCCATGCTGTCGGGGGTAAAAAAAAAAAACCAAAACCATCCATAATGACACTTGATGATACAAAAGCTGCTGTACTAGGCATACATGGCTGTAAAATCCATTGAAATTAGTGGAAATCATGTGTCCTCTCTCAGTGCTCAGAGGATGAGGGCCATTTGTTGGATGGATGATATGCAGACCAGAAGGTTGCTTAACTCATCCAGTACTCACTAGGTGTTTTACGAACTATTGTAACCATGCCATCTTTCTTCCAGAAGGACTCATTTCAGGTTTTGGAACTTGGCTGAAGAAATGTGCTTTAAAATTGATGGTTTGCTATGGAAAGTCACTATTGTTAACACTCCCACTTGCGTATAACAGCATAGTTCTAACAAATGCTCCTGCTGTCCTCTTAATAGATCTTAAAGACTTCAAATATGATGGCCAACATGTGATAGAAGTTGATGAAGGAAATACAGCAGTTATTGCATGCGAGCTTCCTGAAAGCCATCCAAAAGCCCAAGTTCGCTACAGTGTGAAACAAGAATGGCTAGAATCCTCCAGAGGTGAGCAGTGACTGAGAAGAAGGGAAGGAGAAGAAACTGGACTGGGTTTCTGCTTTTTGTTTCTCTCTTCTTGTTAATGTAGATGTCTCCCTGTGTCTTCTGACAGATCTGTGCAATTATTATTCTCAGTTTTGGAAGTACTAGGACTGTGTAAATGTTGTGCATAGGACAACTCCAGTGGCGCATTCTTCTCCTTCGCTGACTTCTAATTGCATAACTGTTTTGTTGCGTTTCTCCCATTGTCATGATGCTCAAAATGGACCTGTGAACAGTAGATCTGACTGCTGGAAAACTACACATGCATCATCTCATGACCTTGCCACAGTTTAAAAGAGAGAAAGAATAGGGAACTTTTTTCATAGATTTACTTGTTTTGAACTATAATTGCCAGAATTCTCTAACTTGAATCTGCTTTAAGTCTTCTTGACTTTAGATTGTATGGCAGAAATAAAAGCAATAGGAGAGCAGATTTCAGTTAGAATGCAAGTATGTCTGAAAGGCTTGGAGGTAGGATTGAATTGTTTCTTGTCACCTTTTAGTGATCACTGAGGGCAAAGACATACCTTACCTCCGTGGCATAAATACTACTTTCCTTTGCTCCAATTCCATGCTGCTGGGTTTCCTTTATATCTTATTTCAGAGCCTTTTGTTGGCCCACATAATATCTGCTGATACCAGCATGAAAATGATTTGCAGTAGAAAAATCAGAAGACATTAATTTGATAAATAAAACTTAACCAAATTTTAGTTAAGATAAACTACCGTGTCCTAGCTGTGGGCCACATTTCTCTTCTGACAACTGTTACATATACTAAATTGAAATTGTGAACGCATTTTTAGGAACACATTTATATAGGACATAGCCAAAAAATTTGATTTGAATAGACATACATAATAAGGTTGTACTATTAATTCCTTATTATAATTATCATATATAGTCAAGGCTGCACTTCTGTGATGCACTATATATTGTACTACCTCTACCAAGTTCAGAAGCTTCAATTAGTTCAAAACATTCATTACTGATGAATCTAGGAGTGATCATATTACACCTATATTAAAATAATTCCACTGGCTGCCAGTTAGTTTCTGAGCAAAGTACAAAGAGTTGGTTGTTATCTTTAAATCCCTACATGGTTGGGGTCCAGGTTACCTATGACATTGCATTCTCCCATCTAATCTGCCCCATACACTCGGGTCCTTGGGGGGAAAAGTAACTTCATTCATCCTTTGCCACTTCTCTTGGCAAAGAAGTGCACCGAGCCCGCCATCAAGGGATGCGTTCTGGGACCCTTACGAATACTAAAAACCATGCATTCTCAAGTACCTATGAAAAAATGGCACAGGGCAGCAACGGAGGTGGCAACAAGCTGTGGCTGCAGTGGAGGTGTGCCAATCATCACTGCCATGTCTCTGCCAAAGTTCCTTGCAATTGTTGTTGATGGTGCTGATCCTGCTTGCTCGTTTGTGAATGAGTGAGCAAGATTGGCACTGGCATCAACAGTTCCAGAGTGGCCAGCAGGTTCAGTAGGGACATGGCAGTGAGGGGTGCTAGTCCTGCTCACTCATTTGTGAATGAGTGAGCAGAATTGCCACTGCTGCTGCTAACAGTTGCAGGGTCGCAGGGAGCTTTGGCAGGGACATGGCAGCAGGGGGATGCTGATCCTGGCTACTCATTTGCGAACGAATGAGCAGGATTGGCACCACCCCCTCTGCTGTGCCCTGGTGGAAGCTGGTGACTGACCTGCAATTGCTGAGGTGAGAGGGAAGCAAGCTCCCTTCCTGATGACCCATCTCCAGCAGCACACAAGTCACCCAGTTTGCAAGGGTGTGTGCCTGGCACCCAGGCCTTGCCACCACTTCCCTGTTGCCCTGGGTTCACTGCTGGACTTGATGTCAGGTAATTTAATTTTTTTTTTATACTTTTTAGGTTGCATAGGATTAAATCCATGAATGCTGAGGCAAATACAGCAGGCCCACTGTACAGCCAATTTTTTACAATTTAAATCTATACTTCTTAATTCTATTTTTAACTGTTTATCATTTTCTTTCACTTCCTGCCAAACTGGATTGAGCTTTCTTCCTCCTCCTCCTCCTCCTCCTCCTCTTCTTCTTCTTCTTATTATTCATTTAGTGTTTGTGATGTGCCAGAAACTGAACAACAGAGATTTTCCAGTAAGAAGTTTTGAATCTTTTCTTCCTTTATCTTGACAGACAACTATTTAATCATGCCATCAGGGAATCTTCAGATAGTCAATGCGAGCCAGGATGATGAAGGAACATACAAATGTGCAGCCTACAATCCTGTAACGCAGGAAATAAAAACATCGGTGTCCAGTGAGAGACTCCGTGTGAGACGTGAGTCATTTCTTCTGAGTATTTCAGTTCAAAGTTTGAGAGTTAAAAGTTTGCAGGTCCCACCAACCACATTCAGTGTAAGATGATTTTAATACTCTGTACAAACCTTTCATGGATAAGAGCTTGTTTCACCTGGTTTCTGTTCAAATTGTTAAAGTTTATCCGTTTCTAAAGAAAACAATTTGTTTGTACCTTTAGATGTATTTATTTTATTTGTATCTCACCTGTCTTCCAAAACTGACATACAAGGTGCTTCACAAGATTAAAAAGATACAGATAACAGTGTAAAACACCAACATTAAAATGCATTTAATTTACAGTATTAAAGCACAGTGGAATTAAAAGAAATTTAAATGCACTACAATAAAAAGGCAAACATACACTGCTGAAAAGCCCCTTCCGTAGCAACTGGTCAATCACCAAATGCCTCCTTGGATAAAAAAGTGTTCCCTTGCTGACAGAAGCACTAGCAGTAAGGTCAACTTAGGCTTCCTTGGAATGAGGTTCCGCATTTCTGCTGGTTGTTGACCTCTTCTTTTTGCTACCATGGCCCCATTTTAAACCAGTGTAAAGTGAGACATAAAAAGAAATTGTCAGAGAATTCGGGCGAAACCAGGTGCCTTGGTCAGCGTGAATTGGCAGGAATTTGGAAGTGGCAAATCATTCACAACTTCACTGTCAGCTCAACCGACATTAGATTCTTCAGTTAGTAACCAATTGTATTGATACATTTTTCAAGCATATTCATAAAATGAGTGACAGTTTTATAAATCACCACACAGCATGAGATTGGAGGGTGCTGAGTGAAAACCAGTGTGCAACAAATGGTCAGAATTGCAGGTTTGGATACTTATCTCTCATATTTCACTTCTTTCTCTCTCTCCATACCAACTCCTACCCTGTTAGTGATGCAGATGGCTGACTGGCCTTCTCTAGCCACTGTTTTGCAACTTGACACTCCTCACAAAGTTGTTGTGAAGTTACATGATACAAGAATTGTAAAGAACTTCAAACACAACCTTCCTCATAACATTGTATTTTGGCACTTCATTTAAACCCCAATTTCCTTCAAAAGCTGGAACTCAGATCCTCTTCCCCACCCCATCAACAGTTTTTTAACCTTATTGTGAGGGGGAGCTAAGTGGGTCTGGTGGTCAAATGTTCATACCCAGAAGCCACTGGTGAGCTGAGAAATGTCCTCCAAAACAAATGAAAAAAATCAAGAGTCAAATTGCTACTTCTGGTTTGACTTCGAGGAACTGAAACTACTCCTTCTAGAGGCCTCCAAAAGCAGGAAAAACTTGTCCTGGCTAGAAACATTTTTGGCATATGAGGGGCTCAGTGGGTCGTTGGGAACTGTCAGACTAGCCTTGAGAGGCAGTATGGCCTACAGCCTGTGCTTGGCCCACCTTTGCCATTTTGTGTTGAGTGAAGCCTTGTTCAGTGCCAGTAGCAGACATTTGTCTCCATTACACATTTTACATTGTTTCTTGGATTTTTTTTTCTTGTATGACCACAAAATATGATTTTGGACCATAAAGTTTCTGAATAAAGAGTTGCTGGATCTTTCCCTTCATGCTGTTAACACTCATTTGGCTTTTTATCAGCAGTAAGCTTTTCTAAGTGCATGGTATATTTTGTTGATTTTACTTTTCTCTCTGTCTCTCTCTTTCTCTGTTAGGCTCAATTGCTGAGGCAGCTCGCATAATTTATCCCCCAGAAGCACAGACCATCATCGTCACCAAGGGCCAAAGCCTCATTCTTGAATGTGTGGCTAGCGGGATTCCTCCTCCACGAGTCACATGGGCTAAGGATGGTTCGAGTGTCTCTGGCTACAACAGGACTCGGTTCCTCCTCAGCAATCTCCTAATTGATACAATCAGTGAGGAAGATTCAGGGACCTACAGCTGTATGGCTGACAATGGAGTGGGTGAGGCTGCAGCAGCAGTCATACTCTACAATGTTCAAGTGTTTGGTGAGTACCACTACAGATTTATTCCTCTTCTTTCCTCTTAGTCACAACAGTCAGAAACGTGGTCCACAAACAACTTGGGCAATCTTGTGTGCTTGTCTTTCTCAAAACTGTTCTGATGTGAATGTTAGTATTCATGAGCAAGAGTCAACCAACTAGATTTCAGCGCTGGCCTAACTCCAGTATCTGCCACCATTCTCTGTCTTCTTCCACATGTTGTTGAACTGTAACTCCTGTCATCTGTAGTCAACATAATCAATGAGAGATGGTGGTAGTTGTTATCTACAGCATCTGGAGAACTACATGTTTTCTCTTATACCCAGGCAGAAAGTGGTTCACCTAATAGCTATTAACAGTAAATGTAACTGTTTTGCACTTATAAAGAGCCTATCTGCTTAAATCATGGATAGAAAGCTGGAGGAGAGGAAGCAGAACAAGGAACTTGGACTCTGTTTTTTCCTATCTGGCCCCCAGTGTAACCCGCAAGGACTCTTCTGCACCATGATTAATTTCTCCCAGGCAAAGAGCTCTCATCGCTTCTACCTCAATATGAACAGTGAAAGAGATTTTACTCACGTACAGCTAAGGTACAGGAAGTGTTATGTGCGTGCTGAAGGAAGAACTTTGCTGTAGCTACACTAACTGTTTGCAACAAGGAGCAATGGGTTAAAGAGTCCTTTGAGTCTTGGCTCGTGTGAGACACAACCAGTGCTCCTTGTATCATTTGCTCAGTTGAAAATAAGTTACCAACCTAGGACATATACCACCTTGGAAAATATAAATACCATAAAACCTTTTGTCTGGTGAACCAGTCTACAGAGTATGAAAAGTCAAGATTTTTGTGAGCCAGCTAAAACTTCTGTTGCCATGGTGGCATCGAGACAGCATCTTGCAGTGGAAGGGGGAGGGAAGGAAGGAATGAAAGCAAACATGGCAGAGAGGAGCAAGACAGCAAAAATGGGCTAGTTGTTGTAGTCATTGGCTGGCTACTATCCTGGGGAGGTGAGGCTGAAAGAATTGGTTCATGAACAGAAGTGGTGGGAGTTGCCACTTATTTAGGTCATCTTGCAATGGCACAATTAAAACCGCTCAGTCTTTGGTTTCAGCCCTTGATCACTTCCCCACCATGGTGGTATTTACTTCCAAGTAAACAATTGGGTTGAACTCCAGAGTTTGGAAAAGGGGACAATTGCAAGTGTAAGTTGTCCCCCACCCCCATAAGTGAGCAAATTTTTGAACAGAAGTATTCCAGGCAGAAAAGACATTCCCCATCCCAAAACACTGACATTCAAACATCTGGCTTGCTTTGAAAGTGCCCTCAAGAAGACCTCTTTTCCTTTGGTCCTGTGTTTGTTGATTGCTCTTGAGGTTCCACTCTGGTGACAGTGGCCTTTCTAAGGAAGAGGAGGAGGAGGAGGCAGCTGCTGGCTCAAGGAAATGCACAGTGGCAGCCAGCCCGAGGGCTCCACAGTGGCAGCCAGCCCCAGGGCTCTCTGCCTCTTCCTCCTCTATGTGTGGCACACTTCCAATCCTTCACGGTACACAAATGTGCCATAGCATGTCAGTTGAAAACTGCTATCCCCGGTTATAGTGCCATTAGTCTGTTCAAATGGGTAGGTCAACAATCAGGCCAACTTGAAAAGTATAATAATATAGCAAGATAGAACAAGTGGCGTCAGAACAAAGGTCCTGGCTTTCCAAAGTGTGGACAAAGTAGTTGTCCATACAACTCCATACAACGTTGACCTATAAATCAAGTAATTGTAGGAAAGCATACTCACAATCAAAATAAAACATCAAAGAATTTCGATTAAACATGTATTAAGTAGATGGAATATGCTGTGAAGAACAGGCACAATTTTATACCTATGTATAACCCAGACCCTTGGGTTAGTTTGGCCCTTAGGTCTTTCATTTAGAAGTAAAAGACTGCAGCAAATGTTGTGTCAATTTAAGACTGTTACGTAAAAAGGGTTAGTAAACATATTTCCATTTAATATAAGGAGTATTGTATAATACAGTACAGGAGGTATTGTAAGGGGCACGCTGGACTGTGACTTAGACAGGCTAAGTAATTCCTAGCCAAAAAAACTTGTTCCTTGTGTATGAGTACTAATCCCAGTTTTGATAGGATTACCCAAAAAGCTGCTCAAACTAAAGCAATGCACAGCCTAGGAATTTGTTTAGAAAGATAAGGATTTCCAGAGTTCGGCATACGAATAGGCTACTGACATCTTAACAATCTCAGTAACTAGCCCAAGAACCTAGATGAGGATGTTCTTTCTAGGATTTCACAAAAAACTCGGCTCTGTTAATATTCAGCTTTGGAACATCCAGTTACAGAGATCTGTGCCTTGGTCCAAAAATTTCATTTGTAGTATGAACATTTAAAGAGGATAGCTACAAATATTTCACAGTTTCAACATTGTCTGTTTCAGAGCTCTTATAGGTGTTCCCAAAAAATATGAAATCTTATTCTGTTTCCTTTTCAGAACCTCCAGAGGTTAGCGTGGAACTGTCCCAGCAGATCATTACATGGGGTCAGAGTGCAAAGTTTACATGCAAGGTTCGAGGGAATCCTCAACCATCAGTTGTGTGGCTGCGTAATGCAGTTCCTCTCTTCTCTAGCCATCGGATGCAGCTGACTCGCAGAGCCCTAAGAGTCTCTAGTGTGGGGCCTGAGGATGAAGGGATATATCAGTGTATGGCAGAGAACGAAGTTGGAAGTGCACAGGCTATGGTACAACTGAGAACTGCCCAGCCTCGTAAGTCTTCAGTGGAGTTACAGAGAGTCAGAATATATAGGGCTGTGCACATTCTTCATGTTTATGACATATCATGAAGCATAACCTAGATTCTGATCTAGCATGAATCTTCATAACAGTCTTATTCAGCAAAGTTTATTGAGATAACTAGCACATGGAGGCTGCTTTTCCCCCACAAACCAAACTGGCCTTGAGCAGGTCTCCCAGCAATTAAAAGAAAGACTTGTGTTCCTTTTATAGTTCCCTTTTCTTGATTAAGCCTCTACTTGTTGCTCTACCAATCAGTAACATAACTGATATTCTGCCCTTTGAATGCAACTGTAGTACTAAATGTGACATATAAAAGTTAAAATTACAAAATTTCATAAGAATCAAACAATAGAACTGGTAAACTCATGAGACAGAAATATATGTGACTGATTTTATTCCCTTTATCTGTTTTCTATGTTGCTAAAATATTTAAAATTCTGCACAAATCCAGATTCTCCCAACTAGAGCAGAATTTGTAAAGGAACTGTATCCAATGGACATACAATTCAATTAATGCAGAATGTAGACGTATATCAGATAAAACTTAGATTTTATTCAGAAAAGTCAATCTTTGTCTGATGCACCAAAATCCCAGATGCTTGGTACTGCCCTCTCTAACAATTTGAACCAGTCTTTCTGTTTTCAGAGCTAAAAGCCAATGAAAACCACACATATCTGAAACAGAAATGTAAATTTTCACATGTAAGAATGAAACAATTCAAATATTCTCTCTCCTCTATTATTTTACATTTTGGGACTTTTTTGTGAAAATTTCATGACGAATTCCTACGCAATGGGCAGACGAACAAGAAGAGGAACTGGAAGAAGAGTAACAAGAAGAGGAAATATAAGATCTGCAAAAAAAAAAAACCTCTATTTTTGTGTAAAAATACAGTATTTTCACACAGAAAATCCTTTGTGAAATTCTCACAAGATATCTCAAAATATATATAAAAAAAATTATCTCAGTGGAGTTGATAGGTTACCCTCCGCCCCCCGGTTTCTTGTCATCAAGGACAAGACCGTTTACAACTATTCTTTTTACCCTTATTCTAAAAAACTTTGATCTTGCAGAAAATCTCAAGCAAGCCCTGTCTCTTTGGTCCTCATTTGGTAAACAGGCTTCGGGCTGCCCCCACTGCTCATTTTGTTCATAAACTGGGGTTACAGTATACTATTGTCTAAATGTCCAATGAGGATCCATATGATAGCTCCTATTTAAGATTTACTTTTCTTGGCTGTAGGTAGAACAGGCTGTCAAATGTAAGAAAACTGATAGGTGTTTCACTCTTTGTGCATTTGCACCTGTGTTCAAAATGGCATTTGTCTTCCCTCTTACGTTCCAGAAACAACTCCGGAGCTGCATCACTTCTCAGTTGCGAACTTTGCTCACTCCACCATGTCACCTACCAAGCTTAGCAACAGTGAAAAAGTGCTGAAAGATAAAGCTGTCCTCTTAAAACTTAGGCCCACAACACCCACAGTATCTGTGGAGTGTAGCACCCAAGATCAGGTGTCTCCAGCTGAGGCCCCTGTCATCCTCAGCTCTCCACGGACAACCAAAACTGATTCATATGAATTGTTGTGGAAACCACGGCCTTATAGCAGAGCTCCTGTCCTGTACTATATTGTGAAACATCGCAAGGTTAGCATATTCCAGATTTGTTTTCATCTGCCATATGCTGATAAAGTGCTAAATGAACATTTCTGTTGTTTAGAAGTTTGGGAGCTGGGTATCTTTGCCTCTTTGTATTGCACTAGCCCCCCCTCTTTCTTCCTCTTTCTTTTTTCTTTTTTATGGACAGATACTTGTCCAGAAATAGACTAGATGTTTGCACTTGTGCAATATAAGTTGGAGGTCAATGGGGAGGGCTTGCAGAGTTGAAGAGGAGTGTCACTGGAAAGGGGCTGACAAAGCTATATATGACCCTGGTTATGTGCATATCTTACTTAGCTGTGGCATTTCCATTGTTGTGCTCTCTTGGTAGCAAGATACTCCTAAAGTTCTTAATTGGGTGATAGATAACATGAACAGATAAAAATTAGAGACATCCTGGCTTTTCTCTATAGAAGCATTGCTCAAATCGTTACTGTTTTAGGACAGTGTATCTAACTGCCTTGGAAAGGCAGAGTGGCGGTTAGTCACTTGTCCAGGAATGAGTAGTGATCTGGGCATGCAGTTTTTCCTTTCTCTGGTTTTTTGGTTGGTTGGTATCTGCTTCCCCTCCCCAAAAAGCTTCACCTGGAAAGTTTTTGGGTCAGAGGGGGTCACCACGGGTCACTGCATTTAGCACTAATATGTTTCCAGCCCAGAGCAAATTCTCAGCTGGAGACTCTTTCTTGTGTCTTAAAGGTCTTTACAGATGGAGTTTTTTCCTGTTAACCCTTATATGACTGTCATTTACATTGCTGATAACTGGATAATTTGAAATGGGGTTTATTTAAAGGAGAATCTTGGTTTAGCCAAACTTTGAAAAACTGTGGCTGTATCAGAGCAAATTACAGTTAATACAGTCTATAGAGAAACCACAACATGAATGGTTTAAACTTGCTTGCTGAGTACTTATAGAAATGAACACTACCTTACCTCAGAACAGCTCAAATTATCAACTAAGTATATTTTCAGCATAGATTATTGTATGTGGAAATATGTCCCCTCCTCACCACATTTCCAACATTGTTTCTTCATATAAATGTTTGCTTATTTTTGTGGGGTAAGGTACCACCTAAAAAACCATTTTGTAATAAGGTAGAATATCTGGTAAGTTTAAGATTTTTGCTCCAAGTTTTCTCCCAGTCTTCCAGCTGGATAGTAGGGCCCAAATTCTGGGCCCATCTGTTTATATTCTCTTCAATGACTTCTTGTTCTGTCTCAAATTTTAACAGTACTTTGTATGGATTTGTTATTATATGTTCCTCCCTCCCCCAAATTATGGCATCAAATTCTTTTAAGTCTTCTATTCCTGCCATTTCAATATCTATTTTAAATCTCTCTCTTAATTGTCTATGTGAAAGCCAAAGACAAGTAATGCCTTCAGTTTTGTAATTCTCCTATTGATTCATCCTGTCTCCTTCTTAAGTATGTTCTTACAAGTTAACCAGCAATCTCGAATTTTTCTTGTTTACAAAAGGCCTCATGAGATGACACCCATGCTGGAATTTTTGAATAATTTTTTTTTTTATAAAATTTCCAAATTCTATGTAGGGATTTCCTCTGTGCTGGATTTATTGTACCAAATGTATCCATGCCATCCACATATCAGATTGTATCCTTCATAGTGTAGCAATCTGTTATTTTGTAATTTAATCCAATCTGAAATCTAAGAAATAACATAGACATGGTGATAAATTTTTAGATTTTGTAAACCTAAGACACCTCTTTCTTTTATATCTTGTGATGAATTCCATTGAACCCTGTGTTTCTTTCCTCACCAAATAAACTTTTTAAAGTCCTTGCACAGTTGTCTAAATGGTTCACCATTTCTTATCAATTGGTAAATTCTAGAAGAGAAATATCAATTTTGAGTTAGAAATTCTATGTTATATTTTAACTTCGTTATTTGTTATCGTCATAATCTCTATTACATTGTGATAACTATGGTTATTAGCAATTAAAACTTGAACTAACAACTAAGCTAGGTTATGTTTTCCTAACATCATTTTCTGAGTGTTTTTTTTAGACCACAAGATTAAACAATTCTATTTGTTAGTTCCAAATTACTGTTAATAGAGCTTCCTGTGAACACAATATTATAAAGTGCCCTTAGAAAATAAAGTAGCTTAAAGCTTGTAAGAATTGGATCTTATCTAAATCTAGAATTCAGCATAGGGAATATAGAAAAGTAAGGGGAAGCAGAGGTAACCAGGTGATCAATATGCAGTTAGAGCTGCACAAGATTAGAGCTTTGTATCTTGCTTCAGCCCAAAACTATAACCTTTTATATAGAAGAGGTCATGGATGCCATGGATGACTATCCTTGCTCTTCAACAGGTAATGAACTCTTCAGACAGCTGGACAATCCAAGATGTCCCTGCCAACCAGAATCATCTTACTCTGACAAAACTGGATCCAGGAAGTTTGTATGAGGTGGAGATGGCTGCTTACAACTGTGCTGGAGAAGGCCAGACAGCCATGGTTACCTTTAGAACTGGTAAAGATCAAAGTACTTTCCCCAAAGATGCAGGTCTGGCTGCATTCTGGTGCTAAGGGCTTTCTGTTTTGGAAATTAGCTGTTCTAACTGTCTTTCTTCAAGTGTGTGTGTATGTGTGTTACTGTATATATTACAGTTTAAAGACATAGCTGTGTTAGTCTGGATCACTATGCAAAGGGATCTTCTAGCACCTTTTGAGACTAAGGCCATTTCCAAACTACACTGTTATAGGGCTATTATTCCACTTTCAACATCCTGTGGACTCCTGGGTTTTGCAGGGGCATTTAGAATTCTCAGCCAGAGTTCTTTGGCATCAGTAAACTACAAACCCCAGAATTCCACAAGATGTTGAAAGTGGAATAATAGCATTATAACAGTGTGGTGTGGAAATGGGCTCACTGAAAGAAACTGGTAGTATAAGCTTTTGTAGACTTAAGTCTACTTCATGAGATGCCTAATTTATAATTTGTAGCATAATCTACAAAATATATTATACTAACATGCATCACTAGCAATAGTTGATTGTAAGTTATGATACCTTATTTACAGTTACTGAGTAAAGATAACTTCTAGAAAGCAGTATTCTTACAATACTATACTGTCCAGGGGCAGTACTTAGAATTCCTTCTGGATTACTATGAATTTTGTGTCCCTTTACTGTAACAAACACATATAAAAGTGAAATAGTTAAAAGAATAATCATCTTTAGAAGAAAATGGAAAACTCAGACTGACCAAAAATGAGGCTTTCTCATAAGTTAAGCATGCATATGTCCATATTATTATTTAGTAAAGCAATTTGTTTGTTGTTACGCTTGGAATGCAAGTCTCTACAAGGCAGTAGAAAAGTGTATCTGGATGAGCAATAGCAACTAAAACCTCACTGTGGCTTACCATCTTTGCTAATTTACTTTTTTTCAAATTACTTTTTTCTTCTTCAGGACGACGACCAAAACCAGATATTGTTGCCAGTAAAGAACAACAGATTCAGAAGGATGACCCAGACACTAGTTCTCGGAGCAGCAATCAGTCAGACAACACTCGACTCTCTCGTAAGACCACAGCAGATTTGCAGCAAAAAAGTCCAGAAGCCAGATTTATTGGGGGAGAGGGAACTTGGGAAGATTTGCTGCAGGAATGAGAAAAAGCAAAGATGGACACAAACAGCGGCAACAGATTGCTTATCCCTGTAGCTTTTCTTCAGTCCTTATTAGGTCACATTTCTCTCCAAAGTTTGAGTGACTGTTCTTCTGACAATAAGCACCTGCCAGATGAACTCTGCCAAGTTGTAAATATCAGTGAGAGAACAATGTCCTCTATTTTTAAAACGGAAGCAGTTCTTTAAAATTTAAAGTCATATTTTAAATACAGTCAAAACTGCAAGTTAATCTGACTGAAAATTGTTCATTTATCATGTTTAGAATTTGGGAGGAAAGTACCAGCAGTGCATTTGATTACAGGGTTGTAGCCAGTGCAGCACCACAGGGATGCGCTGCATAGCTGGAAGAACTGAATAAACTGATGCTGCAATTTCTGTTTAAAGAATGGAAGTATGTTTTTAAAACAGGAACATCTCTCTCACACTCCCTCTTTTAAACAATGTCAGCTTCAGCCTTTAAAAATGAAAGTGTTCCAAATGTTCCCCATCTCAGTTTTTTCTAACTAGACCGTAAGCATGGCTGTTTACTTCAAGGAAATATGGGGTAAATATGCCTACTATTTATGAGAAAATTATAAGGTGTTTTTTTTTTTCTTTTTTTGGTTTGCATGTTCCACTCTAGAGATGATGGTAGCCCTCATCAAGCAGGGAAGGTTGGTTCCAGCCCAGCTCTTCTGTGCTAAAACCACATGATTAATTTTTGTCTACTAACACAACTTTCCTTTTCCTTACAGCTCCTGAGGCCCCTGATAGGCCCACCATCTCAATGGCATCTGAGACCTCTGTCTATGTAACATGGATCCCACGTGGGAATGGAGGTTTCCCCATTCAGTCATTTCGAGTGGAATATAAGAAACTGAAAAAGCTTGGGGACTGGGTGCTAGCTACAAGTGACATCCCCCCTTCTCGTCTCTCTGTAGAAATTACAGGACTTGAGAAAGGTAGGATAATTTTTTTCCCCTGCACACATATTTTCTGTTCTTCTTGTAATGGCTTCATATCATGCCAGTTGCTATAATCATATGTGCCAGGAAGAAAGGGTCATTTGAAAGCTGATTCTTAATGCAAGCTCCTCCTCCAGAGAGATGTGCAGTCTTATAGATCAAGGTGGACAACTGTGGAAGGATTGGGAGGGAGACTCTGGAGGGCGACACACACCTCATCGTGCCTGCGTCTGAAATAAACAACTGCTGTTGGCCCCAAATGCTCTCTTGGGGACAAGGGGGCCTTCTCAGCATGTTTTTCCTTTTCATTTCCTGTTTCAAAAAAGACCTGTCTCAGGCTTTAAACATGGTGGAAATGCCCTCCACACCTCCTAAAGGGTTTTTAAAAGCACTTCTGGAGCAAAAAAAAACCCAAACCGTTTCACCCCCTGAGGGGGCCCTTTGGACTCACATTTAGCCCCTGGACCACATTCCCCACCCCCATTATAGATACTCTCCTGTATTGTGTAATGATTCTACAGAGAATTGTGTTTTATGTGTGCCAGATGTACAATACAGCTTTGAAATATTCATTCTTAGATTAGGGTTCCCCCAGGTGGGTGGATTCTGGGAACTGTGATCTAAGAATAACCTTTCCAAGCTCTGTGTACAAATTCATGTAACAGTAATCCAAGAACTATGGGTTTTTTCCTCCACATCAAGAGCCAATCTAGGAAGGGCAGTTGATCATAGAGACTAGGGGCTTGACCATTCCATGTATGCTGTTTCTGAACTCCAAGTCACCATCATCAACAGCAACTTTCCTCTTGCAGGAATTCAAACACATGTTTGTCCTCACAAATGTGTTTCTGGAGAAGGAGTAGAAAGAATGCAAGCTTTGAATCTGTATCTCTACTCATTCCATTTTTATATCCCAGGTGCTTCTTTCTGAAGCAGCTTTTCATGTAAAAATGGTTTTTAAGTTTTAAATAGTTTTATTCCATTTATCTGGAATAAAGTAGGAACTGTGATCTGTTGACCAGTCAGACTAAGCAAACAATGGTGCTTTTTAAAAGCAGACATTAAGAAGAAAAAAACTTTTGTTATCAGCCTTTTCCTGCTGTTTTTTTCTTAGGTCACCAGGTCAGGAAAAAACAGCTCTCTCAGATGAGTCCCTCAGCCACCTGTTAATATGGAATGGCTCATTTTTCAGGAAGAGATTAACAGGGGCATTAGCAAGGTCAGGGTGTCACTTCCTTATTCACCTTTCTTCTCCATTATTTCTCCATTTCCCACTCTAGGTACCTCTTATAAATTCCGGGTGCGAGCACTGAATGTACTAGGGGAGAGCGAGCCAAGTGCTGCATCGAAACCATATATGGTGTCAGGCTACAACAACCGTGTATATGAGCGCCCTGTTGCTGGCCCTTATATCACCTTCACTGATGCCATCAATGAGACCACCATCATGCTGAAGTGGATGGTGAGTAGCTCAAACTACATTTGGGAGTGGAGGGCAGAGGATGAGAAAGGATTTTTTTGAATGTCCAGCAGACTCTTGTGCAGTATTGACTAGTTCTGAATATTATTCATACTTCTTCAAATTACTGTATTGTTTCATTTCTCCTTCTCCAAATGGACACAGAATAGTTACATTTCTATTATTATTATTACTATTATTAGTATTATTACTATTATTATTATTGTTGTTGTTGTTGTTGTTGTTGTTAGCTTTATTTTTATCCCACTTTTCTTCCTGAGGGGACTCAAAGCATGTTGGATCCTTCTAGGCAAGGGCAGGCAGTTTCCAATAATTCCGGGCCCAATTTTCATCCCTAGGATCACTGGAAATGCAGAACGATGTTTTTAAAAACTAAAGCTGGAAGTTGATGGAGGTCCATGTTCTTTCTATTTTTTAAAACCTTGTGAGGGGAAGGGGAGTGCAAGAAAGGTGGCTTTGATCTAGGCTTTCAGGCCCAAAAAGAAAAGAATCTTTGGTGATATTTTCCCCTACAGGGAGCATCAGAAGGTGTCACAGTCTACAAAAATAACACTAGGGGACTATACCAGGCCCATATGCTGCTCTGTACCCACCCTTGTCTGAGATATTTGAAATGTCACATAACTGTAGTATGGTGCACAGACACACTTAAAATTTAAGAAGCATGGAGCCTAAGAATTTGTTTTGACTACCTGAAACATGAAGGGAATGCACAGTCTAATTTATACATAAAAATCCACTTCATGTAAGGTCCTACACTTGGGTAGAAAAATGGAATCCACAAATATAGGATGGGGGACACGTGGCTGGGTAGCAGTACATGTGAAAGAGATCTAGGAGTCTTCATAGACCACAAGCTGAACATGAGTCAGCAGTGTGATGCGGCAGCCAAGAAAGCCAATGCAATTCTCGGCTGCATCAATAGGAGTATGGTGTCTAGATCGAGGGAGGTACTGGTACCACTCTACTCTGCTTTGGTTAGACCCCCATCTTGAATACTGCGTCCAGTTCTGGGCACCCCAATTCAAGAGGGATATTGACAAGCTGGAGCAAGTCCAGAGGAGGGCGACCAAAATGGTGAGAGACCTGGAAACCATGCCCTATGGGGATAGACTTAGAGAGCTGGGTATGTTTAGTCTGCAGAAGAGAAGGTTAAGAGGGGACATGTTAGCCATGTTTAAATCTTTGAAGGGATGCCACGTAGAGGAAGGAGAGGGCTTGTTTTCTGCTGCTCCAGAGACCAGGACAAGGAGCAATGGATTCAAGCTGCAGGAAAGAAGATTCCACCTGAACCTCAGGAAGAACTTCCTGACAGTCAGGGCTGTCCGGCATTGGAATATGCTGCCTCGGAATGTAGTGGAGTCTCCTTCCTTGGAGGTTTTTAAGCAGAGGCTTGATGGCCATCTGTCGGGAGTGCGTTAAGGGTGTTCCTGCATGGCAGGGGGTTGGACTGGATGGCCCCTGTGGTCTCTTCCAACTCTACATTTCTGTGATTCTATGATTCTATGTTACCCCACATTTTCTTAATTTACAGAATGTAATTAAGAGCAAGTGTAGGGAATTATTTTTGTTGCTGCTATTGTTTAAATATTGTTTAAATAATGGGGAGTAATGAATTCTTGCTCAAGCCTCAGCCATGGAATCCCACTGGGTGACACACTCTCAGCCCTAGGTTAACTCTGTGATAAGTAGGCCTTAGGGTCGCCATAAGGCAGAAATGACTTAAAGGCACACAATAACATAAATGTCTCTGGCTAAATCCCTGGAGATGCAAGCTTAATATCTAGCACTATTAGTTAAAAGATTTCTAGTAGTAGAATTGGGATGAAAACAAAAAATAAATGGGGATAGGGGAAAGGTTGGGTAGACTGAATGACTTAGCAATGATATTGTTTGGTTCTGGTAAACAAAGTTTCTTTGCATGTGTTGATCAGAAAAAAATATTTCGAGCTACTATTAGATATGCAGATAAGTTGCAGTGGATCAGCAAAGATTTATGACTCACATTATCTTATAGCAGCATCTAAAATAAAATATTTAAAAATGGTCTTAACGCAGTCATTTAGTCAGTGTTCCACACCTATAATTTAGGAGTATTATGTGGTTGTCTTTGACCTGATTTTTGTGCAGGTCTTCTGGTTTCATAATTTTCCATTAATAATTGATTTGGAACTCAGATGCAAATTTGTATGTATAGACAGAAATCATCCCAATGCTTGTCTCACGAGTGCTGGATCCAGTCACAAGCCAGTACTTTCCACCTAGCCCAGCCCACCACAGATATTTTGGAGTTGGTGAACCTCAACATTCTAGTAATGAAAAACAAATTACATTCCACAGGCTGTTCCACAGGTCTTTTTACTTCTGATTTAGAGATTCTGTATAGAGAGAACTGCTTTGATGAGCATCTGTGCTTTTATTAATTTCTGCCTTAACTCTTGTCTGCAGTATATCCCAGCCAGCAATAACAATACACCAATTCATGGCTTCTACATCTATTATCGACCAACAGACAGCGATAACGACAGTGATTATAAAAAAGAGGAGGTAGAAGGTAGGAAACAACTTGTTGACAATGCCACAGTTGTTATTTCCCATACTATGCCTTTGGTCTGTCAGTCGTTAAAACATTTGCTATGTCTATGAACTTAATAACAATCTTTATTAATACAATAAAATGAAACAAAAAGAGTTGATATGAAAACCACTCCTTGACTGGATGATACCAAGTTTTAGGAGTGTCTGACCAGTTATAAGAAAAGATCCAGTATAATCCTGGACTTTATATCCAGTATAAAGTAAATTAATGCTTGGAGAGTATTTTTCAAGCTTTCCAAATCAGCGTAGAAAAGCAATTTCTTTACATTTGCAAATAACTGTACAATGTTACTCTGATAACAGAGATTCATTCATGGTTTTAGGATGAGATGACAAGGAAACAGGAAAGTGAGCATTTATTTGTTGCTTCTTGTTCAAGGTGACCGATATTGGCATTCTATCAGCCACCTACAGCCAGAGACTTCATATGACATTAAAATGCAGTGCTTCAACAAGGGTGGAGAGAGTGAATTCAGTAATGTGATGATCTGTGAAACCAAAGGTAACCTACTAATGCACTACAGGATGCTTAAGAAGTATCTTGGTCTCCACTCCCTAATGAACCAATTCCAAAGAGATTCAGAGGCCTAGAAATGTACTCCCTATGAAAAAGATGCATTAAGATAAAAAAAAATCAGGAGACCAAGTAGTGGGGAAGGAGCAAAAAGCAAGAATTCTGTTGATACGAATTAATTCATTAAGTGCATAATTTGAAGGTAACATAAGATTTCATTAGTACTAGATGGGCCCCAATCTGATACATAAAAGACACTCCCATAAAACAGACATATTGCAAACAAGCTGATAGAGAAATTGTAACATGAAACTAGGAAACTGTGTTTGAACAGGTGAAAGTGGATGGTTTTAGATTACAAAAAAGTTGGCTCAGTTGAAGTAGGCAATATGTGACAACTGAATTGGACAAATAAAACATACGGTATTAATATTTTGACAGTGTTAACACAGAGTAATAGTACTTAAGAGTAGTAGTAGAACTTAAAGAGAAAGGCAGACTAAGAAAGAAGTTGCAAAGTTGACAGGTACGTATGTTATGTGTAAGATCTAAAAGTGATTTTTCCTTCTTTCTGTAGCTCGCAAATCTGCAGGACTGCCTGGTCGCCTCCCACCACCTACTGTGTCTGCAATATTGCATCCACCACTGAACAGTGGCCATAATGTCTTAGGGGCAGGTGCCATGATGGCCCGTTCCAGTGATCTGCCCTACTTGATTGTAGGGGTGGTGCTGGGCTCCATTGTTCTTATCATTGTGGCTTTCATACCATTTTGCCTTTGGAGGGCTTGGTCTAAGCAAAGTAAGTGACTTGAATAGTGAAAAGACACATGTAAAGAAAAAGTTGTTGTGATGCCCATCTATACACTTTTAACTGAAAGCTATAGGCTACAATAAAGAAGCCAACTAGAATCCATAATTCTGTCAAAATGTCATCCCTGGAAAAGCTTTCTCAATAATTTCAGTTTGCAATAACTTCACATATCTATGAGATCAGGGTCTAACTTCCAAAAGTTATTACTGTGTATATTTGTTCTGTGGCCTTAAAAGTTCATTTGTAGTCAAGGCCCCAGAGTATTCTCTGCGAGTAGGTAATGTGAGACCTCTGTTCTCTCTGTAATACACCTGTTTCTTGCTTTGTCATTCAGAACAGACCATAGACCTTGGTTTTCCTGGAGCAGGCCTGCTGGTGTCATCTTGCCAGTACACCATGGTGCCACTGCGAGGGATCTCCACACCTCAAGCTAGTGGGTTGCGTTATGCAAATGGCATGCATCTACCTGCACACCATGGTGCCAATGGCCATTTTCCCTCAGCCACAATTGGGTATCCTAGTGCAAAGTCACATGATTACAGCCCAGATGAAGTTCATCAGGTAATCTCTCTAGCAATATAGGAATGTGTTGGTTATCTTATTTTTCATACTTCCTTGCCCTTGTCCAGGCCCTGTGGCTAGTGTTCAAGGCTGATGCTTCTACAGCTGGTTTTGTTTTATGTGTTAGAAACAGAAGTAAAATGCTTTTCTCAACATCCATCTTTTGATGTAAGGCAGGGTTACTCAATCAGAGTTCCCAGGAATCCTAGGGTTCCATGAGAGATCATGATTGAAAAAGAATAAACTTTTTTTTTGAGCTGTAAATATAATTTTAATGCAGAGGTTCCCTGAGACCTGAAAATTATCTGAAGGGTTCCTCCAGAGTAAAAAGGTTGATTTACAGCATAAGTCTGAAGGTGTTCTGAGCCTTGTTTTAGGTATTTTGAGCCTGCAGGTGGTGTTTCAGTAAATTCTCATGATAGAATAAAATAGAACTGTTGAGTGTTCTAAAATAACTGGGAAAGGAAGCCAGGAGTCCTGCATTTCTACCAGTAACCATTCATAATAAATATTGTGCTGGAACTAGATTGAACTGTTTCTTCATTAAGATTAAAGCATTTGGTCGTTTGAAAAACAGAATTGGAGGTTCATAGAAACATATCACAGCAGGCATGTATGTGTAGAAATTCAGAGAAGCAATATCCCTGTAGTTCCATGCCTTAAATGGCCATTGAGTTAAATACCCCCACAGGAGCTTGGATTTTATATTCGTATTTTGGTTCTAAATTTATAAAACTGAAATCTTGTGGTATAAATAATACTTATACTTTTGAATCCATTCTTGGTTTTTCCTTTATTTTTTACCTTGATTTCAGCAGAATGAGACCAATGCTTTTCTGCAAGGAAGGGTGCTGCAAAATGGAAATATTCCAGCCGAACACCAAAGGTATACATGTATTTAATATACTGGCTTCCTTCCAATAGTGGTACCCGAGACAGCTCACAACATAATTAAAAGCAGATAGAACTAACAACATAATTATAGTAGGGAACAAAACAAGTATGACTTCAGCCATGAGGATGAATTGAGCAGTCACAGTACAAGGTGCCACAGAAGAGATGGACACGAGATTATGTTGCATCAGGTTATATTCTGTGGAACTGAGAATTTGAGAATGAAAGTAAAGCTAAGTGTGTTCAGATTTAGTTTCCTCAAACAACATATCTGAAGAAGTTAAGCACAAGTCAGTTTAAAATTTATGACAGCAGTTCTTTTTCCAAGATATCTTTCTTTTCTTCTTTCTACTTAGGTCACCCAGTTCTGGACCAGATAACCATTCTTTTCTCTACGGGCTTCCAGATGACTCCACACACCAGCTGCTTCAGCAAAGTAACAACTACCATCATCGTAATCATCATCACGAGCAATTAGTTCGCCTGTGTAACTCAGTCCCCCAAAGGAAGGGGAACTCCTCTGTGGAAGACATGAAGAATCCTGTCTTCCATACAGGTCAGTGTGACAGAGTTTTCAGAAAGAGTTGTGTTCTACTTTATAAGCTTTAAACTTTAAAGGAAATTTGTTGCTTTTTAAGTCTAATGTAGGCAGAGGAAGGAAGACGATGGTGTGAAAATACTAGCATCATATGAAGAAGCAGTCACAAGAAACCCTTAGATCTATTTGTAAAGCAGCAAAATGAATCACAGATTGAAAAGAAACTTCCAGTGTTTACCAGTCAAAGTTATGTGTTACATACAAGCATATTGTACTGGCATACACAGGCTGGTAGTCTTTAAGCATATGCTGTAGATAAGCAAAATAAGTAACCAGATGGAGTCAGCAATTAAAGCATATTCATCCTCCCAGTATCAGTCCTCTGCTGCCAGCCAGGAACTGCCTGTGAATGGATAGGTTTCATTGAGTGTTAAACTGACTTTTCCTGTTTTTAATTTTGCCTGAAGAATGCCATAGGATACACTTTCGATTGTCCTTTCTTGTATTTTCAGATTCCACCTGTTGCCTTGGTTTAGTACCAGTTGAAGATGTAGAGAGGACAGATTTTTGCCAGGACAGAAGACAAGTGTGGCCTCAAAATCCAGCAGACACATGCTTTGGAGAAAACCCAGAGAAGCACCTGAATAATCTACCATTGCATGTTCCCTTAGATACTCTTCCTAGCACGAGTTAGGGAACAAACTGCCTTACAAAAACTATTCTAAACAGAGAAATAGTTATTTATTTTTGTATTACATCTCTATTTATATATTTATGCACTTGTAAATAGATGTATATGTGCCTTCTATAATTAAATGGAGAGAAGTGGCATCATATGGGAAAGTTAAGAGAGAAAAAACCAAGGCTGGAAACAATAGCATCTGCCTTCATCAGACTGCAGAAAATGCAACTTTCTAGTTTGCATCTGAGAAGGGACCAAAGCAACAAAAGAAGCACAAGGCCAAGGGCCCAATTTTCCAGCAGGAAGAAAGTGTATCTCTAATGTTGATATTATGGAAGAGGGTTATTTCTTACCTCCCTGTAGGAGGCATCTTCACTGCAGAATGCTGAATGAAACAGATATAAAGTAAGAACAATACTTATCTACATTAACAAGCAATATATGCATACACAGTTTCTGAGATAGCGTGCCTGTAATGAAACAAATGCCATGCTTCATCAAGTAAATAAAGAATGCTTCTTCGTTTGACAGGCTCTGTCTCTAGTGCATTCCATTTTTCAAAAAGTAGCACAGTTGTCAACATGATATTTCTAAGGAAATTGGTTCCCTGACTGCACCATTTCCAATAAAATCAATTATAAGTTAAGGTCCACACATCACTAAATTGTGATAGGTGTTGCTATACAGCTTTAACAAAACACACCTAACTAAAACCTTAGGTATGGCTTGTGCTACATGCATCTCATTAAGAAACATTAGGCTTTAAGATATAAGAAATACTTGACTGAGAATTTGCTTTAGAAATGCCAATGGAGTTTTAAAGGACAAAATCAAAACAGACTGTCATCCAGGACAAATGTCATGGTTTATTGAAAACAACAGATACCTACTGATGCATAGAAAGAGAGAACTTTTGTAGAAAGATCAGCCATCTTTTGAAAGCCAATTTGTTTTTGTTTTTTTTGGGGGGGGCACAAAAATTGGCCAGGATCCTATTATGGGAGTTAAGTCTCCATAAGTGGACTTAACATATGCGGGAATCAGAAATGGGTATTTCTTGCTATTACATAACTATGTATGGGTGCTGGCGAAATAATCAGTGCACATCAGGTACTCCCAGTCTATGACAGAACATCACCAAGGCAGTGTCAATGCATATTGATGTGCAATATCGCAGTATGCATATTCACAATTCAGTACCAGTTTTGTAGTGCCTGTGCTGTGTAATTAAGTGTACATAAAGTTACGTTAGATATACTGCAGACATGTTGCCAAAGTATGACAAGCAGAAGTTTGAAATCTGGAAAGATGACCATTTTTTCCAGTAAGAATTATGCACTGTTGGATTAACTGGCTAAAAGACTGTTTACTTCTACATGGCTGACATGGCATCTGAAGAGCTACTGTATTCCAGGGAAGAAATTACAGGGTTAACATCAGTAGTGAAGGAGAACATCAGAACTTTGGATCATAAACCAACGAAGCCAATAGGGCACTCTCCTTTCTAAATGTTTTATCTAAAACAGAATTTCGGGGTGAAACGGGTTTACATAAATGCTCATTTTCATTGGTTTTGATATTGATATGGTGTCTTCATTTATAAATACTTGGCTTCATCCAAAGTCATGTGCAAAAGGTCATTGTGTATCAGTAGTTTGTATACTAGTAGTGTGTTGTGGCTATACACTTGGGTCAGTGTGAAGATACTAATATCCAGCTGAAAGCACAAGGCACTATCTTTGCACAGTGCTGTCAGCATGTGCGTTTTGATATATGCAGCACTTTTTCCATCAAGAAGTGAAACTGCTAATTGAAGACTTAATCAGAGATCCTCCATTTATCCAAAATCAACTGGAGAAAGTATGCGATGGCTAGGACTGCTTTCAGTTTTTAACAGTGGTTCTGTGCCTTTCACAGCTATTAAGAGGCGTAAACTTCCCCAGTCAATGTATTTCCAAATCACTGTTAATATTATATGTGGCCTATAACTGTTAATATGTGCAAATTATCTCTCCTGAAGTGAAATACAGAAGTGAAAGTCCCAAGACTTGTTCACTTGTTCTCATGCATTAGGATTTATATGTAAAAAATAGACCAGGGAACTTAATTGGAGGGCTTTAATCCAGCATTTCATCTGTTTGGTATAGGGGCTGAGATGGTGGGAAGATGCGCCCATCCTTTCTACTTAGGAGAGTTATTTCTTCTTTCATGACTTCAGTTTCTCTGGCTTGTAGCTGAACTAATGCAATCAACTTCTCTTTCTCCTCAATATCTGCCTTGCAAGGCCCTTGGAATTCTGCTCCCTACAGAAACAAAAGCCATGAATTGCATTTAATCACACAGGAAACAGTGGAATAGAAAGAAAGGAAAAGGAAACAATGAATTCTGCTTTCACTTAGAACTTTCTCAAATCTTAAGCATCACTGTAGAGTCTTTCAGGGAGCTGTAGCAGAAAGTACTTTTGGCTGATAGGTTGCTCACAAGCACAGAGAGAAAATACACATCATCTAGATACCCTGAACACCCATTCCAAGTAATTCCATTTGATTAAGTATGATTACTGAAATGTAGATACATATTCAACACAGGGATAAATCAAGGGGAAATGAGCATCAGCTAATTTGAGAAATGTGGATTGCAGCTATACAAGCAGAATAATTTGTATGATTAGCCTACTGTTGCAACCCCATATGCATTCTACATCAGACAAAGTGCTTATTAATCAGGGTTAAATAACTGAAGCAGCACGCATACCAGGTTATTCTGCAGTGCATCTAACTTAGCTTCAAGTTTCATCTTCTCTGTGCAAAATGCATTCATTTGCATCAGCTTACTGGTATTTTCTTTTGTCACTGCCATCAGCTGTTGGCGTGTCTCAAGGATTTTATCCTGAAAGAGAGCGGAGAGGTAATGCAAATGATATCAGAATTAGTGATATATTGCAGCCTGGGAACTACACATGTGGCAGACAAAAATGTTGAAGAACCAAGGCCAGGAATATATATGTGTGCTTGTCTGTCTATCTAGAGCTTGGACACAACACCTAAAGATGTGTTAAACCCTTGTTCTCATCAGTCTATTATATAACAAAAAAATCAAATAGCCAATTTGAATACAATTTGGCACAGTCTCAGCTAGACATTTCAATGTGATTTTTAGAGGTAAAATATATTCTTTTCTGTGCATGGGAAAAAAAAGAAAAATGTTTCTTATATGGGTAAACAACTTAAAAATGAAGATGATACACCTTTTAGTTGGGTCTACAGAAGAGTTTCTGGCTTGGACTCTGCTTCACATCGGCCATGCAAAGAGCCACAGAGATATATTTTGTGGATGGTTCACATATATGTGGCATTGCCTAGCCTCCCAAAGTCCTGCTACCACCATGAGTGAAGCAGTGCAAGCTGCTCTGACTGCATCACAGATCTCCAATGTATCTTGAAATTTGGTGTCCCAAGCTGTCTTGATTCCTGTCTCTCCTTCCTACTGATAGTTCACTACAACAATCTGACTGCAATCTTACTGGTTGTTCTTGTGTACCTTGAAGTTGTTTTCAACTTATGGTGACCCTAAGGCAACCCTATCAGAGGGTTTTCTGGGGCTAAGAACCTGTGACATGTCCAAGGTCACCCACTGGGCTTCCATAGCCAAGCAGGGAACTGAATCCTGGTCTTCAGTGTCATAGTCCAACACTCAAAATTACACTTGGTTAATCCCAAATAGAGGACACCCATTCAATCAATGAGTGAATGGTGGGATCTACTGGTGTCCTTTGGAGGTCTCGATGATGCCATTGTTCTGTGTCTGGCTATAGAGACATAGCCAGCTGCTCTTCATATACCACCCACTATCTACTAACCACTGAATGGCTGTGGAGTGGGGGCTGTAGTCGGTATGGAGAGAGGCTTCAGTCATTCAGAAGGGAGAGAAGAGAATTTCAACCTCCACAATAACCAGAAGACATACACAGACATAAACTGGACCTACATTTGTGCATGTCACTAACAGGATGCCAGCGGATACCCAGAAGATCTCTCTACAGAGAAGCTTATTTTCTTCCTTGACAGTTGGAATAGGGGCACAGTAGCTGTTCTGGCTTCTTCCTCCTAACCAGGTTTTGAAACTTTTCCTTGCTCAAGACAGTTTTCAGAAAGGAAATCCTCCTTTTATGATAAAAGGAAATCCTCCTTTTATCAACCTTACCATGGCCACAGCCAAAAGCCAAACCCCATGCAATACTTCTCTTGACTGCCCAGCAGCATCAAAATACAGTAAGCCCACCATAATCACAGGGGATACATTCCAAGAATTATCATAGATAGCAAGAAAAAAATGTGGATAATACAAAACACTTTAAAAAGAAAAAAGAAGATGAACATCAGCTTCTTTTAGTCTTATCAGAATTGTCTACATCACCATTCTTGTGCTTTACGGGCCATTGCAAACAACACAAATACTCAAGCAGAAGGACTTTACAAGGGACTGTACTGGATAAGGACTTCACTGTGCAAGCACAATAATTATGCAGAAGGATACTACTGCAATCAGATCACAAAGGATAACAGAGGCCTACTAAGAGACTGGATAGCATTAGAGCATGTACAGTAAAACAGCAAGGGAACACAAGACAACATGAGACCACAAACAAAGGGTGTGCCATTTACTTCCATTTTACATTCCCTGCCATTTTCCATGTAATGCTGTATGTTCTGTACTGTATTTCACTTTATTTTGCTTTTTTGCTTTGATTTCTGTGTTATTACTATTAAATTCAAAGTACATATTTTCAGACTGCATCTCATTGCAGGTAACTAAAATCACGTATACTGCTCATGTGGTTATGGGGGACCTTCAATATATTTTGTCTTTACCTCCCACTTCTTTAGGTCAGCAGCATTAGCTTGCTCTTTTTCCATAATTTTCATCTTGAGCTCCTCCAGGTTTGTGTTAACAGAAAGAGTTTGCAGGGCTTCCAAATCTACTATCCGGCCAAATTTCATCATCATCAACTGATTGCACCTTTCCTCCAGTCCTTAAAAAAAGAAAAAGAAAAGAAAGCTTTGTATTTAAGCCATCTAGTGTTTTCTACTTTCCCTGTTTTCCTATTAACCGACATGATGCTACACTGCATCAGAAATGGTGGTTGCAGAACTAACAGTTTTGTGAAGGATCTTTGCTGCAAAGGCCTGCTGCATTCAATACCTTCATGCCCTGCACACAATGCTAGACTGTGTGGCTGCACAGAAATAAGCAATTGCTGTATAACTGGTTTGCTTTTTTTAATTCTACTGAATAAATTTGAGCCCAATATTTTTTTAAAAAATACTTTTTTTTCAATTTTAAACCTTTGAACAGTTTTGAGATGTGTTCTCAGAGCTGGCAAAACATAACAGTGGCATTAATAGGAGTGTCCAGGCCATAGCAACCGAAGCACTGGTCTGAAGGATTGCCTTTCCCCATATGAATATGCCTAATAATGAATATAATTATCTAAAGCTATTAATTTTACTGCCAGTCGTTCTTATTCTGTAGATTGCATTTCTGGGATTCTTCTAAAATTACTACTCTTAAGTTAAGTTGAAAGCTCTTGGAATGTTTTTAACTGGAAGCTGGTGCAGAATTATTTTGAGCAAGCAAGAAAGTCTGCAGGGCCTATGGTTGTTGCTGTGTGCCTTCAAGTCATTTTCAACTTCTCATACCCTAAGGCAAATGTCCCATGGGGTTTTTGGGGGTGGACAGTGTGTGATGTGCCCAAAGTCACACAGTGGGTTTCCATGGCCAAGCTGGGAATTGAACCCTGGCCTCCAGGGTCATAGTCCAATACTCAAATCACTAGACCACACTGACTCACAGGGTCTATAAGAGTCTAAAAAAGTTTTATATGTTTTATGTATGTGAACACATTTCAAATGTGCATTCAAGCCTGCTTTGCTCATATAAACTAGTATGCTGTTGGTTAGTCCCCGCTAAAGTAGACCTATTGAATCAGTTTTTGAATGGTGAGCATAGCTCAAATCCACTGATTCAGTGGGTCTGCTTTAGTCAGGAATAACATCAATATTTCAGGTTTTGCTGGAACAATATTGTGATGGAGCCTGGGAGTGCGGCTAGCAGAGCAGCCCTAGTAACAGATGGTGATATGACCAGATTGGCTCTATGTGAGCAAAACCCAGCCTTGCAAGAGGGAGGGGATATGAATGAGACAGAAGAAAGCATATATACTGGCAACATGATTTGGTTTTCTAGCTTCCTTCAGTGAGATTCTTAGAGTGAGCTTAGAGTCAGGGCTTCAGTCAACCTTCAGTCAACCAAAGGTATTGTCTGGAAGAGAGTTAGCTTCTCATTGGCCTAGTGTGAGAGCAGAGAGAAAAACCAAACCACCTCTGTAAGGGTCAGAAAGTGGAAACCTGAGTGGAGAAACAGACCTTTGTGCTAAAGGGGGCAAAAAGTATGTGTGTGAAAGCTCTGTTGTTGAACACTGTGGTGTTTGAAAGAAAGCAGTTAAACATTTTTAAGGAATTGTTATTTCGTTTCAATATTCTTGAAGCCACAAAACGTTTTTCCTTGTCTTTTAAATAAAGATTTCATTCTATTTTTATAATCTCTGTCTCAATAAATATATACGTTTTTATTTATTTATTCATAGAACACACACACACATGTTTTTCCTTGTCTTTTAAATAAAGATTTCATTCTCTTTTTATAATCTCTGTCTCAACAATTTTTTTTTTTTCATATTGGCATGCATCATAGAGAGACTTGGTCAACAGGGAGATTACTGTGCCATGTACCCAGAGCCTGGAAAAGCTGCATTTTGGGGCTCTAAATCACTGATCTAAATCAAAACTAATAGTCCTAACAAGATCAGAGCCAGTCATCAATGAGATTTACATATGTGTTGACTTACTACTCAGCAACTAATCCAGTGATGTCTATTCTAGTTGGGACTAACAAATGGAATTGGGCCTCTAAATCCCACAGTGGCACATATTTTAGATTAGAAAACAACTGCTAAAAATAGATACATATTAAAATGCAATGCCTGAAACAGCCTTCAGCTCCCATTTCCAACGTAAGAAGAGATATAAATAAAGCATTTTGACCATCACACAGAGCATCAGCACTGTCTTCTAAGACAAGTGCTTTGTACAGCACTTTCACCTGTCTCACCAGTTCTTTCGACTTCCAGAAAGTAGCCACAGCACTTAGAATCTATCTCCAAGTAATAATAGTCATGTGTGACAGGCAGACAGAAAAGCCTTCACACACAATGTAGAAAGCAACTTGAAGCTGCACATCCACTGCAACTCACGGTCAATCTTCATCACCATCTCCTTCCTGTCTCGAATAAGCTGTTTGTGTGTTTCCCGAGCCTTCTTGTAGAGTTCCCTCTGTTCAAGTTTCTCCTGTTGCAGGACTGTGATCCTCTCCTGCAACTTCAGCAAAGACTGATTGGTAAACACCAAAGCCTGAGAGAGGTCAGAAGGGATTTCTCCATTCGATATATATTCCACCTGCCACGAAGAAGCACAAATTATGCACATGTGCATACCCTGCCCCCTCCCTCCAAAATAAAAACCATATAGAGCTGTGCTGTACTGCATGGTATCATTACACTTCAGATATTTGCCAGAAGTGCATGTTAAGCAATGTTGTTGTGGAACAAGGGCTGAAAGGAGTGAAGTGTTGTCAAGGTCTTTTGAGGTTTTTAAGCAGAGGCTGGATGGTCATTTGCTGGGGGTGCTTTGAGTGTTTGTTCCTGCATGGCAGTGGGTTGGACTTGATGGCCATTGGAGTCTCTTCCAACTCTATGATTCTATAAGGCTTTCTGCATCAACAAGGATGTCACCATTCAGGCTTCCCTCTTCCCTCGGAGCCTAATTAGCTGAAGCTCACAGTAGCATGGGGGGAGGGGAGGATGGACTTCCCCAGCAATAATATTTTGTTGTGAAGGATCACTATGATAACAGAAAGTGCTCTGGGGTAGCTTATTTTATTTTTGAATGAGCAATTAAGATCTATTAGCTTTGCAAAGGATCTGTTTCTGCACTAGCCTGTTATAGTGCAGTTGGTTTGTTTGTATGGATCAACACAGCTGCCCAGATTTTTGAACTCTCCTTGGAGATTCAGCTATGGTGACAGTAAAAAAACAAAACACCTGCATTTCAAGCTTTTATCATGTCAGCACGACCTCTAAGTTTATACTGAGCCTACAGAAGGAGAACAACTCTCCTCTGTTTTAACAAGTTCAGGATTATGAACATCCACATATCTTAGCAAACGAAAGAAAAAGACACAGAAGCCATGAGCGGTAAGTGGGAAAATAACATAAAAGATTCTCAAAGCCCACCCATCCACCCCCTCAGGCTATTCTGGTTACCAAGTTGCTGAAAAGGTAACAATAACACCTGGCATTACCTGGTGAAGCTTTAGAGGGACCACTACATGCAGCTCGTTCAATTTCTGCTGCTTCTCCCGTTGATATGCCTCCAGTTCCCATTCTGCTGTATCCAGGCTAGCTGCTACCACTTTCACCTGTTCAAAATAAAGCCATGCTCAAACAGCAAGACCTTATAATACATACCTACCAGTAAATCAGCACACAATACTACTGACTATGGCCATTTCTGCACCACACTGTTATAGTGCTATTACTCCACTTTCAACACCCTGTGGAATTCTAGGGTTTGTAGTTTACAAACTACAAACCCCAGAGCTTCCTGGCTGAGAATTCTAAATGCCCCTAAACTGCAAACCTCAAGATTCCATAGGATATTGAAAGTGGAATAATAGCACTATAACAGGCTAGTGCAGAAATGGCCTATGTGTTTTAGGGTCCAGTCTATTCATTGTAAGAAGGGTCAGAATGCACAGAAAATAGATTGTGTGCTGCAGCATACATGTTCTCTAATCAACGAGCTGAATGGCCGTAGTTGCAGTTCAGCCCCTGAGACTCTTGCAGTTAACCCACCACCATGGCCACAGCATAGCTTACCATGCTTTCTTCACCTTCTGCTGCCACCTACACTGGTATAGCTGTGCTGGTGCACTGTACACCAAGAGGATTTTGGCCCTCATCTATGCACTTGTCCAACCTGGACAGTTCATTCAGATTACTGTATCAAACTGAAATAAGCAGGAGAATTTATGGGGCTCAAATAGCACTGGAGTTTGCTTTGGGCTTTAGAGTTACTGTTCAGACACCTCTGTGATGTTTCTTTTACCTTACAACACATGCCAGCAAAACAGCCCTCAGAAACATCTTGTTGGCTCAAGCCAGGATGTTCAGTCAAACTGAAACTGGAGAAGTCACTTTACCTTCTTGGCCAAGGCTTCATATTCTTTCTTTGCATTTTCAATAACTTTCTTCTCCTCAACTAATGCTTCCTCTATGTCTAGTCGTTTTTCTCGGAGTTGGAGTGTGTTTTCAAAGAGTGACTCATCACAGTCTGAGAAGTGGAAGAGTTCAGAATTAAGAAACTATTATCGTTTTAACCTGGTCTATCTTCAGTTATTTTAAGATAGTAACACGAAAATTAAGATAATTTAAAAGCAGAATCCTACGTATGTTTCTCAGATACAGTTCCCATAAAGTTCAATGAGACTTACTCTGAAGTAAATCTCTTATTGCATTTATTAGAAAGCAAGCCCCACTGAGCATGGTGGAACTTCCTTCCAAACAAATGCAAACAGGAACAAGAAGAATAAAATTCCCTTTGGTATAGACTTTAACAGAGGCAATGTTGACTTTCTTATTTCAGAATTTGGAATTCTTCCTGGAGAAACCTGTTTCTGTCATGGGAATAAATGTGTCAGAGAAAGCCAAAGAGCAGACAGATGTTTAGAAAGCCAAAGGGGCTAGAAGATATTCTAGGTTTCTACATGCTGTCAACAACAAGATTAACAGAAATGTTCAGACTTCAGTGAGAACACACTAACAAGTCTATTTGTAACTCCAAACATGTTAAAGTAAGACAGAGAGGAAAGAGCCTGGAGATTACAAAAGCAGCACAACTTTAAAAACCCATGTACTGGTTGGAGTGTTGGTCTGAGATTCTGGAGACCCAGATTAACGTCCCTTCTCAGCTATGAAACTCAGTGGGTGGCCTTGGACCAATCACTCTCACAGGATTATTGTGGGGAGACAGAGCTCACTGGAGAAGACTGCTATGAGGGTTACTAATAAACTAAACAGTAAATCACCTAGGGGAATTCAGTCCACCCCTCCATGTTCCACGGGTTTGACTTTCACAAATTTGATTATTTGCGAGGTACACACATGCCTCCCCACAACATTCTCCTCATCCCATTCACTTGTGTTTTGCCAGGTGCGGAGAAGGAAGGCAAGTGCCTGGACAAAAGGCAAGGGAACTTGGGGGAGGTATAGAGACTCACCTGTGCCTTCCTTCTCCCTCTGGAGCTCCCCACTCCCATTTCCTTGCCTCTGGCCCTGGTGCTAAGAACTTGCGCTAAGACAAAAGGCAGAGGAATGGGGGAGAAGGCTCATGTGAGCCTTCCTTCTCACCTCTGGAGCTCCCTGCTCCTGTTCTCTTGCCTCTGCAGGAATTGCAGGGAGTAAGGTATTTGCGGTTTTTCCACTTTTGTGAGGGTTCTGCACCCCAAACCCTTGTGGAACTGGAGGGGCCACTGTATATGTAGGCAGGCTTGTCCTCATTATACCTGTGGATGGGAGTTGCAATGTAATGTCAAAGAAGCTGTCATTTGAAAGAGCACAACTTCTCCTTCAAGGTGCAGAGTATATGTGTTTATAAGAAAGAGTTTCATAGGACCTTAAAAACTAAGGTGGGGGTTTGGGTTTTTTTGGTGTAAGTTTTCATGGGCTACAACATAAACAGGCTTACAAAACAAAACCCTCCCAAATAGAAATGCATCAGTTCCCACCTGCTGGTGGTGGATTTTTTGTTTGGAATAACCTAAATTTACAGAAATAAAAATAGGTTGGTTTCATCCTTGTGGAGATTTACACATCTGTTCTTGAGAAATCTGTTTTACAGTGGGAAATTACTGCCTTAAGTCAGTAGATGGCAGCAAAGGACTTAGACCAAAGTTTGATCCACTAGGGATTTGGGTAAGCAACATGGAGAAAATTACAACTCTATAAGAATGTAAAATTCTTCCCAAGAGCTTTTGTGTTTCTTGGGAGAAGATACCAAGGTTTCGTATCACACAGCTTGATATTTGCTTAGTGTTAACTACTTCACATTGCTAACAACAGCAGCCGCCATATTAGCACAAACCCTCTAAGGAATCAGGACTAGTTACTGTTCTGTAAAGAAAACTTTATAAGACAGCATTGATATGCAAGTATATTCTACTAGTAAGAGATGGAATTGGTAAAGACGTTACCAATATTTTCTTAAATCTGAAGATTCAAGCATCAATATGCAGAGCTAAAGATGCTATGAAACTAAAATGAGCAGGAAAAGATAGCAGGACTCACTTTTTGGACAAACAGTGTCATCAAAGACTTCATCTTCAGATCCTGACTCTTCTTCATCACTCTCAAAACTAGACTCCTCATCACTCTCTTCATCACTCTCATCTTCATCATCTGGGATAAGAAGTAAGTAGCTCCTGTCCATAAGAACAGCCTAGATATAGAAAACTTACCCACTGTACATGCAGAGTAATATTCAGAATTCAATGCAGCTGTTTACAAAGTGTCACCACTTAAGATAATTGTACACAGTGCCATGAATCAGAGAGCACAAAGCAAATTATTGGGCTAACATAGCCAATGAAAATCATGGTGTTCTGTAAAAGCACACTAGTTGTACTGGGTGTTGGCTTAGGGCTAAAGTTGAAAACTAATGTGTTTCCTCTCTTCCAAGGTTTACAATCTCTGGTAGTTAGATAATTTTCGTAAAAAGGGGCAGATATAGCTTTCCAGATGGTTGGTGATGAGATCAGAACCTGCTTTTGAAAAATTTAAAAAACAAGTCAAATAGTAATAAAGATTTTAGAACAAGAAGGCAACAAATCTGAATTCTTGCAAACTTTGGAGTATGAAAAATAGAGAAATATTATGATGCACAGGACTAAGTTTTCAAGATAATAAGATGCCCCCATCAATAAAGGAAGAGAAAGGCTGGAATCCTGTTAGTTATGATAATGTAAGTAAAACTTAGGCCATTTCCGCCCTACACTGTTATAGTGCACAGTGAATTCTGGGGTTTGTAGTTTACTGAGGCCAAAGAACTCTCTGGCTGAGAATTCTAAAGGCCCCTCCCTAAACTGCAAGCCCCAGGATTCCAAAGGATATTGAAAGTGGAATAAGAGCACTATAAAAGTGTAGTGCGGAAAGGGTCTTAACCCATTGTTTTGGTCATTGCAGAGGTTAGAATTCTGTAGTGATTATGCTGTCACCACAGTTCCTTGCCCAAGCTTGGAATCATTAGATATCATTCTGATATCAATGATTTGGCTTTCTTCCACCACCCCTCTTCACGTGTTTGTGAGGCCACCGGACAAGCACGAAACTAGGCATGGCCATAATTGCTAGACATTCCATTCCCCACCCAGGCAGGCCAGAAAAAGCCAGATCACCGCTTTAGGAGACCTCCCGGCAAACATGCTATTATATATGCACGCTGCTTACAAAGAACTCCCTGCCCTGAGCAGGCAACTTGGCAAGTGGAATTCTCAACTGCCAAGCACTCTGCGTTTGCATACTGGCTACCTCTTTGTCAATTCAGACTTAATTCAATCATGCTAAATTCTGACCTTTCGGAGGCTTTGTCTCTAGCCCCAAACTCATTGTTTTTCCCCAAGTATGGAATAGCCTGTGGTCACATTTCTCCCTATAAAAACCCCTGATTCCGAGACCTTCCTCGGATTGCTCCTGATTTCCATCCCGTCTTGCTGCCGCTTTGCTTGGCGAGCCTTCCCTTCAGTCCCACATACTGAGACTACGCACCTTCGAACTTTTGCAGTGATCTACTCGGGCTTCAGGACAGGTGTAGTATCATCCAAATCAACAATCCCTCTTGAAAATCCCTCTGTCCCACTCCAACCGTTATTTTTCTATAGTTCTCTGTGTGATTGTGTTACATACACTGTTTGTCTGTATTCTAATAAAGATCACATTATTCTTAAACTCCGGTTTGCTTCTTGGCTTGGCCTGACCCCGTATCAGTGTCAGGCGGCGGCTTTAAGCAGACACAGAGGCAGGAGCTGAGGTTATGGCCTTGTAGTAAAAAAACAATAAAGTAATCAAGAGATTACATCACCCAAAACAAACAGAAGCAGTCAGCTCAACAGCAAAGATTAGCCTGGAACAGAAAGCCCATGATACAGGATGGTAGACGGTTGTTGCCCCATGCGCAACTCCCCCCAGTGCCTGTCTTAAATACACAGTCCTTAGCCCAGCTGGGGCTGATCAAATGTCCGTTGGCTTAGTTCACAGCTGGAGGCCCTCAGACATCAGCCGCTTCTCTCACAGACACTTTGATCTGCGAACCCCTCCTTCTCCAGCCGCCTTTGGAGGAACGTGGGGGGAGGGTCTGCTGCAAACTCCAGGCTGGAGTCAGAAACAGCAGCCTCTGTCGAGCCAGAAGCACTGGTCTCCTCTGCTACAGGTACTGGCTCAGGAACCCGCTCTGGGACAATGGTGGGGTCGCTGGCAGGCCCCTCCCTTGACTCTGCAGGAGCCTCCTCTCCCTCCCAGGGATCCTCCCCCGGCTGGGAGTCCAAGTCTAACTCAGACTCCCCGTCTGACTCGACAGCCTGCCCAGCCTGGCTCATGACACCCCATAGACATTGGGTAAAAGATTCTGCTCCCTGCCTCTTGCAGTGCTAACTTGTGCTCTTGCTGATTTCCCCACCTTTTGATATTTCAAGAGCGCACTTAGGTGTCCCCCACAGGACCCCCAGTAAACAAGGTAACAATGCAGTGACCAAAATGGCCCCCAAACCCACTTTTAAGTGATGCATCTCCCCCCATCACAGCAATTTCCATGTTGTTGGACAGTGAGAGGGGGTTCAGCAGAGATGAATCCAGCTATTTTTCTGCAGTTGGATGGACTTGCAAGGACTTCATCCACAGGGACCTCCCAAAGACCACTGGAGGTTTCTTAATATGCCTGCTACAGCACATCCAGCTGCAGGAAAATAGCTAAGCCTATCTCTGCTGATCACTGTTCTTTCCAATGACACAGAAATGCCTGTGCTGGGGACACTGTATCGCTTCAAAGGTGGGGTTTGGGGCCAGCACTGGGAGACATAGCTACATGCCAAATGTATGTCTCCCAATGCAGGATCTTAGGCAATTCATTTAAATTTAATTAAAACTCAGACTCAGATGTCTTAGGCTTAGTTTTGAGAAAACAGCAGGGTAAAAATGGTAATGGTGGTGGCGATGATAATAACAGCAACAGCCAGTGCTATTCCAATATTGATTCAAAATCCTGAACAACCACTGTCTAGAAACAATGCTTCTGATTCCTTTTCTCAGGAATATCTGCATACATTAAACCAAAACCACAAGGTGGGACATGCATAGTGCTTCCCTAGCCATGTGGAGCCACCTCTCTAGCCATCTGGAGCTTGCTGAAAAGACATGCAACCTCCTTCTCCTTCCACTTCTTTCTTCTTGACACGTTTGATCCTCTTCTTCAGGACTTTCAGAAGGAATCCAGCAAATTTGTTATTTTCTCCCAATGATGCCTGGAAAGTGGCGTACAGTGCTTTCTCTCGTTCCTGGAGCTTTGCAATCTCTGCTTTCTTTTCCTCTATTAGTGCAAGACAGCTATTTAGTTTGTTCTGGGGGGAAAAAGTCACAATTAAACTTAAAAAAATCTTCTACAATATTCGTGGTATAAAATATTTTCAGTATTTATGAGTTCTTGCTATTCTTTTTCATGTAAATATTTTTTTCACACATCTGAATCTTTCTTTCTATTTTGAATTCCACCCTTCCCCTGAAACTGCGGCTCAAGGTGACTCACAACAAAATTAAAAATAGATACAGACTTTTGAAAAAACAAATACAAAAGCTTATCATGCTAGAGCACAATGAAAAGATACTCCCTGGACAGACTGACTGGGCAAATATGAGGAAAGGTAAAGAAAATAATGGGAAGAAAGGCAATCAAAATTTTTTTCATCTTGCAAATTACTTTGAAGATGCTTCATTTCAAAAAATGATATAATAGACTTCAAAAAAACAACAAAAAACAAAATAAAACAAAGGGAGAGACCAACTAAGAGGAAAAGAAGGAACAGTGTGCCAGCCAAACTGCATATATACCATGCCGTGTACATAAACTCAAGTCATGTGGCTGCTTGTATGGACAAAATTCAGGAATCAACATGATCCTGAAATGATTTTGCCATTATCCATTTAGATGTGCCATCTCTGCCAAGCCAATGATGGAGTGTCACCTTATCAGATACATGTACAGAACTGAACTTGAACTGTTGTCCAGATGTTATCCAGTTGTGCAGATGTGCCTATCAATTTCAGAATACTAAATGGAAAATAAATACACTTCAGCCAATTATTTAATCACAATTTAATTGACACTGAGTTTATTAACAGAGATACTGATACTGCAAGGCTTCATTTTCTGATCTAAAAGATCAACTCAGAATTCTAAGTGTATAGTTATTCGCATGCATGCCATCTCTAGCTCAATAAAGAAGAGGCACATCACTTGTTAAACATTATAATCTGTTTTTAACTCCTGGAATGAGTTACATGGAAAAAAGGAACTAATTTCCAGAAGGGATGGCTCAGAGCAGTGCTTCTTAAGCTACCTGATGTAGGGGATTGCCAATGAGCCAGAGACTGTCACAATATTAGTGTCCATTGGTTACAACTGTTCTTTTCCCCCCCTCAAAACCTCTCCAGGGATCAGCAGCAGATGGCTCAAGGACCAGCACCAGTCCACAATCCACCACTTTGCATAGCACTGGCTTAGAAAATGTCCTTTTTCTGCAAGCCAAGGCACTCTTCCTCTTCCTTCTTTTTTTTGGAAGGTGGAGGGTACAGTCACCAATTTTCTGGGAACCTACTATACAGCCAAGCTTAACCTACCGCCCTCCTTGCTTCAGGAAGGACTGAGTGATGAACCTTACAAAAGTAAGAGCAGCTGGAACTTTCAGCTAGATACAATCAGAATATTTTTCTTTAGTTTTGTGTTCTGAAAACTTCTTTTGACTGACAGATGCATTTAGGAGATGCACAAAATGTGGAATCCACAAGGAACCTTCCAGGAGTGTGATTGCATTTGTAACAAAATGCACAGGGAGTATGTGCTTTTAGCTGCTGGTACAGTAAATTCAGCAGTGGTAGTAAGAACCTGCACACAGAAAAATGGCTGGTGGGGGCATTAACATATTTTTCACTTCTACCATAGAGTTCCACATTAGGAAGAACCTGCTTTCTAGAACTTGAAATTTTTACTATACACACCGCATTCTTTATGTCCTACATACTTGCATGTCTTCCTCCTCACTGATGAGGCTGTTGACACGTTCTTGGAGTATGTCTTCATGCTTTTCAAAGTTCTTTAGGAGAAGCAATTCCTGAAACCAAGTGATATGACGCAGGTCAGCCGTTTTCATCTGTATGTCCAGCTTCAGTTTTTGGTGGCGCAGAAGACGCAGTTCAGCATCAAAGGTCATCATGAGCTCATTAATCTGAAAAGCAACATATAGAGAAAAGTAGTGAGATACTAATCTTAGAGATGTGTACCAGAACAGACTTCTACTAATTTACAAATTTTAAGCATCATTTCTGGGGTTCAAAAATATTATTTTATGAAAGTCAGTCTGACAACATTACATTTAAATCTGAATTCTGTCAGGAAACGAAAAATATCTAAAGAGGATACAGATTTTCCACCTAGTTCTAAAATCTACAATTTAATTCTTTATCAATTTGATAAATGTTATCAGGTTCACTTAGAGAACTGGCACAGGCCAGGGAGGATAAACTTCAGCCCTGGGATGTCAAGTGTCCCGCAGACTGTTTTAAGAGTCTCCAGCCACCACCTCACCAACTCTTTCACATTTGCAACATTTGCACTGCCACAGCTTTCCAAACTGTGTGTCATGACACATTAGTGTGTTGCCTGCAGTGTGTAGGTGTGTCACATGAATGTAACAGATGGAGGGGCTGCCTCTCCTGTCATCATAGTGGGCCATGCCCCGGTGAAGGGTATGCCTCTGCTACTGCTCTGGGCCAAGGAAGACTCTGGCAAGGCTAGCGGCAGGCCAGGCCCAGATGGAGGGGCTGCCTCTCCTACTGCCACTGCCCCAGGCTGTGGAACCCCCCAGTGAGGGTGATACCAGGCCAGGCTCGGGTGGAGAGGCTGCCTCCACTTACTGAATTACTTACTGAATTACTGTGTCATGAAATGATACGTGTCTAAAAAATGTGTCACCAACATGAAAAGTTTGGAAAGCTCTGCCCTACAGTTTAAGAAAAAGGCTTTCAAAAACAGGAGTGTACAACAATATCTGTTTCTTTTCTTTGGGGGGTGGCAGTCAGTAAGGCCCTTGGAGAATCCCTAGGCAAAGAATCAGCCCCTAGACCCACAAAAGTTGAACACATTGCCCTAGGAGATTGAGTAGAAATGTAAAAAAAATTACAATTCTTTTTAGCACTAATACAATTCAGCTTTCTCCTAGAAATAAAACTGCAAAAATCTAAAAATGATATGCGAAAGCTAAATATGAATGGTAGATTTGTCTTTGTCTTTAGATGATCACTGGTAAAAAGTGACTTTAAAAAAGATTTCACTTGCAAGCAGAATATGCACAGTTAGCTTCAAAATGCTACCTTCTACAGTCTTACCCTCTTGATCAAAGTCTCCTGCATGTAAACATTTCTAATTTCCTCTCTCTGTTTGATTTCCAGTTCTAGCTCTGTTGGTTCTACCAATTCAGTCTCAAAACTCTTGACTGACACTACTGCTGAAGGTCCAGATGCTGTTTTTACTGATTTCAGACTTGACCCTCGGGTGGAAGTCTCCAATTCCTTCACTGAAGGGGTGTGAAGAAACCCTCCTCCAAATCCACCTAGCCCTCCGGCCTCTACTGAAGAAACCACTGGCACAATCTCCTTGACCTTCAGCCCCTGCTCTTCTAGTTCCTGCTTGAACTTGAAAAGTATTTCACCATCATACTGGAATATTTTTTCTGGAGTCTCCTCAGGAAGAAGCTGAGGAACTGGAGGAACAGGAAGATGTTTGGATGGATGCAGGGATGACTGTATAGTTTTCAGTTCTTGTACTACGCACTGGATCTCTTCAATAATAGCCACTTTGAGGTCTCGGAGGCCCACTATCCATTTGTTCATACATAATTTCTTCTCATGGATCTGAAAAGAGGAGGCCAGGCTGTTTCAACTTGCAAACAATTGGAATCATAATATCAGAGTTTAAAATTCACCTGCACAAACTTGAACAATTAAAATCTTTGCAAAGATATCCCTTGTTAGAGCTTTGTAATCACAATATTGCCAAAGCCTTTTTCAGGAAACTTTTGAAATCCTGTGACAAAAGTCTATTAATATTGCATTCCTTGTCTGAATCATCACTAGAAGAATCCTTTTCTGCACTGTTTAACTGTGAGTCTTTCACATTTTAGTCTACATTCTTGTTTTCTTCAGAATCTAAATCTGTTTCCTTCATTTAAAAGTATTTTTTATCAGTATGTCTTCCTGTTCTGACAGATAAATGTCTCTACATTCCCTTCAGTCACTTCTACAATGTTTCCCCAATATTTCTTCTCTTGCTGTATTAGTGTTTTGTTCATCTGTGTTTCTCATCATGTTCTGTGTCCAATTCATTAATCTATTTGGATCATTAGATATGTTTAAGTTCATTAACACTCAGCCACTTGGCATATTAGATTTCATTAAATCAAATATATTTTTTAAATTCATCAAATTCATTAAATTTATTGCATTAATATCCATGTTATTAACTTGTAAATTTCCTTTCCTAATATGCCTCCCTTGTGAACTTCCTATTGGTTCTATTAAACTAGTTCCCAACTCTGCATTTATCATCTCTTTTACAGAGTGCTTTATGCAACTCATTTCACAAAGCTGAGTATGCTGAGATTCCATATGAATTGGATGGGAAACAAAAGTTTCACTGAGAAACAGCAGCATTTAAAACGGTAAACATTATTTTCAGATACTGTATAAATCTTGCTTTTGCTTGACCTCCCCAATGGACAAGCTGCTTACTTGAAGTTGTCTGTGATTCTCCAACACCTTTCTCTCTTCCTAGGTGTCCCATGTATCCTGTGTGTTTCTATTTAAGGGCACAAAAAGGTCATACTTCTGTGTTCCATTGCTGTGTTTTGTTGCCATTTTAGCATTTAAGCTTTTAGTAACTTATATTCACACACACACACATGCGCGCACACACAGATACATATACATATATATTTCTGCACTATGCTGCGTTTGTTGGAAACTACAGCCAGAATCTTCTTGATAGTTTATATTAGTGTAACCAAGGTTTATGCAAGCATAAATACTTTTATGACTTTGTGTAGGGAGATACCCACAAACTCCCTGCAGTTTGATTTTTCCAGAGGTGAGCAAGAGTAGGGGGGGTTGCATTCCAGTGCACTCCACCCCCTGATCCTAATAGTGACTGCAAGGGGCCCAGGAAAGTTCCCTTTGTACCTGTTGCCACTGCCATCCCAGAAGGTGCCTTCCGGGCCTCTGCAAAAGTATGGTGGCATCAAACAAGATCTCTCTCCATGTTTTATATATAAAACATCAATTTTATATATAAATACAATGGGCAGTAAAAATATTAAGTATAGCATGTAGTATAAATGAACCACTATGAAAAAATCAGTAAATACATTGAGAGATCTGAATGTTAACAAGACAGGATTTTTAAAACTGAGGAAGAAAGAGTAGTAGAATAAATGGCAAACAATTCAGGATTGTGCCTCTGCCTTGTTCAGGGAATAATCAAGTGCTTCAGTTTGAAATGTCAGATATTAGGAGAGAAAGTTCTGCATATTTTAAAACCCTTCAAAATCACAAACAAATACACAGCAATGTGAATCAAATAGTGTGAAATTAACTGTACATTTGTGCATTGACCTCATATATCAATGTGCCTGAATTAATACTTAAATTTCAACTTGTAAAAAAAGTACTTTTAGAAAATTTGCTTCTTCCTTTTCCCTGATTTTAACATTTTGAATTTAAAGTATATTAATTTTAGCACTAAACTTCAGTTTCTCTGACATCCACTGCAAACACTTGGCCCAAGAGGAAGTGATGTCACCTGACCCAAATCATCTCTTTTTTTCTTACAGCCACTTCTAGAGCCCCTAATTGATTCAGCTTCTTGGCAGCATTAATTCTCATGTGTTCTGGAATTTTGTAGTTAGTAGCTGTTTTCAATTTGAAGTCCCCCATGTTCTCTTGGGCCTCTTTGATGTCCTCAACATCTTGGGGGTCCTCATAGTCATCACTTGGTTTGCTCTTGTATCTGCCAGGTGTCAATAAAAGGTATCACCCTTTGGTCTAAAAAGTTAAAGTAACTCACCGATTTTAATACATTTCAGTTCTCTAAGAACCAAACTAGTATGACAGCCCAGCTTTCCTCCCCAAAGCCCATCAAGTCATTTCAGTGCCCAGGAGAGAAAATGTCAGTTGCAGTTCCCCTCCTATAAATTCACATGGGACATAACCTGCTGGGAAATTCTTCTGTGCTAGTCCCTTAGAATTAAAGAGAAGTTCCACTAGAATTTGCACAGGACAACATTCCAATAGATTGAATCAGCCTGCATCAGATCCACTTGCTCCCATGCTACTGCCTCCATCACATTTCAGCAGAAATGTATTTTCATTCACATAAACATGAGTGAATTAGGTAGGTATTCATAAAGTTTGTTCCACTTTCCCTTTTAAAGAAAACTTACAGTACTTTACAGCTTGTAAAGGACTTCCTGTGGTCTACAATGCAGCTCTCTATCCCCTTCATTTCCCAATTACTATCTGGTTAAATGCCCCCAAACCAATCATATTCACCAGTATGTAACTGTCAACATATAAAATTGAAAAGTGTTTTGATATTTTTGCACTTTTAAGAGATTAATCTGAGATGGCTAATAATATTAATATTATCACCATATGCGGACTTTGGTTATTCAATATTATTGTTGTTGTTGTGTGCCTTCATGTCATTTCCAACTTATGGCAACCCTAAAGCAAACTTATCATGGGGTCTTCTGGAGCTGAGAGTGTGTGATATGCCAATGTCTCCCAGTGGGTTTCCATGGCTGAGTGGTGAACCAAACCCAGTCTGCAGGGTCATAGTCCTAAGCTCAAACCACCACACCAAACTGACTCTCTTATTCATTATTATGCATTTAATAAGCCACCCAGAGAACTGGTGAAACTCTTACAATGACATTTTCATCCCATCCCAAGGAAGGCAATGAAATAATAAATTCTGCACATTCTTAAGATGCACTGCTTAAAAAGCTTTGGCACTTCCATCCATAATTATTTGATAAATCTCAACTGCTGCTGTGCTTTAGAAGTATGCTATCTATACTTCTATCCATACTTCTAAAAGCTTCCTTGCTATGCCATTTCTTCCTCAAAATCCATGCAGTTTTCAAAATTATGAAGTCAAGACAGAGGCCAAGGGGCATTGCCATTTATCATCACTGATGGACTCAATGAAGTGCCACTCATGAGTCATTATTTTAAGAATTCAAAACTCACAATTCATCCCATTCCTTCTTTCTCTCTTGTATCTTCGCTTTGGCTTTTTCTGCCTTTTCAATAATTTTTCTAAGTCTTTCCATTCGATTCTCAACAATACGGCCTGCCAATGTTTGGTGTTTCTTCTTTGCTTTTACCTTTACCTTTTCCGTTTCTGTTTCCTCCTCAGCAATGACACTTCCTTGGGATGAATATAACATGTCTGCACAGAATAATAAATACACATCTGTCTACATTACAGCATTACTTCAGACAGTAAAGAGAAACTGTTGTAAAGATCCTTTGTGGTTGTTGTATTGTGCCTTCAAGTTGACTCCCACTTCTGGTGATCTCCTAAGGTTTTACTGGCAAGATTAATCCAGAGGAGGTTTGTCATTGCCTTCCTTCTATAGTTTCCTACCAGTCTTTCTTCCAACTATTAATCAGGATTGACTCTGGTTAGCTTCCAAGATCAGATAGGATCTGATGCCTAAAAGAACTCCTGTTCTTCTCATTAATAATTGGATTTCACAAATCTATGTTCCAGGATCAGCACAGCCTGGGTAGTGTTGGTAGACAGAGCATAACAGCCTTCAGATAATTTGCAACAGTTGCAACATACAAGTAAAACTGAAGCCTATAAGCATATTGATATGCACTTCTATCATGCAGCAGATCCAACATGCAAGATATCATCTCTGAAGAGAAGTATCCTGTACCTCAAGACACTTTCAGCCTTTAGCTAACATTTTGCCTTTTTCCTTCTATTTGATGGCCTTCTCCACCTTGATTACCAGAAACTAAAAAAACAATTTTCCATCCCTACTTCTATTCATAATGTCTTTTAAATAACAAGCAAATACAAATACAATATGGAAAATCTGTGATGTACATTTTTACAAATGGGGTGGATTGATTGAAATCACCAAGAGAAAACCTTTGACAATTGAAATCACCAAGAGAAAACCTCATTTTAAATCACTGATTTAAATAAAGCTTCCTGCAGTACTTCTTCAAATACTTTTTGAATAATGATGCATATCTGGTTACTAAAAAATGATATTTTACAATCAGCACATCACTTTACAAGATCTAGGATGCTACAGTTTCTGTAATTTTTAGTTAACAACTCCCACTACCAATACTATATTATTATTATTATTATTATTATTATTATTATTATTATTATTATTATTATTATTATTATTATTATTATTGTCGTCGGTGGTGGTGGTTGTTGTTGTTGTTGTTGTTATTATTATTATTATTAAATATTGTACTTTAGACATCCTAACAGAAGGTATTGCCTAAATCTGATTTTCAGTTTTACAGGACTGGAAGCTAACCAGGTCAGCCTTGGTTAGTTCTTGGATGGGAGGCTGCCAATGAATAACCAGTGCTGTAGACTATATTTCATTGAGGCAAAACCACCTCTGAATATTCCTTCCCTAAGAAAACCCTATGAAATTTGTGGGCTTGCCATAAGTCAACAGGCTACTTGAAGGCACAGATACACACAGTACATAATATACTCATAATGTATTACCATATTTGCCAGTGTATAAGATGCACTGGAGTATGAGTACCCCCAATTTTTCCCCTTCCATTTTGCAGGGGAAGGGAAAGGAAGGAGCTCCAGAGGGGCAAAAAGAAAGCTGCATGACCTTTCTTTTTCCCCCTCTGGAGTGACATCCTTTCCCTTCCCATGCAAAACAGAAGGGAAAGTGTGGTGGGGGGAGCCTCACACGAGGATTCCTTTCCCCCTACCTTTCCAATGCATTTTGTCCAAGCACGGAGAACTCATACTGAGGCCAAACAGAAGGGAAGGATGTGTTGGGGAAGCATTGTGGGAGTACCCCTTTAGCTCCCCTAGAGCTCCTCCTCCCTTTCTCATGCATTTTGCCTCAGCAATGAGAACTCATACAATAGCCAAATGCATAGGAAAGGGGTTGGTACTTGCCAGCGTATAAGACACACCAGTGTATAAGACGCACTCCATTTTTAAATGTTATTTTTCAGTGAAAAAAAATCTTAGTGCTTGTTATGACCTATAAAACCCCACACAGTTTAGGCCCAGACAATCTAAAAGTCTGTTATCTATCCATTTGGGCCTGCTTGAGTGTTACATTTTGGAGGGATGACCTTCTCTTTGTCCCACTATCCTCCCAGGCTCATCTAGTGAGGAAATGGGAGAGGCCATCTTGGTGTCTGCTTCTAAGCTACATGACTCCCTCCTAAGGAGAGTTCAACTGGCTGCCTTTATTCCCTTTACTTCCTATTTAAACAGGACTTCTGCCTTTAACAAGTTGAGATAGAAGACTAAGTGTGCTGTTTTTAGTATGTAACCTTTGCCTCGTGTTTTCAGGAGTTTTAAGACATTAATTTAAAACAGTGTATTAACAGGATTGACTGAGGTTTTTTAAATGTTATGTCCTATATTGTTATAGGTATTTTGTTTTAAACACGTATTGTAGGCCACTTTGTGTCCCATTTTGGGAGAAAGGTGGAATAAAAATCAAATCAAATCATAAATAAATAAATAACTATGTCAACCTGTGGACAGTGCATCAGAATACAGTTGGCCCACCACCTTCATAGCTGTTGGGGTACAGGATGACTGTGAAAGTGGAAAAACTGCAAATATCATAATGCCCCCCCAACTGTAGTTAACACCAAAAAAGTACCCATACTGGTGGGGAGTGGGCTAGGCTGCAAGTGCATTCCCTTTCTTGCTTGCTCACATAGGTGGAAGGGGAGGGGGAGAGGGAGGAGGGAGGAAACGGACACCCATCCCATCCCCTTCTCTCTCCAGCCCTTAAGGATGAGGGAATGTTAACACACACCCTCCTCTGATCCTGTTCCCTTTCCCCTTCCTATCCAAGCAAGTGAGCAAAAACACAGATGCCTTCTTCTCGTCCCATCCCCTTGCCCCCTTGCTCACACAGGTGAGAGAATGCACGCATGAGAGTCCTTCTCCCATCCCATCCCATCCCCTTCCCCCCGACCTGAGAAAATACGCATGCCTTTCTGTCCCATTGCCTACCCACCGGTAATCTGTGAATAATCAGATCAGTGAATGCTTACCCTGCAAATGTGGAGGGACAACTGTATTAGGAACAGTAAGAAGCAAATCATTCACACAAACTTTATAGCACTTAGATCTAAATCCTCTTTTGAGCTCCAATTAGAACAGACGTAACCAAATTTGGTAACTCAAAACTTAGGTCAGTTCCAATGATTCAGTGGTTCTTCTCTAGATGGTAGGTGGAGGTGGGTCCAAAATCGAGTCCTCAAAGGCCAAACTTTAGACCACCACAGTAATATGCTTGCTTTTCTTTTTTTACATTTTGAGTTTCCATTTTTTTTAAAAAAATTCATTTTTAAAATTTGAAAGTAAATAAATATACATTGTTCCTAAACCTTGTACAATTGGTTCTCATCTTCTACATGTGGACTCTCATTTTTATTTACAGACTAAAAGAGAAATGGAAGTTTTTCTGCTTTATCGCATTTTATTTTATATAATTCAATGTGTGAAATATAACAAAGTCAATAATTCATTCTTGTGAGAATTTAAGTGTGAGTTCATCTAGCATATTTGTGATCGGTTCAGTTTTAATTTTTTTTAACTTTTTAAAAATTAAACTTAAGTTTAAATTTTAATTTGTGGAAAAGAAAAACTGTCAGAAGAGGAGGGAATGCTAACATTAGTAACTGAAAAGAATGGAGACTCCTGCTGGTTCCAGTTGGCATGTGTGGGTGAAACCCAATCGTTGTGGATTTCTCCTCTGTGCCATCCTGAGATTCATAAAAGGAATTTAGTATTTTTTAAAAAATTTGTTTCAAAAAATAAAATATCGGATTGATTTTATCCATCCTTCTTAAAAGTAGTATTCCACTAGACTTCCACTAAAACTTTACAACTATCTCAATATGAAAAATAACTTACCACGTTGTACAATCCTACTTTTTCTTGGTATGAGGAGGAAGGAAGGAATTGTCAACATAAACTAGTATGCTGAAAAGCAGGGGAGTGTTATTTCAGATTTATAATCAATATTTCTATACAGGAAATTGTTCATAAGAAGAGTTAGAGAACCTAAACTTCTAACTTAAACAACAGCTACTGATAAAGAAGCATAAGGAGTTGTATAAAGTGATCATTATAAAGTGATCATGAACCAGAAGATATTCTTATCACTGCAATATTTCTGCTATGCTTAGCTCTTTTGCAAACTCTTGTTGGACCTTTTTGGCTGTCTCTCCTTTGATCTTCTTTTACTTTCCAATCAAATTTGCTCATTCTTCTTTTCCATGATTGACTCTGTTTTCTAGAGGCGTAGAATTTTTCTGAGATTGCCAACAGTCTGTATGTAGAGATTCGATGGTTACTTCTCATTGCACAGACCACAATTGTGTCATATTCCAAACTGCCCCGGAATCTAAGGGATCAAAACAAAGACACTCTCTTTTAATGACATGGCTGTGTTGTGCAAAGGTTTCAACTTGTTTGTGTAGTGAGGGACCTGCCTAGTATGAAGAAAAGATAAATATTTTGCTTTTTACTCCACTCTTGCTGATGTATTAAAATATTTGTACCTTGTTTTAATCATAACTTAGCAGATCCATAACCTTTGCTAACATTATTACCTCCACACACTTCAAGATGTCAACATCCCCCATCTTGCTTCACTTTGACTTTCCTCTCCTCCGAAAGGGACACACAACTCTATCTGATATCTATCTGAGCCTATAATGTGTAATCAGGGTTGTTGGTTCCAACTGGCTTTTTTAGTAAGTTACTAGAAACCCAAAATATTCCAGAGTCTTAATAGTCAATTGCAAGTTTTTTCCCTTGAGCTTGCCTTAACTAAGATGTTGTTGAGGTACAGATAAAGATGTATGCCTCCACTTCAAAAGGAAACCTATCACGCTCAAAAAGGCCTTCTAGCTAACTTGCACTTTCATAAGATTGGCATTCCTTGCTTCTTCTTTCTTCTCTCCAACAAAATCTTCTCCAGAGCCTGTTCATTAGACAACAATTCATCCTCGAACATCACATAAGTTGTTCCTTGATTTCTGGTCTGTCTCACAGTGGCTAAGCACAAAGATCTCCTTGTCTCTGCTATGCCATTAATACTTCTAGCCACACAGGCCACAAAGTCATAACCAGCATTAGCTGTGAACTCCAACACCTTCCTACTCTCCCTAATGCCTTGCCCAAAGAATGTGATCCAAACTCTTCACTGTCTGCAATCTTCTGCATCCATAAGAGCATCACCCAAGCAAACAACAAGGTGGTGAAAGATGCTGTCATGGCTAGTGCCTAATCCTTGTGTGCTTTTTTAAATAGCTGATCCCTTCTAACACTGGGACCTCCTTTTTCCTTTTTTTTTTTACCCGTTGCATTAAAGTTACCAACTCTTTTGCCTTTGTATTCTGTTTCCTCTCCTTATCATCTCTGTTTTTACTGCCAAATAAAGGCTTTAATTCTGTAGTATCACTTTAACTGAGGGACTGGAAAACTTGCTTTAGTTCTTCCTTCCTGTCCTCCACAGAGACTTGAGGGTTGGCAGTCAACTGAGTAGGTGCATTTTTTGGCTTTCTCCTGTTCCCAATCAGCTCCTCCATCATCAGAGGGAGGAAATCATCTTTAATTTTTGCACCTGTAGCTTTCCTTTTACCATCTCCACTGTCTTTCCTTTCATCTCAAGTTTTTTTCCCCTCTAATTAAATGCTTTATATTGTTCTAATAAGATCTTATTATATCTCGAAGTTTGCCAGAGAAAGGCAGACACATCTGGTTGGTACAGCAGGATAGAAAAAACTGTCAGGGAAGGGAGAGAGTCTAATGTCACAACTGAAAAGAACATGAAGTCCTGCCTGATCCAGTTGACATATGGGGATTAACCTAACTGTTCCTCCATGCCATATTGAGAATAATTAGTTTATATCCATCAACTGTATTATAGTGTAGTTCCCCCAACTCTGAATGAAATGCTCATGGGAAAATCTAAGAGCAGTCTGTTGCAATGGCAGCCAAAATACAAACAGCCTGGGGACTACTCAGAATTGCCTTTCTTTTCCTCTACACCTCACTGGTCCAGCAGGTTTGGACAAGCAGGAGAAGAAAGATGGAAGTATAGCAGGAATATACCAAGCAGCCCAAAGAGGAGGACAATGAAAATGTCCTTAGACATTTAGAAAATGTGACTATGCCATTAGAAAATGTGACTATGCCATTTGCTGTATCCCATCCACTACAATCTTCTCCCTAGAATCTCCAAGTGATGTGTAATGCTAATCTCTCATCTGGTGTTGGCTGATGGCATCAAGGCCATCTTGGCCAGCCCCCTTGGTTCATTTCCTCTAGAACTGAGTTCCACAGGATCAGCATGTGGGACTGAAGTGGATCAGGGCCAGATTAAGACAAGCTAAAGTCCTAAGCTATGTCAAGCTAAAAAGGCTGCACAGCAGTACTAAAAATGTGTACTATTTTCACAATTGTAAACATTTTTTTGTATTTACACTTAAAGGCCCTCATATTTTGATAACTGCTGCTAATTTTGACCTGCCCATACATCCAGCACTACTAGCTGATCAACAGAAGGGTAATGACATGGGTAAATGAAAGAGAACAGAAGCTGTCCTGCTGGGAGAATAGTCCTGCTCCCTTTGGTCTGCTTCACTGTTTTTTGCACATAACATCAGACAGAACTCATCAGAGTCATGTGTGACTCATCTAAAAACAGAAGGCTTATAATGCAGAGTATGAGCTAAAGAGATTCACTTTCAGAGGAAAACAAAACTGAAGAAATTTGAGAAACCTTGCCTTATTTGCCCCCTTCCAAGTTCAGTTTTCACCAACTGCTGCTGCTGTTTTTCTAACTTGCAGGCAGATTCCAACAGGGGGAAAAATACACTTTTGGCTTAAAAGTGCTCAAGAATCCATCAGAAGGAATGAGAAGTTAGACTTACTGTGAACGGTCATTCTGGGATGGCAGGAGGAGGAATCCACAACAATTGGGTAATCCCCGCGTGCCAACCAGAATCGGCAGAAGTCCACATTCCAAATCAGTTGCTGTCGTTGGGACCCCATGCCTCCTCTGTCAGTTTCTTCTCCAGCCATGCAAACCATGAAGTTTTCACCACTTGGCTCCTTAACTTCCAAGTTTCTAACCTAAATCTACCTAAGACCTTCATCACAATTGCTTAACTTCCCCAATGCCTACATCAACCTATATATATTATCCACCATCAGGGAGGGCATGGATTCCTCCTCCTGCCATCCCAGAATGCCCGTTTCCCAGTAAATCCAATTTCTCATTCTTGGGATGGCACTGAAGAGGAATCCACAACAATTGGGAAATACCCAAGCCACATCATGGGTGGGCTTTATTTACATAGAAGTACTGTCTGGAGTACCTTACTGCCAAAAGCAGCCTGCTCCACTTTAAACTTGTTCACTTTATAATGTCTTATAAAGGTAGATGGCTCCAACCAGCCTGCTGCATTACAAATATCTTGTAATGATGAAGTCACATTATAAACAGTACTAGTTGCCATAGATCTTGTAGAATGTGGATATACATTGCACGGCCTAGGTTGACCTGTCACATCATAACATTGAAAGATGCAACTCTTAATCCACCTTCCAATGACAGTCTTAGATACCTTTTGCCCCATAGACTTATGATTATATGATACAAATAAAGCCTCTGTTCTTCTGACATGTGTAGTTCTTTCAATGTAAAGACGGACAGCTCTCCTCACATCCAAAGTGTGATATCTTTTCTCTTCTGCGCTTTTCGGATGAGGAAAGAAAGTTGGTAGATAAATCACATCCTGTACCACCTTTTTCCATGCACATTTAGGAAGAAAAGTTGAATCTAACATCAGTACCAATCTTTCCTCCTCAAATTTACACAAGTTAGCATTAACAGACAATGCAGCCAATTCAGAAATGCAGCCAATTCAGAAACTCATCTAGCCGATGTTATTGTTACCAGGAAAACAGTCTTTAGCGTTAACAAATGCAAAGAAGAATCCCTCACTGGTTCAAAGGATGCTTTGGTTAAAGAGTCCAGCACTCATTGAGATCCCAACTCAGGAATCTATGCTTGGTTGGGTAAGAAGTCAACACTGCACCTCTTAGAAACCTCTTAATATGAGGATGCGCTGAAAGAGGAACTCCATCAAATTATAATACCACAGACAATGCTGACACCTGACCCTTCAAAGTGTTCAGCCTCAGTCCCCTTTGCAGTCCATCCTGCAAAAACTGCAAAACAGACTTCACTTGAACGTCAACAAACTGCAAGGACTCAGCAGAACACCATTTTCCAAATGCTTTCCAAGTCATACTGTATATATTCTGAGTTGATTGCCGCTGTGATGCCATAATGGTATCTACCACAGCTGGCAAGTACTCTTGCAATTCTAAGGTCTTCCTCTCAAGACCCAAGCCATCAAATTCAACCATCTTGGATCTGGATGATGGACCAGCCCTTGACTTAAGAGATTCTTTCAGATTGGCAGCCTCCAAGGCTCTCTTACTGACATCTCCTTCATCAAGGAGAATCAAGGCCTTCTTGGCCAATAAGGTGCAATCAGCACCACACTTGCGTTTTCTCTTTTATTTTCAATAGTGCTTTTTATATTATCTGCACTGGCAGAAACACATACAGTTGACCCTTCAGTCACAGAACTGATAGAGCATCTGTTGCCTCTGCAAACTTGCTTCCATCAATTGAAAAGAATCTTTTTAGTCTGGAATTCTTGGCTGAGGCAAATAAGTTGACTTGAAAAGGCCCAAATCATCTGCTGAAACTTTGAAACACTTGGTAATTCAGAGTCCACTCTCCGGGATGTAACTTGTTTTGACTGAGGTAATTCATTCAGTTTCCCTTTCAAATGCACTGCTGTTAGCAATTGCAGATTTCATTCTGCCCATTGAAACAACATGTTTGACTCGTCTATCAGCACTCTTGAGTGAAGACCCCCTTGGTTCATCACATAGGCCCGGGCTGTCATGTAGTCTGTCCAGACTTGAACATACTTGCCCCTCAGCAAACTTGGAAATTTGAGAAGTGCCAGACTAATCGTTTTTAACTCCAAAAAATTTATATTCTTTCTCAAGTCCACACTGGACCAAACACCCTGAGCACTGTTTCCCTAACATAAGGCCCCCCTGCCTGTCAGACTAGCATCCGTTGTAACTCAAATGAATAATCGACTACAAATGGGGCTCCCTTGTTTAAATTTGAGACCTTTGTCCACCACAACCATTCCCTTTTCAAAGTGGTTGGTAGCCTGACCACATAATGCCTTTTCTTTCCTATGTTCCACTGATGAGCTATCAACAATTTTTGCAAACCTCTTGAATGGAACCTGCCCCATGGAACTAACTGGATAGTTGACACCAGAGTTCCCATTACTTGAGCCAACCACATCACATCTGCTGCCATCATTGCCATCAATTTTCACATCACCTGTTGAATCTTCACACACCTCTCCACCGAGAGATAAAGTTGACCACTGCTTGTATCCAGTCTTATCCCTAAATGTGTCAGCATCATTGTGGGACTTAAATGACTCTTTTCTAAATTCACTAGAAATCCATACTTTCTTAGAACCTCCACAGTTCTCTGTACACTTACTATTAACTTCTGCTGTGAATCCGCTTTCACCAGCAGATCATCCAAATAAGGGTAGATGTGTACCCCCTGCTGTCTTAAATGAGCTACCAAAGGGACCAAAACTTTTGTGAAAACCCTTGGTGCCAAAGCCAAACCAAAAGGCAAAGCCTTGAACTGGTAATGTTTGTTCATGACCTGAAATCTGAGATACTTCATGTCTGATCTCCTCATGGGGACATGCAGATAAGCTTCCGTCAAATCAATGGAAGCCATCCAGTCGCCTACCCTCAGATTCTCTCGTATAGTTTGTAACGTCTCCATCTTGAACCTGAGATACTTCACAAACCTGTTGAGATATCTTAGGTTCAGTACAGGACGATAAGTCCCATTGCTTTTTGAGACTGTGAAAAATACAGAGTAAATCCCCTGGAACCACTGATCACGTGGTACATCCTCCACTGCACCTATTTGCATTAGATGATCTATGTCCTTCAAAACTATTTTCCTTTTCTCCATCCGTGCTGGTATTGGGGAAGCAACATATCTGCACTTCGGCATTCTGTCGAACAAAATCTTGTAACTTTTTGTCACAATCTGCAAAACCAATTGATCTGATGTTATTCAGTTCCACAGAATGCCAAAGCGCAGTCTTCCCCCCCCACAAGGACTCTGCTTGTCAGAACTGATTCCAACCCTTACACTGAGAGCTTCCTGAATTTCTCTCAGCGTTCTGTCCTTTCCTGTTAAAAGATCCTGACCTTCCAAATTGGCTTTTTAGCCTATACCATTGCTGGCGGCCATACCTTGTGTCCTGCTGTCTACCACTTCCTCTACCTCGAAAAGAATAGTATGAGGACCAATATGGTCTCCTTTCCACCTTCTTTTTCTGCAACATAGGTATCACATGTTTTTCTCTTTGTTCTCAATTAACATTTTTTCTAATGCCTTGTTACCAAACAGCAAATCTCCCTTAAAGGGCACAAATGCAAGATTATTCCTCAACTTCTGATCAGCATCTCAATGACGTAACCATAAAGAATGTCTTACTATAGCAAGACATCACTAACATCACTTACTACAGTAAGACATCACTAACATTTCTTGCCATAAAAGCCACTGCATCATAACTGGCATCTACCACGTATTCCAAAACCTTTCTAAGTCTATATAACACTCTTAAACAAGATTTAGATTGAATTTCCTCATCATCCATCAATTCCTGTAGCCACATCTGTCAGGAACAGATTCACGCTCACACGTATTCAATAAACTTGATAGAAGCTTTATTGTAACATAGCAAGGGATGCTGTCTTACAGACGTCAAAGCTCGAGAGTGGGATCTGGTTCCCACACTCTACACTTAAAAGGACAGTTTCCCCTGAGATAGTTGTAAAAAGGACAAACGACCCCAATCACCATGACGACTATCTGTCCGACAGTTCCTTTGAAATTCCAGCCGGAAGGAATGTTCAACACCTAGGAATAACCTAACATTCTACTATCACCATTCCCACAGGCAGCTGCCATACAAAAGCAATAAAATGTGGGGGGACCCCGACATCCTGCCCCCCCTTTAGGAAAAAAAAATACATACAGACATATATATATGATACATAGAAAATACCACAGAACGGTAGAAATACAGGAAGACTAAATAGCAAAATAAATGCAGCAGAAAAATCAATCGGGGCGTTGAGGAACATCAGCCGGTGAAGAAGTCAGCGAGGGGGCCCTCTTTAGCAAACTAGAATGAAAAACAGGATGAATAGCTTTAAGGGAAGAAGGGAGATCCAGTTCAAAAGAGACATCATTAATAGCCCGTTTTACAGGAAAAGGACCGAGAAAGTGAGGGGAAAGCTTCCTAGATGGGGAGGGTGAGGAAATATTCTTAGAAGAAAGGAATACCAAATCACCAGGTTTATAAGGGGGATTAGGCTGCCGTTTACGGTCAGCGAAGCGTTTGTGGGAAGCCTTGGCGAAGGAGAGAGCACGCGAGACGGATTGCCAAATGTCAGAAAATTTAGAGACCCAAGCCGACACAGAGGGAGGCGCAGAAGAAGGGAGGGGGGGGAAGGGGAAGGTAGAAAACCGTAAACAATCTCAAAGGGGGGCTTTCCCCGTGGAGGAATGAACTGCATGGTTAATAGCAAATTCAGCAAAAGGGAGGAGTGAGGCCCAATTAGATTGGTTCTCAGAAACAAAACATCTAAGAAACTGCTCAAGGGATTTGTTAACACGCTCAGATTGGCCATCCGTCTGGGGGTGATAAGCACTGCTAGTTTTTGAGTGACGCCCAGTGTTTTCAGTAGACATGACCAAAACTTGGAAGTAAAAACAGGATCCCTGTCCGAAATGATTACCGAAGGCAATTCGTGAAGTTTCCATACATGAGTAACAAACAGGTCAGCCAATTTCTCAGCACAAGGGACCCTTTTTAGGGGCACAAAATGACATTGTTTGGAAAAATATCGGTAATAACCCAGATGACATGAAAACCTTGTGAGGAGGGAGAGATACGATAAAGTCCCATGCAACTACCGCCCAAGGACCAGAAGGGATAGGCAAAGGTTGCAGTAGCCCTTGAGGCTTAGACGTGGGTGATTTAGCAACGTTGCAAGTGGCACACTGTTTAACATAAGTCTGCACAGAGGAGTTTAATCCAGGCCACCAAAAAAGGCGGCGAATCGCGTGCAATGTCTTCAAAAACCCAAAATGTCCAGCGGGTTTGGAATCGTGATGACAATGAAGGACATGCTCGCGGGCAGCAGGGGGAACGTAGACCTTTGTGCCATAGAAGGGGAGATTGTCAATCCATGTTATTTTGTCCTTGTTCGCCAGAAGCCAGGAATCCCCGTGCACTGAATGAATGATAGCATCGCGGAGAGCGGAGTCACAGAGGGAAGAGGCAGAAAGCCTTGTTTTAGCTGTAGCGCGAGTAGTGACTTGAGAAGCCAGAGAGGAGGCAGGAAATAAGGTTTTGGAGGGGGGAGGCAGCAGGGGGTCCCGCAAAACAGGGAAGCCGAGAGAGAGGGACCGCCAGCTGGTTAGTGCGGCCAGGTTTAAAAACAATTTTAAATCGGAATCTCTGGAAAAATTCAGCCCATCTCGCCTGTTTCGGGGAAAGTTTCTTAGCTGACTGCAGGGCTTGCAAATTCCTATGATCAGTCCAAACTTCAAAGGGGATTCGGGCCCCTTCTAACAAATGACGCCAAGAGGAGAGCGCAAAATGAATAGCCTTTGTCAGGGGCATGGGCCCGGCTGGGCCTGTCACTGCCCCTGAGGCCGCTGCAGCTGAGGGGCCTTGTCTGGAGGCCGACGCGGCCGACGGCTCGGGCCTGGCGGCCGTGGGAGAGCCTGCCGGGCCTAGAGCCACCTACCTAGAGGCTGCAGGCCCCGGGCCTGCTCCCGGGGCTCCGCCCACTCGTGGCCCCGATCCGCGGGAGGCCTGGGAGTCTGCCTGCGGTCCCGATCCAGAGGAGGCGACGGGCAGACAGCTTGCAGCTGTGAGGCACAGCCCAGCTGCGAGTCCTCAGTCACATGGCCACGCCTGATTGGTCGGCCCTCAGCCACATGGCCACGCCTGATTGGTCGGTGCCTGGCTTGGAGGGCTATTTGAGGCAGGCGCCGGGCTGTGAAAGGCACGGAACAACAACTGTTGGTCAACCGTGGTCCTGCTGTCCGTGCCTTGTTCCTGCCCTTGCCTGAAACCAGTCCTCCTGTTCGCCTTAGTGAAGTAACCTGCCCTATGTACTTTAACAGCCTGTGTTTATTTCTGTTAAGACTGCATTAAAGCCCTGCAGCTCTAACCAGCTCCCCTGCCTCTGCCTGACCACCGCCTGGCACTGACAGCCTTGGCTTCTTTCTCCCAAATAGGCCAATTAGATTGTTGTGTGAAAACTTCTTAGAAATGAAGGCACAAGGCTTAGGCTCCCGCAGTGTCATGTTGTAAAAAACGGCCGCCATGGCAAAATCTGAAGCATCAGTTTGCACAATAATTTCTTGGTGCTATCCGGGAAAAAAACAATGGCTCAGAGAAAAATTTGGATTTCAAATGGTCAAAGGACCTGGGGGCCAACAAATTACGTGTTTTGCTTGCAGATGAACCTTTAGGTTTCCGTAAAAGGTTAGTAAGTGGAAGCGCTATTGCAGCAAAATCCTCGATAAAGTTACGGTAGAAGTTCGCAAACCCAAAGAAATTGCTGCAGTTGTTTCAAAGTTTTGGGAATGGGCATTTCAAAATGGAGTAAATTTTTTGGGGGGTTTTTTCAGTGAACAATCTTGAATCCTAAAGCCCAAGTAATCAAAAGTTTGGGTGTCAAATTGACATTTAGAGAGATTAACCAGGGTTTTTCTATGCCTTTAAGCACTTCACACCGATGACACATGAGTTTCCCATGGAATCTGCATAAATTAGAATGTCATCCAAATAAATCAAAACCCCCTGGATACAATAAGTCATGAAAAATGGTGTTAGAAACATTTGAAACACAGAGGGTCCAGATTGTAAACCAAAGGGAAGAACCGTCCATTTAAAGTTACCGAGCGGTGTTGCGAAGGTGGTAAGCCACTAGAGCCCGGGTCCATCCTAACCCTTGTCAGGGGCATGGGCCCAGGGGAGAGAGCTTGCAGCTGTGAGGTACAGTCCATGCGAGCCCTCAGCCACATGGCCACGCCTGATTGGTCGGCCCTCAGCCACATGGCCACACCTGATTGGTCGGCCCTCAGTCACATGGCCACACCTGATTGGTCGGTGCCTGGCTTGGAGGGCTATTTGAGGCAGGCCCCGGGCTGTGGAAGGCACGGAGCAACAACTGTTGGTCAACTGTGGTCCTGCTGTCCGTGCCTTGTTCCTGCCTTGTTCCTGCCCTTGCCTGAAACCAGTCCTCCTTTTCGCCTTAGTGAAGTAACCTGCCCTTGCTTTCCCTTATTTATTTCTTTTTTATTAAAGCCCTGAGCTCTAACCAGCCCCCCTGCCTCTGCCTGACCACCGCCTGGCACTGACAGATTGTTGCTCTGTCACTTCAGGCAGCATGGAGGGGGAAAAACGTGGCCCTGCAGGCCCAGCTGGCTGCTCGGGCCCCCGGGCTGCGCGCTAAATGGACCAGCTTTCGCATGCTCTGAAAGTGCTGCATTCCAGATGGGGCACCAGGCAACCCAGCCCCAGCCTGCTTCCAAGGTCCCTATGGCTGTACCGCAGCGTTTTTCGGGGGGCCTACAGAGCTGGAGACCTTCATTGCTAACTGCCGGCTGTACATCCAAGCCCAGGCCCAAGACTTCCCGGATGAGCGTGCCCAGGTGGTGTTCATGATTAGTCTGTTGGCCGGTATGCCTGCCAAGTGGGCTACGTCCCTGCTTGGGGAAACAGTGTAGTCTTGGACAGCATGGCTGCGTTCCTGCAGGCTTTCCGGGCCGGGGGGGATCCTGTCCGGTCTGAGACCGCAGCCGCCAGCTCTGCCAGCTGCAGCAGGGGAGGGGCTCGGTGCGAGACTACACCACCTCCTTCCGGCTCTTGGCCCAGGACGTGGCCTAAATGACCCGGCTCTTCGGGTCAATTCAAGGCCGGCCTCTCGGCAGAAATTCTGGACGAACTGGCCCGCAGCCCCCCACCCACGACCCTTGAGCAGCTTATCCAGCAGGCCCTCCGCATTGACGGGCACCTGGAAGCCCGCTGGCAGGCCCGCCGCGCCGGAACCTCAAGTGTGCGCACCTGGGCGCCCGCTCCAGGAGACGGAGGGTCTGCCCAGCCGGACCAGTTCCGGTGCCATCCCGGCTTTCTCGAGCCCGGAGGAGCCTATGCAGTTTGGGGGGGGTGCGGCCCCGGCTGACCGCCGAGGAGAAGGAGCGGCGGCGGCGGGCTGGCCTGTGCCTCTACTGCGGGCGGGGGGAATCGCTCGCGTGTGCCCGGCCCAAAGACACCAGCTACCCCCCGGGGGAAAACCCAAACCCCCCCAGGCCTAGAAGGCCTGCGAGGCCTGGGGGACCCGGCAGCAGGGACACTGCAGATCCACACAAAGGGGAACGAGATCCACTCCTGGTGGCCGCCATGGTATCCCTTTGGGGGGGCAGCACCGATACCCGTGGGGGCCATGTTTAACTCCGGGGCGTCCAACAACTTCCTGGACCTCCAGTTTGTCCAGGATCACCGGATACCTTTGGAGCCCCTACCCAAGCCTCGCCTGGTGGAGAATCGACGGACGATTGCAGGTGGGGCCCCCCATCACCCACCAGACGGTGGAGGTGGGTCTGGAAATCCGGGCCATTTGAGCGGACCCGCTTCCTGGTCACGGCGGTGCCCCACTTCCCGCTGGTGCTGGGGATGATGGCCTCGCGCCATGACCCCCGAATCCGTGGTCGGGCGGGTGCCTTTTCCTCCGAGTACTGCCAGGAGCACTGCTGGCCTGAGAAGCTGCTGGCTCCCTGGAGGCCCCTGGTCCTGCAACTTCCGTCAAGCTGCCACCCAAGACCAGGAATATGGGGAGTGTTTGACCAGAAAGGGGGCCGATTGTTTCCTCCCCACCGGGTTTATGACTGTGCCATCGACTTGGTGGGGGCCCTTCCGGCTGGTCGCATCTACGCACCTTTGGAAACCCCAGTTGGGAGCCCCGGGACTTCCTGGAAAAGAACCTGCGCCGGGCTTCGTGCGGCCATCGACGTCACCGGCGGGGGGGCCGGTGCTGTTTGTCCGCAAGAAGTCGGGGGGAATCCGGCTTGCAATGATTCCGCGCCCTTAACCGGATCACCATCCGCAACCGCTCCTGCTCCCCTTGATTCCGGAGTTGCTGGAGCGCCTGCGGCACGCAACAGTCTTCAGCAAGCTGGACCTCCGCGGGGCCTCAACCTGGTTCGGGTTCGGGTGGGAGATGAGTGGAAGATGGGTTCCCGACCCGGTATGGCCACTATGAATATACGGTTATGCCCTTCGGCCTCTGTAACGCCCCAGCCGTGTTCCAGCACTTTGCAACGACGTCTTTCCCCGACTCCTGGACCGGTTCGTGTTACTACCTTGACGACTTCCTGATTTACTCCCCCAAAACAGCGGGTCCACGACGCTCACATACGGGGGGTTTTGCAGCGGCTCCGGGAGCACCGCCTGTACGCGAAGCTTGAGAAGTGTGCCTTCGACCTCTTGGAGGTCGACTTCTTGGGCTGGGTTTTCATGGGGAGTGGAGATGGATCCAGTCAAGGTAGAGGCGATCGTGTCCTGGCAGCCGCCAGCCAGCCGCAAAGATGTCCAGCGCTTCTTAGGGTTCGCGAACTTCTATCGGAAGTTCATCCCCCGGGCGCGACCCTGGGCCCCCCTCACCAGCGTGCTCCGGGGGAAAAAAACCCTTCCGGTGGACCGAGGAGGCCCAGCAGGCGTTGAGCACTGAAAACCTGCTTCACGTCTGACCCGTTCTTCAGCACCCGGACCCCCGGGGGCCGTTTGTAGTGGAGACCAACGCCTCGGATGTGGCGGTCGGGGGGGTCCTGTTGCAAAACTGGGGGTCCAGAGGGCCAACTCTACCTTGTGCCTACTACTCGCGGCAGCTGCTCCCCGAGCAGAACTATACCATCTGGGAGAAGGAACTCCTGGCGGTTAAAGGGGGCCTTCGAGGCCTGGCGGCACCTGCTGGAGGGCGCCCGGGATCCGGTGCAGGTCGGTGACCCCCGCAACCTGGAGTACCTCCAGACCGCCCCAAACTGACTCCGCGGCAGATGCGGTGGGCCCGTTTTTTCGCGGTTTCATTTCCAGCTCCAGTATGTGCCGCGGGCCGAACCCCCCCACGCCCTGTCCCCGGGAAACCAGAGTATGCCGCGACTCCGGAGCCCGAGGTGCGGTCCCTTCCTGCGCCCGGAAAACTTTGTGGCGGCGGGGGAGGTAGCCACCCTGGCGGAGCGGTCCCGGGGGGGGCCCCGGCTCGGGGGGCCGCCCCGGGGGCCCCTTTGGGTGGGGGAGCCTCCTCCCCGTGGTCCCCAAAGGGAGGGGCTGCTGTATCACAAGGGCCGTTTGTTTGTTCCAACAGGTCCGTGCCGGGACGAGGTGTTGCGGCTCTGCCACGAACAAACCCGCGGGGCATTTGGCCCATTCAAGACCATGCACCTGGTGACCCGCGATTCTGGTGGCCCCGGGGCAGGGGACATCACCCCTACGCCGCACATGCCCATGTCCCCCGCGCCCAAAGGGCCCGCCGGGGGAAAACCCCCTGGTCTCCTCCAACCTCTACCAACTCCGACGGGTCCCTGGAAGGCGGTGTCCATGGACTTTATCACCGAGCTCCCACCGTCTCGAGGACACACGGCCATACTGGTGGTGGTGGCCTTTTCACCAAGATGGCGCACTTTGTCCCTTTCCCGTTCTGCCCACTGCCAAGGAGACGGCTCGCCTAGTGTTACACCATGTGTTCCGGGTCCACGGCCTCCCCTAAGGGGTGTGCCGATCGGGGACCCCAATTCACGGCCCGGTTCTGGCAGTGCCTGCTGGTCAACTGGACGTGGGGCCCCGCTTTCTTCTGCCCACCACCCGCAGACGGACGGGCCCGACGGAACGTACCCGCAACCCTGGAGCAGTACCTACGTTGCTACAGCTGCTACCAGCAGGACGACTGGGCGGACCTGCTACCTCTGGCGGAGTTTGCCTATAATAACACCGTCCACGCCTCCACCCAGCAGACCCCATTCTTCGCCAACTACGGCTACAATCCACGTTGGTTCCCGGCCGTCGGGGGACCCTCCGCGGTGCCCGCCGCCGACCAATGGCTCCAGGAGCTGCGGGGGTTGCAGAGCCTGCTGCAGGAGCAACTAGAGCTTGCCAAGGTGGCATACAAGTGGACCCCCGACCGCCACCGCCAACCGGGCCCGCAGTTGCAGGTCAGGGAGCGGGTCTGGCTATCCACCCGCTTCCTCCCGACAGGTCGCCCCAGCCGCAAGCTGGATGCCTGGTTCATTGGGCCCTTTGAAGTCACGGCCCAGTTGAACCCAGTGGCTTATCGGCTGCAGCTTCCGCACAACCTGCGGGTTCACCCCATGTTCCATAGGTCACTCTTGCTGCCGGCCTTGGGAGTGCGTCCCGACGCCGGACCAGGTCCACCTCCAGCGTCTGTGATTGTGGATGGCGAGGAAGAATTCGAAGTGGCTGAAATCCTCGACTCCCTCTGGCAGAGAGGGCGCTTGCAGTACCTCGTAGACTGGCGTGGCTACGGGCCAGAGGAACGGTCCTGGGAGGATGCCACCGATGTCCACGCGCCCCGGCTGGTGCGGGCCTTTCACCGGCGCTTCCCTGCCAAGCCGCGGCCTCGGCGGGGTAGGGGGGGCGAGTCTGGGGAAGGGGGTGATGTCAGGGGCATGGGCCCGACGGGCAGAGAGCTTGCAGCTGTGAGGCACAGTCCAGCTGCGAGCCCTCAGCCACATGGCCACGCCTGATTGGTCGGCCCTCAGCCACATGGCCACGCCTGATTGGTCGGTGCCTGGCTTGGAGGGCTATTTGAGGCAGGCGCCGGGCTGTGGAAGGCACGGAGCAACAACCGTCGGTCAACTGTGGTCCTGCTGTCCGTGCCTTGTTCCTGCCCTCGCCTGAAACCAGTCCTCCTGTTCGCCTTAGTGAAGTAACCTGCCCTATGTACTTTAACAGCCTGTGTTTATTTCTGTTAAGACTGTATTAAAGCCCTGCAGCTCTAACCAGCTCCCCTGCCTCTGCCTGACCACCGCCTGGCACTGACAACCCTGTGGAAAGCCTCCTTTAGATCAAGTTTGGTGAAATATTTTCCTTGAACAAGGTGGTCCAAAACAGTCCATATCAGAGGGATGGGATAACAATTGGAAGATATAACTTGGTTAATAGCAGAGTAGTTAACTATCAGCCTCGGATCCGCGCTGGGATCTTTCCTCTTTCGGAAGAAAACGGGACTCGCCGTGGGGGCTGTAGAAGGCTTGATGAATCCACGAGCCAAGTTTTTATTGAGGAACTTCTTGAGAGCAAGGAGTTCTTGTTGGCTCATGGGGTAAATTTTTGGTTTAGGTAGTTTGGCCCCGTCAACCAATTCCAGTTTACAGTCGAAATCTGTGTGGGGGGGCAATCTGTCAGCTTCCCTCTCGTGGAAAGCTTTATGCAAGTTCCAGTAGTGTGAAGGAATATGTTGCATATCTTCATGGGAAATGGGAAAGTTTGATTCTGAAGAGGATAGAGTGCCAGCAGTCCAGTTTATTTGGGGGTTATATTCACAAAGCCAATCGATTCCCAAGACCAATTTGAACTGCACCGCCTTGGGAACCAGAAAGCGCATGCTGTAATTGTTTTTTCCCATTTGAAATGAGATGGGCTTAGTAATTTTGCCAATTACTCCTCCAGTCATTGAGGTCCCATCCATTTGAGTTAATTTGATGGGGCGTTCCAAGGGCTCATAAAGGATTTGTAAATCCTTAGCCAGTTTGGGGTGTAACAAGCTTCTGGAGCAACCAGAGTCAATTAATGCACTATGTACATGCACAGTCCCATCTCTGCCAATAAGCGTAACTGTGGTGTAGAAATGGGGAATTTTTGGAGTACTTACGGCTGTTCCCGCTGCCTGCCAGTCATCGCCGTCGTGTTCAGAATCCCCGTCTATCTCAGATGAGGACGAAGTGGTGGATTCAGCGTCGGGAGCGAAGTTTCCTGTCGCAGCTGCCGGGGCCTTAGAAGTGCGTCTAAGTGGTTGTTTGACAGCCGCTGGCTGACTTGTGGATTCCTTATTCTTGGTGTCTGCTCGTGCTCCCTTAATCCCAGCCGGGGCTTGGTTTTCAGGGCAAGTATTAGCAAGGTGACCCGTTTTGCCACAGTTGAAGCACATTCCTAGACGGAGGCGATTGTTCCATTCCTCAGCGTTGAGGATGATGGGACGGCGAGGTTGTCGTTTTGCCATGTCTTGTCGTTGCCGGTTCAGCTGCACCGTCTGGGTTATTCCTTCCACTTCAGTAGCTAGCCTGACCCAACCTAGCAGGGTCTGTGGGTTGGCCTGAAGTAAGCACCCGTGTAATATATCGGGATTTAGGCCATCTTTGTATAATTCAATAAGGATTTCGTCATTCCACAGGACTTTGGTGGCCAGGTTTCTGAATTCACGAGAATATGTTCCCACATCGTTCCTGCCTTGTTTCATTCGTTTTAGTTGATATTTGTGTTTTTCCAGTAGATGAGGGTCTTCAAAACGTTCACGCAGGTGGTTCATGAAGAGCTGCAGATTTTCAGTTTCTGGGGCGCGGGTGTCATATAGGTTCGCAACCCAGTCTGCTGCCAGTCCTTTCATCCTTTGGCTGAGGTATCAAATTCGGGCCGCATCATCCCGGAAAAGACGGCCATTATCAATCATGAAATTATTTGCCATGGTCATAAAAAAAGAGAGCTTTTCCCCCTTTCCGTTGAATGACGCTTTCAGGTCTCCAACATTTCTGAGTAACGGTGGCGCTGGCGCTTGCCTGGCTGGTTGCCAGGGTGGACCAGGGGTGCCTGCTGTTGGGACGGCAGCTCGTGGTTCTCGTCCTGGTGTTCTCCCTGCCTGCGAGGGACGGAGGCGCATCTCGCGTAGCATGGTCTTGAGTTCAAGTATTTCCTCATCTTTTTTCTCCAGTTCCGTTTCCATTTGTTTTATCTCCTCCAGAAGGGAAAGGTCTTTTGCTGATGTGTCCCATCTAGCAGCCCTTCTGCGTTGTCTCAACGACATACGTGGTTTCTCTCCCCAGACCCAGGTTTGGCCGCTGGTGGGGGTTTCCGGAGCCTCGGTCAGGCGTAAGTTTCCCGTGGTGTCCATGAGCACTTCGGTCTCTGCGGCTTCATCAGATTCTGCAGATGCATGCTCTTCTGCAGTAATTGACTGGTCCGTCGCTTGATACATTTTAGGAAATGTATCAAGCTTTCTGTCAGGAACAGATTCACGCTCACACGTATTCAATAAACTTGATAGAAGCTTTATTGTAACATAGCAAGGGATGCTGTATTTAGCTTTCTGTCAGGAACAGATTCACGCTCACACGTATTCAATAAACTTGATAGAAGCTTTATTGTAACATAGCAAGGGATGCTGTCTTACAGACGTCAAAGCTCGAGAGTGGGATCTGGTTCCCACTCTACACTTAAAAGGACAGTTTCCCCTGAGATAGTTGTAAAAAGGACAAACGACCCCAATCACCATGACGACTATCTGTCCGACAGTTCCTTTGAAATTCCAGCCGGAAGGAATGTTCAACACCTAGGAATAACCTAACATTCTACTATCACCATTCCCACAGGCAGCTGCCATACAAAAGCAATAAAATGTGGGGGCACCCCGACAACATCACTGCTGCCCGTGAAAACACTGAAGCAGCCACAGATGCTCTTACTGCCATTGCTGAATTCTCATGAGCTTTTCACAAGGCAGAATCTGCTCTCTTCTCATCCACATCTCTCAACATAGTATCACCCTCCTGAGGGGCCAGAGCTCCCAAAATCAGTGCAGCAATAGGACCGTCCACTAAAGGAACCTTCAAAAACTCTACATCTTTTTTCTCAAAACAATAAAGATTATTTGAATGACCTACAAATCTACAAGTATTTAAAGAAGCTTCCCATTCCGTATAAATCAATTCCTTAAACATATCTGGCATAGGCATACCCCATTCATGCACTTCTTTCTTTTTAATTACAGCTGCAACTTTTGCCTCTTCTCCATTTGACTCCTTAGAACTACTACCATCCTCATCCACCTGTAAACCTAAAGTATGTAATAGTTTTCTAAGCAGACCCCAAAACTGATCTGCCTGAAATAATCTACTGGTGCCTACTTCATCTTCTATCTCGTCTTCAGAAAGACTATCAGTTTCCATTTCCATCTCCTCTGAGACCACCTCATCCTCTTGCCAATCACTTTCTTCCTTCTCCAACTCATTCCTCCTTTTCTTCTTAACATTTGGCTCACTATAAACATTCTCTGTACCCTCTGTACCCTCAACTCTTATTTTCCTCGATACTCCCTTCTTTTTGACTTTATCAACATCCAAAACCTTACTTCTTTCACCTCTACTTCTCTCCTCTGAACGAAATTCATTTTGGGAAAATGCTGTATGCACATTTGATTGACTATTCAAATTCATCATAATATTTAATCTTTGGTTAATCATTGGATCAAATTCACTAACTCTATTAAATTGATTCCTGTATAACATTTGATGCAGTTCATTAGAAACAGTTTGTTTAATCATGCTCTGTAAATCATACAAGTTTAATGAATTCATTTGGACATTTGTGTCACCAGTAGGTGGTGCAACCCAGGTGCTTTGTCTTAAAGCTGAACGCTCATTCTCAGCACAGCCAAATAATTGCCGCTTCATATTCATATTTGGCCATCTGCCTTGTTCTAACTCACCACCTCTTCTTAAAGTAAACAAGTCTGTGGGAGTATTATGAGCGGTGGGTCGGCAGCTGCTCGGTTCGAACTAAGCTGACTGTTCCATTTCGCTGCACGCACCATGACCTCCTGCCCACAGAGGACTCGGCGAGTGATTAACAGCAGCTGGGCACACTATCCCTGTACGCTCTGGCAAATCTCCACTCTTTAGCAATGTACGCTCCTTCGGGCTCTCTGCACCTGCTCCAGAGATAGGTTTTCACTCCAAAAGAGCCCCTCCCATCTCTGAAGAATGCATGAAATCAACATGGTGGCCTGAAGCTGCCTTTGTTGATTTCCCCTTCATCATTTTGATTTTAGCCTTCTTAGAAAGCACATCCAGACCCTTCTTAAGAACGGTATCCACTTTCTTTCTCTTAACCAACTTCTTCTTACTTTTCTTCTTGTCATAATGCTTATTCCTCGAAGGTCTTACCTCCTCCACTTCGCTCTCACTGGAAGATAAAAATACTTTTCTTAACTCTGCCATTTTCCATTCCCCAGAATGTTGCTGCCCTCTCACCATCTGGGAGGTACTTCTGCACAAATCCTCCTTTATCCCCAACTCAGAGCCTTGCTGTATGGTGGGCATCTGAGGAGAAACACTGCTACCAGTGATTTTCCTCTCCTCCTCAGAGCCTCGCTGGTTTGCAGGCATCTGAGAGTCCGTCTCCAAAGACATTCCTCACAATCTCACTATGGAGTTATTGAAATAAAATAACTTATTTTCACAATGTCACAGAGAAGGGAAAATTTCATCCGGCTTGCTAGGCAGGATAAGAAAAACTGACAGAGGAGGCACAGGGTCCTAACAGTAGCAACTGATTTGGAATGTGGACTCCTCCTGATTTCGGTTGGCATGCAAGCATTACCCAATTGTTGGGGATTCCTCCTCTGTGCCATCCTGAGAATAATTGCTTTTAGCAATTAAACACAATACCTAACAAGGACTAGCTTGCTTATCTCAAATCAAAGTTACTTTCACCAGAAGAAACAAAGCTCAGAAAGACTCTAGTTCTCAGAGAAAACACTCCCCCTCCTTCCCCCCTTTTCTTTAGTGGGGTTATTAAGATTGGTGGCATTTTAAGTTCTGTTTTCTGTAGTGTTCTATAAATTGGCTTTTCACACTGCTTCACACCATTTGATTCTAGGTCTCCTCTCCAGACTACTAAGGGGCCAACGTAATCCTTGTTTCTATGATATAGTGCTATCAATAGTAGCATCAGTTGCTTTCCAGGAGTTTTTCAACATGGGGAGGTGGACTTATTCTGGTTTTCCTTGTCCTGTCCTTTGCAGACAATCCTTAGACAATGCCCTCCCCATTCACCCCATTCTATTACCAGGCTACAAAGCGCTTTCGATTGATGGTAACAAAGGGCGAAGCCTCTCACAAAGTCATTGGGTGGAGTTTTATCACCCTGCATGGGATAATATGGGTCTGAGTTAAATGTACCCCAATATCATGTGTTCCTTCAAGGTGCCTGCCAACTTATGGTGGACCCCATGAACTTAATAAAGGTTTCTTAGGCAAGGAATACTCAGAGGTGGTTTTGCTAGTTCCTTCTTCTGAAATATAGCCTACAAAACCTATCTGTTATTTGTTGGTGGTCTCCCATCCAAGTACTACTCAGGGAAGACCCTGCTTAGCTTCCAAGATTAGACAGGATCTGGTGTCTTTAGGATATTTAGGCCAGCTTCAAAAATGATAAATGAGTCATCTCACAGGCAAAAAAAAAAAAAGTAGTACTTTTGGTACTGATTATCAGTCTGCACACACAGAGTTTAACGTTGCCAAGCTACTAGATATGGACATCCAGAACTTAGCCTTTGTAAATCAACTTGGATTCTATGCTGAGTGAGAGGTGGAATATTTATTCATTGAGAAAGAAAGAATCCAATGGTTACCATTTGGATTTTTGGACTTACTGTGCAATGAAGATAACCCTGCTGATGTTGAGAATATACTTACATTGGTCAGAACCTGTTTTATATAATGTGAAATCTATATCAGAATATATGATGATCTGTGCATGAACAGTCCCTTAAAATGCAGTAATTCATGTTTCATTTCTTCTAATGCCAAACTCTTAGGAAATGAGAACTCTTTTCTAGGAGAGAGGGACAGAAGGAAGCCTACCTTTCCTGTACTTTTCGCAGTCCAATGCGATGTTTCTCCTGTTCCCAAGCCAATTCTTTCATCACAAGTCGGATCATCCGGGCTGTCCTTCTGTCCATTTCTGCACGAATTCTACTGTCCAACTCAAATTGCTGCATATTGTAAAATTAATATTCTATTTGCTTTTCTGCCACTTCCTACAATAATGAAAATTTTGAGGGATAACACTGCCCTCATTCTGGTTTCCTCTGGAGGAGAGAGCACATTGGGGAACTTGCATTTTTAGTTCACTTGCACATATAAAAGGTACAACATAAGTGGAAGCAAGTATCTCAAGGTGCATGTCACTCTCTGTCACTCTCTTACAATGTATATAGTGTCAAGGGTGACATTTTCTCTGGAGTTTTCCAAAACTCTTCACCAGGAAAGAAAACAAAGCAAAAACCAAGAGGAGGAGGCAGTGATGTTTTGCTGTGAACTGAAGAATATCAAAACTTAGCTGTCCAATAGTATTATCCTACAGGCAGCCTGAAATCATCTCAGTATTTTCTAGAGCCCAGTTTTAATGTCTGCAGCCATCTCTCACTATCCATTTGAACACCATAGCCAGATGCAGACATTACATAGCTTGAAGAGCAGTCAGTCCTCAAATATACTTTATAATTACATTAATATATATTTTTGTTCATACACTTGCTCAAGTAATTTTAGAAATTAGTATCATCCTTATATTTTCTTCCCCCTAACAAAGCTGCCTTTCTATTTTCAAGTTCTGGATCAGTACCACCTTAAAAGAATAATAAAATGTTCTGTCCAGTTTCCTAGTATTCAGCATTCTAAAATGCAGTTTCTTAAACAGTTAATCATTGGAAAATTGTTTATACAGCAAAGAAGTTCAAACAAGGATTTGTACATCTGAAATCCATCAAAGCCCAATAGGAAATGTATGCACAACTCTCAAAAGGAAGAATTTTCTAGAAAACAGCAGACTTCACCCTATGAACTACTGGTAATAAATATGACAGAATCAGTGGCTGGGTTTTTTGTTTTGTCTGTGCTGCAAAGCAATCTGAGAACTTGGGGCAGAAACTAAAATGCAATACAGTAAAACAAAATAGACACTGACCTACTGTAAAAACTTAACTACACACCAAAATATTAAATTCCTAGCTCTAGAAAGGAAAGAAATGCATATACATACGGCTCTGTGAAGCTGCATGTGTTTGGGCAAATCATCATTCATATGAAGCAGATCCTGAAACTGATGTCTTAGACTGATCAGTTCTTGTCGCTTCACATATTTCTTCTGTTCTGCTGCCCTCATTATCTGATCATATTCCCTTTTTTGTTTGGCATTTTCGATACTGAAAGTGTGAGAAAAGAAATTTTAAAAAAGAGATAATGGTTTATTCTATTCACAAGAACAATTACAGGATAAAATTCTAAAGCTGTGTCTTAAGAAAAGCACAGCATTTCATTAGGTGGTAAAGTCATAAGAACTTTCCATCTTCATTATCTAGTTTTACAATAAAGGACAGGTTGTAAGCTGATTGGTCGGGACTCTTTGTTTGCTTATGTTGCACTAGAAAACATGTTACACTGTTAATGCTGTATCAACAAGTGAATTGTAACACATGTGATATCTGATTGTTCATTGAAAGAATAATTTAATTTTGAGGAGAGAGTTAGTCATTCAAATGAGAGTTCAGCAACTGGCAACTTGGAGGGCAAACCTGATTTCTTGACATATAGTACTTGGCATCCCAGTTGTCAACCCAGAAGTGAAAAAGAAAATAGGTAAAGCAACAGTACTTTCTGGTGGGCCACATTTCGTTGGGATAAGCCTCTGCTTCAAAGAAGCCCATTAGAAAAACTACTTGCTGGCCAGAGACATGGAAGCAAAATTCCAAGTCTCACTTTCAGCAGCCTTACCTGTAGGCGCTGGGATCTTCAATATCTTCTGCTGCTCTCTCTTGATCTAAGCCTTTCTGTGTGTAGAATGAAATTGAACAATATTGCTATATTAGCTGGCATGCTTTGCCTCAGACAGAATACTGATAAACACAGTAGTATGTTTCATACTGAAACCATAAAGACACAGTATTATTTTTCTGCTAATGAGACATCCTCCCACTCTCCAATCTTATAAAGCAATGTCTTCTTGACTGTACTTACTCTTGGAGAGGGCACCTTGGTCTTCAGGACTTTCTTAATTTCTTCAGCAGAAAGAATATTATAAGTAAAGATGTTGCCATCTGCTCCACAAGTCACCAGAAACCGATCATCAAAACTAGTACAGATTCCTTGAATTTTCCCGTAGTCATTGTCATGTAGGTTGAATGACCAATATCCAGCTATATTGTCCACTGAGAGCTCTTTTTGGTGGAGAGCGTAGATCCGCACGGCTCCATTCTCCATCCCACAGAACATTAGTAAACCAGTGGAGCTACAGAAGTAATCAGAACTTAAATAACCTTCTCCACAATGCCCTATCAAATTGAGATCTAACTCCATTTAAAATGGGGATATTGCAGAAGACCAGGTGGATGTCAGGCACTGGCATTGTAATAGGCCTCTGGGTGATGCATAATCAATAATGCTAGCAGAAGCAGTTTGACTGCATTTTCTGTCACTAAACTAAAATAACCACTAGAGTTCCTCAGTTCTCTGCAGGAAGCATGAAATTTGTGGCTGTTACCTAAATGGTATAGAAGCAGAACAGACAGGCTGGAATTTTCTTGAACTTTCCACAGCAATTTGATTCCATTTAATTAGACACAGTTTAATTCCAAATACATGAGCTCACTGCTATCATCACCACATTTTCTACTCACTCCAGTTATCAAAACCAGTATCTCATTCTACATCTCCCTTTATTTCTTTTCCTCTCTCTTCCATGCAATGTCAATGACAGCAGGATTCTGGCTGTTGTAATCTAGAAAAGTAACTACTCTCTATAGCTTCATATAAGAGAGTATCTGGAATCCTCCAACCTCACTCCCCCTCATTCTCACACACAAGTCCTACACTGTATCTCACAAACTTGCAATATGTCCTCTACTAGCCTTTATTGCTAAGGAATGTTTCAATGTTCTTTCTCTTACCTTTCCACAAACAGTGCAGAGAAAAGCACAGTCCAGGCAGCCCAATGCTGCTACCTCCATGTTTTTATGTCTACACCTATATTTTATGGAAGGATATCCACTAGATCTACTAATGCTGCCTAATATGGCTGACAGACAAGGGGACACACCATTAGTTTTTTTGCCTGGGAAATCCTAAAAAGCTGAAACCAATAATTCTGCATAATAGGTAGCACTCATTTGAATCATTTAACATGAAATGCTGAGGCCCTACAGGTACAGTGCAGACAGAGAGAGCAAGATTTATTTAAACTCCTATGCATGTCCTAGCTGAAATGCAAAACTAGTATACACAAATGGTATCAGGCTGCATTTTCAGCCACTGTAGAACAATGTTCAGGTTGGTTTAATATGTCTTAACATTAGTCATTATTTTACACAGCATTTCCCATTAATTACTAAGTTGAAGGGGTGAGAGCATGAGTGGAATGCTAACTAGTCAATCACACTATTCATTGTGTCAGTTTTTGGAGATACATCAGCATACACCCCCCAAAAAAACAAAACAAAAACAAAAACAAAGGGACAACATTCCATACATATTCTAAGCTTTGAAGAAGCCCAGCCCTCAGATCAATTAACACACAGCTAAAACTTTTTTACCAAAAACAGATCCTTCCAATAGGATTGTCTTCTGCATCCTCCATAGGAATAAAATCAAAAGGTTCATCTTCCCGAACCTCAGGTTCTTTTTGGTGCTGCATAGGAGAAAATGCACAGTGGTAGAGGTATCCAGTGTCATATCCTCCCTGAAAAAGAGATGTCATGAATAGGTGTTAAGCAGGGGAGGAGCTAGGTAGCTCTGGAGAGGGTAAGATTCCTGTGCCATCAGACAATGAACGCTTTATTGGTTCTCCTTTCAACATGTTCAGCTAACCTGGACTGGACTGACTACTTGACCACTCCTACACACCAACAACCTGCTGCCTATGGCACTGGCTAGCTAGTGTTCAGAACACTCTTGGGTCACCAAGACCCTAAGCTCCACTGCTAGCATTAAGAAATGAAAGTAAGAAGGTAAGAGTATCACAATTTTCTTCCTCTGCTCACCCACCCACCCAATAAGCCTACTCAAATCAGTTACATTCTTTTCATTTCCACGCAATAGCTCCATCACTAGCAACAATTTACATTTTAACTGGAAGAAGTGAAATTTGCTGGAAGACCATGAGAGTTATTTCATGACTCAGGTTGAAAAGGAAAGCTTAATTCACACTATATGTTATGAAAAACTTCTGGCTCTATTCAGGTCAAAACAGAATTGTGCTAAAAATGAAAGTCAGACCATGCCTGGTATAGTGGTCCGAGTGCTCAACTAGGACTCTGGAAGACCAGAGTTGAAATCCCTGCTCAGACATGGAAACCCATTGTGTGGCCTTGGGCATGTCACACTATCTCTGCCTTAGAGGACTGCAGTAGTAAACTTCCTCTAAATCTTGCCAAGAAAACCTTATGACAGGGTTTCTATAAGTTGGAATTGACTTGAAGGCAACAAAGATAAAAGTGTACAGTCTGGTGATTAAACCACTTGTTTGGACATTAAATAAATGCATCAATTGTGATTTTGTTTTTGAGAAGAAAAACTGGTTGAGGTTTAAACTTGCCACATATGTACTCATTCAGTTCAGTCTGTATCAGAACCAGAGACACTGCGCTAGAGTGGGGAAAAGGGATGCTACTGTGCATTTAACACAGAATTTAATTTTATCTGATAAAGCCAACTTTCTATTCATCCATGTGGTACTATAAAAGACAGGGAAAACTTTGTTTTTGTAATCTGTGACATCACATCAAAAGAGAATGAAAATAGGTTTACCAAAGATAACCAAAATTTTCCTGGAGCAGAATAAAATCCACAGAGGATTGGACTGGGAGTCTGAGGGACAAAGATCTCTGGCAAAGGTTCTTCTTCCTCAGGTTCTTCCTCAAGAAACTCAATTTCTTCTAGTGTTTTCCCCTCATCCAGTTGTTCTTTTATCCACTGCTGCTTTGCCTTCTCCTTCTCTTCTCTCACTTTTTCTCTCCGCTTAATTTCCTCTTCCCTCTTTATTGGAGTCATTAAAATAAGAACATAAGAGCAGCCCTGCTGGATCAGAGCAAAGGCCTATCAAGTCTCACATTCTGTTTTCTCCAATGGCCAACCAGATGCCTACAGGAATTCTTTCTGAATTCATTCAGAAACATATTCTATTGTCTCAATGGGACTTTCTCCCAAGTAAATGGTTTTAAGATTGCAACCTTTGGGGAGAACAACTGCCTTTCTCTGAAGTTTCACTAAAACCTACTCTGAACACTGTCTTTTTATTTATGCTAGATTTTGAAGTTCAATACTAATCAGGACTAAGTTTTTTTAATTCAGTGTTATATATATTTATTTACTGGTTTTAACTGATTGTGATATTAATTTTAATACCATTATCCAAAGGTGGGTTAGAAATTAGATAAAATGATAAATTCATTTTGGCTGACTTGCCTAGACTAACAGTAACCAAAAGCTAGTTTGGGGAACAACTAAGTTGCACTTATAATTTACATTGTAACCATTGTGAAATTTGTGTGTATGTTAAAAACTTGATTTGCTAACAACTGTGGGAATAAAATCCCAAAGCAATATTTTACAGATGTCTCCTTTTCTGTTGAATATCATTTATATGGCAAATTATTTATAAATGCACATATAGATCTCATAAATTAGTTACTAGTTATTAGTTATTTGCCACTTTTGTTTGATATTTTTAGTTGTTCATTGAGGAACTCCACAGACCTGCAATATAAGAGAAAATGACCCCATCATTCACTACTAAATTAAAAAGTAGCACATTTGAAAAGGGGCAACAGTATAAATTTTGCCAAAAATTGTGGTGGATGTAGGGGAACACCATTCTGACATTCATCTTTAAAGTGCCCAACAATTTGAAACAGAAAGAAAAAAAAGCAATGCTTAAATTTTAAAAATATTCTTCTGACATAATGGCAAAGAATATTTGCTAGATGCTTAAAAATGTACCATCCTAACAAGAAATAATATAATGTGTTACAATTAAAGAACTGTGAATAGAAAGATAACACCTGATTGCACAAGACTAGTGCTAGGTTTATAAGATTTCTTGAGCTTCCACTTATGAAAAAAAGATGAACAAAGGTTTTGGATTTAATTTAAATTTTGCTCAAAATATCAAACAACTTTACTTTGAGTAATATATGCCATTTGGATGTGGAAAGTGACCCTTGGGTCTTGACCTGTATATGAGCCCAAGCTGCTAATATTTAGAATATGCCTCACTAATTCTGCCCTGCAATTTATATAATACATTGAGAGTTGGTCCTCCACTTCTGTGTGGTCAGCATTTGCTGATCTAATTATTTGTGTGTTATTTTATTTAATTCATTTATTAAAAACATTCTTATTGTATTTGCTCCTGCCATGGAAAAAAACATGGAAGTTGATTACAGAGTTGTGCTGGAGGACCTAGAACACTTCTCTAGGCACAGCTAGGTCCTCCAGTGTGACTCTATGGTCCACTTCTGCCAGCAGTTGACCATAGAATCATTCTAGAAGGCCTAGAGATTCCTAGAGAACTGCTTTCTCTAGGAGTCTGTGGGTCCCCCAGCACAACTCTATAATCTATTGAAGTTAAAAAAAAATGGTCACAATTTTTATTTTTATTTGCAGGTTTTCCTCTTCCATGAGGGTCTTTTAATCACTACGAATTTGTTAGAAATCAAACACGCAATAGTAAATTTTGTCTTGCCACCATTTTATATAGAGCTTTTCTAGAGCCTCATGTCTAGATGACACAAATTACTGCATTCAGCCTCTTTGTTTTTTACTTCAGTGATATTAATATTGGTCCAATAATGACTATGAATTTACTAATTTAAATGAATGAATTAATAAGTTAAGTAATGAGTATTAATATTTCTACTGCTGTACTTTACCAAAATCCGAGATTTTATGCTCCAAAAACGAAAATACTCTGTAGGTAAGTCCTTCATTTTATAGGTAGATGCTGCATCATAATCCGGGTATGGAGCAGGAACCTGGACAACAATGCCATTCTCACAGATAATAAGCAGCTTATTATCTCGCTGTAGATCAGAACATGAAACGCAAGCATCAAACACATACACAGTACTGGATTTTCATGGTAAAAGACAGATTTGTGGGCAAGATAACAACAACATAACAATAGAAAAAAAAGCCACCATGTAATTTTATTATTTTTGTTATTACTACTTCAGTATTATTGAAACCACTTAAACATTCAATTCTACTTTAATTTTATTGCTTTAGCACAAAGCCATAGCAAACATTACAATACAGCATGATTTAAGAGTTCCATTACAGTAGGCCCTCCACATTCACAAGGGATAGGGACACAAATCCCTCGTGAATGTCAAATAATCATGAATAGGGTGCCCCACCCAGGCAGGGGGAAGGAAGGCAGGGAACAGGCAATCACCTTCCCTGCACCTTTCTATCACAGGTGCGAGGCATGCCTGCACTGGCTGTGGCAGTAGGAGGAACATAGAGAACTGGCGATCGCCTTCCCTGGACCTTCCTGCCACTGGTGCAAGCCACACCTGCACCCACGGCAGCAGTGGCAGGGACGGCAGGAGGAGTGCAGGGAATTGGCCATTGCCCTCCCTGGACCTTTTTGCCCCCCCGGCACACCCACACCTGTGGTGGCGGCAGTGGGAGGAGCGTGGGGAACTGGCAATCACCCTCCTTGGACCTTCCTGCCACCCGCACAGGTGTACCCACGGCAGGGGCAGCAGGAGGAGAACGGGGAATTGATGATTATCCTCTCTGGACCTTCCTGCTGCCCGTGCAGGCATGCCGGCCCCCAGGGTGGCGGCAGGGGCAGTGGAAGGGGTGCAGGGAAATGGCAATCACCCTCCCTGGACCTTCCTGGCCCCCCACATGGGTGCACTCGCACGCACAGCAGCGGTGGGGGAGGCAAGAAGAGCACGGAGAACTGATGATCGCCCTCCCTAGACCCTCCAGTGCACCCACACCCGCAGCACCAGCAGCAAAGGAGGCAGGAGGAGTGCAAGGAACTGGTGATCGCCCTCCCTGGATCTTCCTGCCACTGGAAAGGGGCATGCCTGCACCAGGGGCAGGGAGAATGGGAGGACCAAGTGGGGTGGGAATGGGATGGGACAGGGAGAATGGGGGGGGCAAGCATTAGCGAAAGTGAGACCCGTGAATGTGGAGGAAGAATTGTAATTTAAAACTCATATAGGATATACTAAAGCAATACAGTAAAAGAAATATATATCAATAAAAGAATATAAACTTTACTAAAAATTAAGAATTCAGTATCTAGTAAAAGAAAGACCAATGTGAAATATTTAGTCTAACTCTCAATTTTGTCACAAAAATGTTCAGCTTTAGACACACACTAGATCTTTATCGTACCGTTGTACCATAGGGTTAGGCAAATAAACTTCAGTCAACTCCAGTGGGACCAAATAATTGCCTTTCTGCAAATTGTCACTGAATGTTTACAAGTTCTTCATTTTGAAGCACTAGTATTTCTCAAATTTGTTGATGAACCTGAAGTCTAGAACTGGAATAAAAAATTCTGGAGTGCTTCACAACAACAACGACAACAAAATATTGAATAGACACCCTTGAACTTTTGGGTTGACAGGACTAGTGCTAACACACCAATCTGCAGAAAAATGACTGATCTCACTCATTCATCTCACTCATTACAATTTCCTTCTTTTCTCTGTTCTTCAGAACTGGAGAGGGAAAATATCTGTTCTCCTGGTGAATACTATTCTGTCATCTGCAGTAGCCATCACTTGGAACCATTGATCTGTGGCTGCCTGTTTCCACAGGGGACTGAGAAGTGGCAGTCTTCCTCATCTTGAAAGCCCAAAGAAGTCAGACCTGTTGTTTCATCCCTCTGTTAGAATAGGCCATTATCTTCTGGATTGCTGTTGTCCTTGCTGGGAATTTATGCCTAATCCAATGAGATTTATAATTGCAGCAATCTCAAAATTGGTCAAAACCTCTTAAAAGCAATAACTGCAGGTTCTCACCTGTCTTCTGTCCTCCTCTTTCTTTGATGCTACTAGTATTACCTGTTTTTTTGTCTTTGGGTTCCATAATCACTTTTTCTAGGATCTTTTCTCCAAAAAGTAAAATTCTCTTGAAAGGTACACTGGCTAAATTAACCCTTGACTTTTAATCCACCTCCAAATGTTTTAACCATAGAAGACTGGCCTGCATTAAATATAAGCTTGCCAAAGGACCTGAATTCCTGGCCACATATCTGTCCACTGCTCACCAAGGTTCCATCCTGCTCTCCTGCCTGGTGCTGCTGTGCTCAGAATGTTGTGTTTGAGTGTGAGTCCTACACTGAGGCTTCCCATAACAAAGATGGGAGCCCCTAAGCATGGCTGTGTCCTTAGACCTGGAGTTTCCTATGGAAATATCCTGGGCAACCTTGTAGCTCTGCATGTTGCAGTCTGTCCAACTGCCAAACTGCTAGCTTTTACAACTCTCATGTCTACTTTCTTTTTCTTGCTCTCTTTCCTTCCCTTTTATTAAGTCCTTTTCACCATCCTGCCTCTCCTCTTCCAACCCCCCCCTTCTGCAAACCTATCTGCTCTTGCCTTTATCTTTTGCCACCTTTAACGTCTTCATCTTCAGTGCACCCAGCAATTTCCTCTGCTGTTACGGAAATGACTCTACCAGCCCTTCACTCTCTCTCATTTAGTGAGAGGAATATTTTTTACAGAGGAACTTCTGAAGTCTCTTCAGAGGCATGCAGTGAAGCACTTAGCTGAATGGCAGGGAGGATTTTCCTCAACCCTTTCTCTCAAAGGTAAGCTCAAGTGCCCCAATCGAGACTGCTCCTATGCTAGCTCTCCAGCAGTTTCCTGCTGTGATTTTCCTGAATGAAACCATGGGTTAGATTCCACAAGTCAGTCCATTTGCTTTATCCTTAGCTTGTCTAAATCTGCTGCTGCTAGTGCCATTATAAGTGGGGAAAGGAGAGGGAATTTTTTTCTTTTTTAATTGAAAAGGGGGTAAAAAGAAAAGAAGCAAAGACTAGTGAAGTGAATTAAATACATTTAGTTTGAAACAGGAAAACTGAAGGGAGAGACACTGAAGCTTCTGACTGGCAAGACAAGAAAATAAAAACAAAGCGGGGGGGCGGAAAATAAAGAGGGAGTCAATGGTTAACAGAAAGAAAGTTAACTGACTCCTGTCTTCTGAGCTGGTGGAATGGAAATAACTCATGTAATGTGGATTGCTCCATCCAAAGAATGGACACATTTATTTTGGACAGCTTCTAGGGATTGTAACCTACCAGTCCCTCAAACTGCAGCTCCCTGTAACATCAGGGGAAGAAGTTTCAGTGTAAAAATCTTCAAAACTGGGGGATCCAAGCAGCCTCCTCTAGTTCTATAGAATCTGAGGGTGCCAAATATAGCCTTTAAAAAGTTTCTCTTTGGCACAATCAATATGTGCTGTCCAGGAACTTGACTGATGAAACACCATCCCCAATACTTAAAACATGACGCTTGTTCCAGTAACTTGTTCCACTTGTTTCAGCCATTGACAATTTACGGGACTAGAGCCTACAGCCTTCTGCTAAAATCCATAATTTTGGTTCTTTCATAATTTACACTGAACAAATTTTGCTTACAATAATCACTGATCTGTGTCAGCAGTCTTCTGAGCTCTGTTTTAGTGCACAATATTAGCACTGTCCTATATAAGTACAGTTATATTATATAGACATAGATACAGATACACACACACATACACTTGTGCAAGCATATTTGGATTCTTTAGTAGACAATACAGTATACAACAAAAGCATGAGAGAAATACTATGAAATACAATTGCTACTCACATGAGAAGGAGGAGACCACTGCAATGCCTGTACAGGGCCTGGAACGCTAATAAACCCAATTGGATCATACAGGTCATCAACATTAAAGAAAAAAACAGTTTTATCCCTACTCTGAAAAAGAAAAGATTGAAAAATTATCAGAGCCATATATCCCAAAAGAGCAGGCATTCTAACATATTTCAGTCAAAGACTTACAGAGTCCCATATTACAACCATCAAATTTCCTTTTGTATGAAGCTTCATAAGCAAAAGCCAACTTTATCAGTTGTACTTGCTCCTATTAGCAAACTCCAGAGGTTTTTTCCCCTCTGGAAAAAGATTTATTTCACAGATTTATTTCAGACTGAATGCCTCTCACAGATTTATTTCAGACTGAATGCTAAACTCCCTGGATTTTGTGTCCAACCAAAAAATAATTTGGATTGCATTAAAGGGCCTGACCAAATTTTCCAGACCGTGATGGGGGAAAATGGCACTCAGTTCTGGAAGCATTAGCCCTATTTTTTTAGAAAAATAAAATGTAAGCAGTTGACTAATAAGTACTAACTGAAAAGTCAACACATACTCCTGTGGCATATACTCTCAACTTCTGCTAATAACCTTAGCAGAAGACTCAGAAATGGAAGCAAGTTAATCTATTAAAACAATAATGCAAATATTTGCAAGAGGATGAGTATGAAAAACCTATAATAAAATGAAAAACCGTAATACAAACCAGGGCCTAGAAGTATTCCCTAGTGTCCTATTTCTTCCAAAAATAAAACTTAAATATTCTACTAATAAGTACTAATTTAAAAAGTCAAAACATACTCCCGTAGCCAGTATTTCTCCATTGCGGTCATAGGCCAATGCTGTAACTATAGAGGTATGAGGCTTGAAAGCCTGTTTCAGGCGCAAGGCTGCATCCATTACATATTCCCGTCCAGCAACAATAGGGAGGCCTTTAGGGTTGTAAAGTTCAATAATGCGCACAACGCCATCTTGAAAGCCAACAGAAATTACACCTCCTTTAGGATTTGTCTTTCAGAAACAAAACAGTTTACATTAATATAAAGACAAAGAACAAATTTAAACATTGTGCATTCATCATCAATGCAAATTCTGTGCTGTTTGCATATATACAAAATAATTCAAAACACTGACTCATATTTGTCTTCTAACGTCAGTTTTAAAATACCATCTTCCTTAGCAGAAGACTCAGAACAAGGACACACAAGGAAAATCAGGCAAGAGGATGAATACAAAATAAGAACATTTTAAAAAACTCTAACCTCTTCTCCCCCTTCCCATCCCCTGGGCAGTTTTAGACCATTATCTCCATGCTCATTAAATAAAAGGTAAGATAAAACCAAAAGTATCTATCTCATACAGCATAACCTGTTTCTTTAAGCAGAGGTGAGCAAGCTGTGGCCCTCCATACATTTTTGATTACAAATCCCATTACCTGTGACTATTGGTCATACTAGCTGGGGCTGATGGGAAGCTGAAATCCAAGTTGATTTGGAGGCCCAAAGACTGCCCACCTCTAACCTAATGGTCATCTTCATAGCTAAAATGCTTGAATCTCTTGATGAAGACACAATTCAGACATAATAAGAGACGAAAACTTATTGTTCACATAGGAAGAGGAACCTGAGTATTTGCTTAGAGTGCAATAAACCAGTCATGCTTTCAGTCTTCATATAAATACATGACCTACTTTTAAAACATATAGATTACTTCAGAGGAGCCACTGGTATGTTAGAACAGGTAAGCTCCACCAATACACTATTCTCCTGTCCCATTCACTGTCATCTTGCATTACTTACCACTTTTGGTGCCCAGGTTAGTGCTGTTCCTCCCTGTTTAAACTTTATCTCAGCCAATTGCACCTTAGCAATGAAATCATAGACACGTACTGAACCTGTGTTGGACAATTTAACAAGCAATCATGGAAAATAAAAGATGTATGTATACAGATTTCTAAAATTTATACTAAACATTCTGCTACGCCAGACTGTAAATGTAAGTAAATCACATTTCTTCTCATCCCAACAAAATCCTCTAGTCTGGCTATTTTGTAGCCTCAGAACTATTTCATATACCTTCAAGAACATGTTTAACACAGAAAGCTGAGAAAGAATGCTTTGTGTGTTCCTTCTGAGAAACCTGACTTTATATCCACAGTCTATTATAAGCTAAAAGGGCATCTCTGCAGAAAATACTGGGTTGCGATGAAATTATCTTCCTCCTACAGGAAGTGTCCTTCAATTGAGGAAAGATCTTTTTACAGAATATCCCTTCATTTTATAGAAAAGAGACCCAGCCCTCTATCTCTAAGACCAATTTTTTCATAAGCAAAACAAGAGTAATAATCTTTCTCACAGACTGAGAAGATCAATGGCTATCATACTATTTGCTGTTTAAAAGGGTTGTAGAAATTATCATTATTAGATCATTGGCCAAAAATGTTAATAACATGTGACAGTAAAAAAAAAAAGTTGCTTAAATAAATAAACAAAGAAGTAGAACTATGAGATTTCAAAAAAGAAGCACTTACGGTCAAGAGCCGTTGTAGCCAAGATATATGTGATTGGAGAGACAGCTACAGCTTCTATCCTTCCAGAATGAAAAGTGAAGAGGCATTCTGGATCATGAGTCTACAGCAGAAAATAGAAATAGCAGATCTTCCTAGCACTATTTATAAAGGTACGAAAAAGCTATATATACACCCTCCTTCATGAGAGCCTGTTAAGTTCCTAACCGTTCCCATCCCATCTATCAGGGATGCTGTAGTGGATTTCCTGAATCAAGAATCAAAACCCCTCCAATGTAAAGATGCTAATATTAGAGGTACTGACAGTCATATTTAAAAAAATCAAAGCCCATTGTAGACCAGATTCCTGAAATGCAGTGGACATTCAAACTTGATGAAACTTAAAGACTGGACTGAGACTATATATACTAATGATTTGGAACTACCAGGGGCTAGAGGTTGCAATGCAACCAGAATGAGAACTTGGAGACTGCATCCCTACCACTCTGATCAAATTCATTTCAGTTTTTTATTCAAAATGTCCCCATGCTTTCCACAAGCCACAGGGGCCATTTTGCCATTTTTGTTCCACTCAAACCACTTTAAGCCCAGGAAAAGTCTTTTTAAGCCAGGAAATAAAGCAAGAAAAAATGAGAAATAACACTCCAAATGTGTGGGTAAATTCTGCTGTGTTTTTTGAGGTACCCACATGTTTTTTAAAATCAAAAAGTTAACTAGAAGTCAATATCTGGTTTACTTCCTATTTTTCAATAAAAGATCCTTCTGGGCTTTGGATGGCATGGAGCATTTTGAGAGGGAAAAAACCTTAAAATTATTAACAATTGCTGACTTTGCAAAAAATCATATAAACCACTGTACAATACAACAGATTGGCCTCTATTTATCTATCAGTAGAACCCAAATATAATTGATGAATGATGGGGAAAAAAACAAGGAATATAAAAGTAAAGTAAAACTTACCACATTGGTGAAACTCAGATCAAGCTTCCAAATGGCTCCATTAAAATCCTAAAGAAGAGAATAGTTATTACTACTTCAAATAAAGCTCTTATTTTTTACAATATTTATAAGCTATGGGCATCCAAGGGAATACACAATAGCTAAAAAACAATCTTTTAAAGTAATTAAAAGCAATTTTTAAAAAATCAGTTTTAAAAAAGTGATACAATGAAAACAATTCCAGAAGCCAATCTTAAAACCAGTTTTAAGGACCAATGGACACAGGGAATAATGCAGTCTTGGGCATCTGCTGCAAGCTCAGTAGGAAGGGAGCCAGCTCAATTCCCACTGGGAGGGATTCCTGTAACCAAAAAACTGCTAGAAAGAGAGCCATGTGTCATATACTCACCAACCTAGCACATCCACTTAAGATCATAAATTTTAGGTAGATTCATATGGTTGGAGGCAGTTGTTCAGACAGCCTGATCCAAAGCAATTTAGGGCCTTGTAGGTCAAAACTTGGACCTTGAATTTAACTTGGAAACAAATGCCAATGCTTTTGGTACAATTCTGATGATATGTGCTCTCTTCAGTGCACACTGAACAGTCTGGCAACCACTCTCTTCAAAGGTAGCCTCATATCCAAGAACTGCACATTACAGCAGGTTGATATCCCTAACCTAAAGACACTGGCTCTGATTCAAGAAATGTAACTGCTGCTTCCCACAGAAATCAACACCAAACTTGTCTGACTTCATCAGAACCTCAGCACACTAAAACTCAAATTACACATGGCCTGAATGTATTGCTATGATTACTGTAAAAAAAAAATATTATAAAAAAGGTATAGGGAAACTCAATCAGAATTAGTATCATGGTATATGAGGAGTTTAACTCTTTACTTCTACATCACAGCCTCAATTAAGATGACTCTCCAAGCTGGAATCTTTCTTTGACACAATTGAAGCTTTTCTCTCTATGCTAGCAACAGGTATGGGAGGGGCACGAATTTTGTCAGGACCACATCAGGTCCTGCCTTTCAGTATGTCACAATCTAATCCCAATCCATAACCCACAATTTATGCAGAAAAAATTCAAAAGGTGCAGCATTACTTGTAGTTTGGCCTTAACTACAAAGCCTTAACAAAGACAGAGTTCATATCACCAGAAGTATCAAGTGTTGTCCTTGTGCAAACACTAACAGAACAATTAATACGAGCAACACCTGTTATAGTGAAATTATAAGTGTGAGTATATTTGTGTAATGCCTTGTGACTGAAATTGTTGGACTTTAAAATTTTGCAAAGATGAAAACAGGGCTTCTTCAAGCAGTAAAAGTATTGTACTACTGTAATGATGCTATTGGATACAATCGTCAGTACATAAAGACAATCCCTAAGCCATGGACTGAGCACAACTTCCTCTGGGCTTTACAATGGAAAGGACATACATACATAGGAGTGAAGAGAATAGTAACTGAAATCTCAGTTCTCCTGTGCTCAAAGGTGGCTTGCATGCTTATCTGTAAATTTGTTATCTTGCCAAAATGCAAGCAAAACTACAAGCAATTTTTCAAATGATAGCCCAGACACTAACTATTCAGTCCATGCACAACTGGTTTCTGCTAAAAACTCAAATTCTTTTTCAAGGAGAGCCTACAGAGCACAGGTACACTGAAAATCATAGAGCTACTTTGAAATCAAGGACTAAGAATACTTTCAGGTGGCCTCTGGATGGGGGCTGTTGTGCGCATAAAAGCCATTTCTGCACTAGACTGTTATAGCGCTATTATTCCACTTGCAACATCCTATGGAATCCTGGTATTTGCAGGTTTGGGAGGGGCTAGCTGGCCCCTCCCAAAACTGCAAACCCCAGGATTCCATAGGATGTTGCAAGTGGAATAATCACGCTATAACAGTCTAGTGCAGAAATGGCCAAAGACTGACTTAATAATAATAGGCAGCTTTGGAGTCAACAGGTATGGGGCTGCATTTTACTGCACCTTTGCCTAAAACATGAACAAACCTGCTGCATATTGAAAACAAACAAATCCTAAGATATCAAAGAACAAGAGCAACCTCGAATTGAGCCATACAGCAAAAACACCAAAGTTTTTGCTACTGTTAATCCTGACATAAGTAGAAATTAAGGGCAGTACCCAACAAGAGCATTCTGCTTGCAGAACAGTGCAGAATAGCATTCTACTTGCAAAACAGTAACCAGTGGGGAGGATCAGTCCTCAGCACTGTAGAATCCCTAGCTATCCCCAAAACTGGATCTGGAAGGCTGGAAAATCTTCTAGAACCAGTTTTTGAGGGCTGATGGCAGCAAAGGGGGAAGAAATTTTCAAAACAAATATTAGTAAAACATTGCATTTAGCTTCAAACTCTGGGAAAATAATGGAAGCATTGTCCTAAGAACACTGGAGAAACAGTTAAGACTTTTCATTAGAAACTGTAAAAGATTTTATGATGCCAATTATCGTAAACCAGTATGTTCAATAAAATGCCATGAACTTTGAAGAATACAATCCTATAGCACCCTGTGACTAACATAAGCAGTTGTGTTCCAAAATGTGGAGATCAGACACACCCTACAATTCTTGTGCACTAAATATATGTTGTGGTAGGTTGGGATACCAGAATTACTGAAGAAGCACAACTCTGAATTGTTGCATAGCTAAGACCAGCAACTCCACTTTGCTTGGTCTGAAAAACTGTTTGAGTAGTGATAAATAATACAGCATATGTAACAGAACATTCTAATTAGAATTTATTAGACAGGAAATTTTTGTGACACTATGAAACCAGCGCATAAAAATACTGAAAGATTGCCACAGACACTAACAAAAAGTTTTTATTTGGCCTTATTTAGTTGTACATGCTAATATCACATTAAATATATGGGAAAGGGTGGAATTTAGTATGGAAATAGGAAAATAAATCATGCACCCCCTGTTGTCTTAAAGGAAATCCTTTGTACAAAAGGAAAAGATGCAAACAATTTTTACCTGGGCATACCAATATGGTTCGCCATGCTCATGAACTTTTACCATGTAACTCAGATTGACATTTTTGCCAACTAAAAGTTCATTCATGTGATCCATCTCCATCAGTCCAGTGTCATCCACAATATCAGCTGTGTCTATTGTTTCAAAATCCCAAACCTACATAGAGTTTGGAAGAGAAAGGAATTTATACATTGCTGATAAATGCCAAACATGATGAAAACACTGTTTATACAGTTTTCCCCCTACATCCGTGGGTTTGACTTTCATGGGTTTGATTATTTGTGGTATCCTTGCCTCCCCCCTCTTGCCCAGGGCAGCCAGGGCAATAGTGCTGGCAGCAGGCAAGAGAGTGAAGGGGAGGGAAGACCCTTCTCCCCCACTGTGCTGCTGCCCCACGATCCTGCAAGTGGGGAGTGAGAGAACAAAGGAGGCAAAAGATCTTTCTCCCCTTCACTTTCCTGCACTGCTGCCAGTGCGATTGTGCAAATGGGGAGTGAGAGAGTGAAGGGGGCGAAAGATCCTTCTCTCCCTCACTCTCCAGCGCCGCTGCCCGCGCTATCCTGGGAGTAAGAGAGCGAAGGGGGTGAAAGATTCTTCTCCCCCTCACTCTCCTGAGCTGCTGCTCGTGTGATTCCAGGAATGAGAAAGTGAAGAGGATAAAAGATCCTTCTCCCCTTCACTCTCCTGTGCCACTGCCCACAGGATCGTGCGAGTGGGGAGTTAGACAGTGAAGGGGACAAAAGATCTTTCTCTTCTTCACTCTCTTGCCCTGCTGCCCACATGATTACATAGGTGGGGAGTGAGAGAGTGAAGGCGACGAAAAATCTTTCTCCTCCTTGCCCTGTGCTGTTGCCTCTGTGATCACACAGGTGGAGCAGGGGAGAAAGGGCAGGGCAGGGAAGATCTTTGGGTGCAGGAGAAAAGATCTCCCCCCCCCGGCACTCTCCTGCCCTCTACCCACCTGGGTGTGCTGGGCAGCAGTGCAGGATTGCACAGGGAAAGGTATTCGCAGTTATTTGACTTTCACGGAGGTTCTCTGTCCCTAACCCCCACAAATGTGGAGGGCCTACTATATAAGAAAAGCTAAGGGAAGAGGCAACTCCAAGAAGACTCTATTTTTATGTAACTGGTTTGACTGTTGATTTAAAATAGATATTCTTAGATTCAACCTATAAATATGAATGCAATTAACATGCACATTACTGTTACCTAAACAGTAGTCATGGAGAAACCTGAATAATCTAGTGATCATCCTTCCCCCTCAGTGCTACAATGCCCTCAAAAAAATTGTCTCTCCAAAGTTACTATTGAAATTTCAAAGATCAGTCTCATTGGCTTCAACACTGCCTATCCTTAAAATGCAAATCAGAGTTTTAGAGAAGCTGGAAACACTGGCACAAATTAACACACCCATGCTCTGCACTTCTCAGTGTGGTTTGTTGGCTGCTCAAGCTTCTCCCCAGCTATTTACATTAGAAAAAATATTAACTATAACTGCATTCATGCAACTGACATCACATTTACCTTGGTCCTTTTTTAACCATAAGCAGGTAAAATATCTGAAAGGTTGTTTATTCATAAATAATGCAACATATGTCACAGGACTGTATTCAGTCTTCCTAAATACACCAATTTTTATTTTTACATTAAAAAGTCAGAGAGGAGAAGCACTCAGGAGCCCTGTTGTTGTTGTTTTATGAGCAGTGTGCTACCCAATCATTTCTGCTTGTAGCAGGAACAGCTAAACGAACTGTGAAGTTTTGTACTGTGGTTTATTTATCATGTGGTCCAAATGCAGATGCTTCTTCTTTCTGGTTTGTTTCTCAATGGTACACATGCCACAGCCTAATGTGCAGAATAGTGAATACTGCCCTTAAACCATGAATAAGGCGAATAACTATTTAAAAACAAAACACCCAACCACTCACCCTGATGTATCCATCTGATCCAACTGTGACAACCTCTCCCTCATCCAAAAGTAACTGATTAATGGAGCCATTGTGACAGTTTCTACGGCCTGGTCGACAAATTTCCACTTTGATAAGGCCTCCCTCCCAAAGTAGCATATTGCCCCATTCTGACCCTGAAAGTACCTGTAATGCAAATAAAATCAAAGATGTTAGTACTATATCATAGAGATGTGTGTACAAAAGGGACAATGTAAAGAACCTGTAACTTTGTAACATATAAGCTGGACCATGTCTTGCACAGACAGTAATAACATTTGCTAGACAAAATGGCAGCAAGAGCACAGCTGCAAGCCTCTGTCTGCTCACCTAGGAATAAGCCGATTCATTTCCGAGTAGACATAGCAAGATTGCACTGTAGCTGTCTGTTAGAGCAAAGCTCCAATCCTATACCCAATTAGAAGGAAGGTATACAGGATTGTGCTGCTCAGATATCAAAGATTTGGCTGATTCATACTTCAGGTTGAGTTCCAAAAGTACAGCAGTGTTATAAGCAGGAGTACATACTCCTCTTGGTCCAGTGGCTTGCATATGCTCCTATCTTGCATATGGAGGAGGTCATGCACTTAAATTCACTCCTATATAGACACACATCCCAAATATCCTCTTTCCACATTGAGAAAGAGTAGAGAAAATTACCTTCTCTATTTCCACTCCCATTTTTGGAGAGGCCACATCTGAGGGTTTGGGAGGGCTGGATGAGACCCACCTGTATTACAAGTTCTGCACCCCTACTTCTTATTATAACAAACAGTATATGAGTAGTACAGTACTGCATAATCCATACCATACCATTAAAAAAATTGGTTTTGAATGTCAAAAGTTCAAACTATGTTTGCCATATTATATGAGGACTGATGGTTAAGGAGTACATCGAATGATAAATGTGTGTTTTCCACTCTTGAATAATGGAATGTTTTCAGTGGACTTTTACCCAAATAACATGATTCAAAACACGTCTTCAAGAATGTTTATCGATTTTGAATGCTCACATTTAATCCAGCTTCCTGTTTTACAGCAGAGATTACAAAATATCAGTTTAAACAATAACTTTTGTTTCAATAACAATATCAGCTTATACAGGGAAGGATCCAAAGGGTTGTACTATATTGTCTGACGTTGTGGGCATAGCCAGGGGCATTTTTAATTTTCTTCTCCCTTAATTTGCTGACCTCCATACCATAAGAAAAACTAGTTTTGAATGTCCTCTGTTTCAAAATACTTTTTTGCTATGTAGTGTAGGGGATTCATGTTTCAGCAGCACAAATCCAAACCTATGTCAGTACAAAGAATAAACACAATGTTTTAGAATTAAGCCATTGTATTTCAATGTCATTTCTACTAGTAGTAACAACTTCAGCTCCCTTCCTTATGTACCCAAAATGATGTCATTTACACAAAGGAGACGGAGGATAACCCCAAAGTTTGCAAAAGCATGTGCACATATATATGTATATAATACATACATACATACATACATACATACATACATACATACACACATACACAAATATAGAGAAAGGAAGACACAAACTGGGAAGATCCAAAAGCAGTTAAGTGAGGACTACAAATATTCTGGAGTTAAAAGACAGAAAACCAGGGAGAAGAGGAAATGGAATGGTGGATCTAGAAACCTGAATAACAGCATTCCATATTTAATCTTTTGGACTGTGAACATCCTACGTATTTTATAATTCCAAATGCTTTGGAGCTTTAAAATGATTACTAGAACCCTGAATAACAAGCATTCCACTGATTTTCCAAATACACAGCCTTTCAGTTTTATAAACACCTACAGTAGTTACTAATTAATTGCAAGAGACTTTTCTTTCTTTCAGGTTGCACTTGGGCTGAGGGGGTGCAGCATCATCACTCCTGGGAAGCACGTCTATTGAAACTGATTTGTGGGCTGTGGCTGCTTGAGATTTAGAGGAGCCGACTACATTATCACGAGTATTATAGTTCTCCCTCCACATCTGCAGGTTTGACCTTCTCGAATTTGATTATTCACAAGGTGCCCCCTTGCCTCCCCACCATTGTCTCTGGCCCATTCCCTGGCCTTTTGCCCAAGTATGAAGACAGGACTCATGGGTGACAGGCAGGCGAATGGAGCAGGGGAAGTGTTTCCCCCTCCATTTGTCTGCATGTTGCCCACATGGGCAGAAAGAAGGCAGGGTGCATGGGTGACGGGCAGGCAAATGGAGTAGGGGGAAGTGTTTCTCCCTCCATTTACCTGCCTTTCACCTGCGGAGGCAGAAAGAAGGCAGAGCTTGCAGGTGACAGTCAAGCGAATAGAGAAGGAGCCCTAGGAGGGAATGGAAGGGGGAGTGCTCAGCTGAGGGGGAGATTATTCACAGTTTGTCCATTTTTTTTACTGTTGTGAGGGGTCTTCACCCCAAACCCTCGCAAAAGTCAAGGAGCCACTGTAGAATAATGGAGGCGAGGAGACAATGGTCTCCAAATTTAAATCTGTAATCCTAGCCCCCTGAACTCCCTGCCCCATTTTGGCAAAGTAATCATCATCCACAGCCTTCAAAAACAGTAGATAAAGGGACTATCAATAGAAAATAATCTGAGCACTTTAAAGAGCATTCAAAAACTTCAGTACGTATAAAACACGGCTGTAAGGTAATTAACCATTCACATTCTTAAACCTCTTCCCACTTTCTATCGATACATGTTCAACTCAATTCAAAATGCTTCTGCTTATTTTTAAAGCCCTAAACTATACCGGGATCAAAGTACCTGATGAGAAAGATTTATTTCCACAACAGCCTGCCAGTACACTGAGATCATCATCAGGGCACCATCAGAATTATTATGAGTGATGACTGGCGGGAAGCTCTTTCAGCTAAAGCACTCAGATGGGGGAAACTTCTCCTTGGGAGAACTCACCTGGCATTTACTTTGCTGTTGTTTTCACATCAGGGAAAATCAAAACAACACTTTTATTTTCCCAGGCTTTCAAATGGAAGGACTGGAAAGCATTTTGCCGCTGCTGTTGGTTTCAGTGTGTCTTTTAGTGTTCAGAGTACTTATCAGAGTATTTATCAGTACTTATCAGAGTATTTATCAGGCATACATGATTGCCTTGTATCCAGTGGTAACTTTGCACTAGATACATGCTCCTTCATGAAAGACACAGAAAGGAAGTATCAATCCTAAAACTGGGTGTGGCACCTTGCATGAACAGAAATGTTATGCAAGTCATTATTAATAAACATTATATACAAACTGTAGCATCACTTGTGAGAAACAACATTAAGTTCACACTTTCCTGTCCTAGACAAATTTTGCAACTTAAGGTTGTTTATAAAATTTTCTAAGAAACAAAACATTCTCACAAGTGCAAGAAAGCTCACCTCAATTTTTAGGAGTAATAGAGACCAGGAAATGCTAAGCCTTTTCTCACAGCTATGCACTGTTAATTAGCATCTGGGTGAATATAAACAGAGTACTACAAAGTTGATGTTATCCTCTTGTAAGGCTCGAGAGGGTAGATGTGCTTCTTACCTTTCCATCTGGCAGCTCTGCATAACCTTCAATGTCAGTCAGTGCTGTTTTTCCAAACCTCCCCAAGGTTCCTTGTAGTTTCAAACCAGTGAAAGTGAGGGCCATCTTCCAAAACCTGGCCACATAAAAATTACATTATAAGTTATTGGGGTTTTTTTTCAGTACAATGTAGACAGTATTTTCTATACATCAAATAGCTACAGTTTAATGGTAAATAATAATTCAGAGATATAGGAATCAGCTGAATGAGTTTTAGGTCATTTCTGCACAACGCTCTCCCACATTGTCCTGTCAGAATCCCGGCAGCTCCTCTGCCAGGATGGGAATGTGTCCCCAACACTCTCCTTTGCAACCAACTGGCTGGCTGCAGAAGTGAGCGCGAAGGACACGCTCCTTTCTTCCACACTGCAGTGGATCTTCTTCCCATGCTGCAGTGGGGAAGGAAGCATGTGATTGCGCTTTCGGTCCTTCTGCGCGCCTGTGGGGATGGAAGCTTCATCCAGTCGGGGGCCACTGACAAACTTTTTCTATCGATGATATACCCCACGATCATGCCAGCTGGGGATGCGAGAAGGGCGGGATAGCAATGATGTCATGCGGAAGCATCATTTGCAGTTCTGCTCCTCTTGTGTCCCCATCCTATGAGAGCACCATCCTATGGAGAAGGCCTCACACAGTTCCTGTGTCTTATCTGGTGCAGCCACAAGTGAGAGATAAAAGTTTTCACTTCTGTTTTCAGCTAACTATTGTTACTTATTTTATCTGAGGTAAGAATAATCGCTTGTGTTAACTATATTTTAGGGACATAATCCAAGATCATAAACCATAGTTGGAAGTTGGTTTGTTCCCTAAACTACAGTAAGACTATTACTGTTGTTATTAATTCCCTTTTATCCTCTCCTTTGCCCAAAACTGGAACTCAAGACAGATCGGAATTCAAAGTTTGTCCTGATTCAGATGTAAAAAGTGACAATTATTCATTGAAAACAGATGTGAACATTTTATCTTATGGTTCTAAGGATAATATCCTCAGACTACTATATACAGGAAATACAGGTTACCACCACATTCAAGTGAGGCTTGAGATTATAGCCATTTGCATCTAAAGTCAACGTAGTATCAAAGACAAACTACTACAGACAAGGGAAGCTGCAGTGTGGAATTGGAAATATCAGTTCAAAGGACAGAGATGCCTGTCACACATGTATATCAGACTACTTTGAGTTACATCACAATTCATTGGAAATACATGCTTATCCTTAGATCAGTGGAGATTAAAAGCATTTTACAGTGTACTAGGTTATGCCTTACTTTCTTTAGCACAGGTTGGTTCTGACATTTATATTTGATTAACATAATAACTTAGGAATGTTGCTTTTGATCTAGATATTTTATATTTTTATAAAAATAAAACACCTATTTTAAATAACATCAAGATAAGAACACTTTATATTAGGGTTATAAATCCTTTGACTTTTTCATTGTCACATGTTGGGATGAACAAGTCTCCCTATTGCAGAAGAAAATGAACATTCTTTCACAGTACTCTTCCCATATTTGAAACATCAGAAAAGTTGTGGAGGAATAATTCTGCAAAATTGGATGGGTGTTTTCTACTCAGAATAATTCTTGCACAACACTACAGGACATTTGAACACTGGCAGAAAACTGCAAAATTCTCACTGGTCTATTATTCTTTCCCACAGGATTTTACTATCGTCAAGAACCTCACTGTTAACCTGGCAATGAATAACAATGAACATTCTTTCTAACCCCATTGTATATTCATAAGATTATCCCACATTCATCAGTCTGTCTTGAATAAATGTAGAATAAGCCGAGTGAATTTTCTGAAAGCTCAGGAAGCAGCTTGGTTTATTCTATGTCAATTTGTAAATCTGACCATGTCAGCCTCCATGATATGTCTAATTTCTCAAGATAAAGGCATTAATTTACTTGATGTGGCTTGAACCAGATGTGGTCAGTTGTTCTTCATTTTCGGGAGAAAATGTGACTCTATAAACATCTTGTGAAAATGCTTTTGATCGCAACACAATTTTTTCCTGTTTCCAGTCCCAAACAGTCAAGATGTAGTCAGGGCTGCTCCCAACAGTGGCTATCAATGTGCCTGAACGATTAAAATCAGCAAATGCATATGCTTTCTCTGTTCCACCTGTAAATCAGGTAAAATCATAGGTTTCTTATTGAAATATACATGGTCAAGAAAAACAATGTAATTTGCAAACCAATCAACTAGCATGATTTGATACATAACATTGTTTACATGAATTGGATATTACAAAAACACCCAGTGAAGATACCCAGAGTGAGAAGTACAACTGGAAAATGAAACAAACCATAGGCTTTAGATGAGTTTATCCACAGAGCCTTAAACTTACATCTGTAACTCTCACATTCATGCATTACTACAGGCATTTATCATGTATGCTTTCCTTCCCATTATCCACAAATCATCTTGATTTGCTCAACATGAGCCCCACATATCTATGCTGAAATTTACCAGGGAGAATGATGCTTTTTTAAACACACCAGAGCATATGCTCCTGAAAGGATAATATACACAGTATACATATAGGGAAAAAGACAGTTCCCAGACTTAAGAGGTACATCCTTAAAAGAACATGACACATAGGAATATTGTGCTATGAATCTAGAGTTACACAATCATTTCCAAAAATCTCCCCTTGACCAACAATCACAAAGCACAGGGAACATATTCAGGGTTAGCCATGTTGGCCATACAACAAAGTACAACATTTAAAATCCACAGAGACACCTTTACTTGGCCAAACAAAAATGCACAAAAAGCTTGCATAATGTTTTTTGTGCATTTTTGTTTGGCCCAAAAAAGGCACAGGAACAGTGCTTAGAGAGCATGTGGCTGGCCTTGGAGGTTTCTATGGATAAAAGAAGAGATGGATGGTGGTGGGAGTAGGCAAATATATGCTGAGAAGAAGAGAGGCAGGGGTATGCAGGTTTGAGAGGTTATCTTGAGGGTGTGCTGTCTTCCAGGGTGAAGAAGTCTGCTGTTCAGGTCAAGCATCAACGTTTTAATACAAGAAATCAAAAAACACACTATTGCTTTCACTTCTGAAATTACTATTTCTTCTGTATGTATATGAAATTGTGAATAGCAAGATACTTTAACCTACCTCGTAATATTCTGTATGGCCTCAAGGAAGGATACTCATAGATAATCATGTTTGGTTTCCATCCTTTCTCTCCAACTGCAAAGTGTGTTTTACTAGGGTGTACCTAGTAGGAGCAAACACTTTTTCACATCATCTTCATCTCTTCTACATTCCTTCAGTAAAGTACTTCTTAGTAGATTTCTACCCATTCTTTCAACCCACAATGAACTCCATTGTTGCTTACATAAAATGATATCAGAGTTGGAAAAGTTACTTTTTTAGATTACAGTTCTGAAAATCTCTTAGCCAATGTAGTCACTGATGCTGCTGCCTAGGGAACTCTGCATACTGTATTACCAAAAAAAAAAGTGCTTTCCTCAAGTTCTAAATAACAGAACACAACAATATTGGGGCCATGCTTCTACTCAGCATTGCTCTGAGGTGCCATAGCCACTGGTCTTTCCATGTTCCAAGGACTGAGAAAGACAGAGAAACGCTAGCTGAAGCACCTGCTGCTCATTATGAATCACACCCAGCTGATACAGTTTGTTTGACTGTGGACCCTATTGTTAGGAATGCCACTGTCCACCTTGTCAGAGTTTGGGAAAGTTGCTTTTTAAATCCAGTTGGCAGTCACAACTGGAAGGGACACACTGAAATGAAATCTACATACGTATTAATTTACCATGTTCCAAGTAAATCAATAAGTCTGTTCTAGGTCATGGTTAGTAGTCATGCTGGCTGAAAGAGCCCAGAGGCTGCAGTGTATAAAAGAAGCAACTTTCCCAAACTTTGCTTTTCCCTAATCCAAACTACTTTGTTACCCCTTGAACAACATTTGAAAGTTAGCAATATCCTAAAAGGAATGTCTCTGAGATAACAGGTCAATGAGCTGCTCAAGCAGTGAAATACTAACCCAAATATTCCTCAGAAAGAGAAAGAAAGTGCCCTCATTAAGAAACCCTGCTTCTTCATTGCCAAGGCCCAAGCAAAAGTTCTCATGAAACAAACAATGTACCGTGATTATACCAATGCCGCCACCACTTGTGCTTCGAAGGTATCTCTGATATCTAAATTTCAAGTCCAGAAGTACTAGTTGATTGCCAGCAATGTACAGAAGAGTTTGATTATCCAGCATCTGAATGTTTGCCCGTCTCATGCAGTCATAACCAAAAGAGTGCCTGAGAAACAATCACTAATGAAAATAACTAGTGCTATCACCAAGGCTGATGTATTTTATCCATGCACTAATAAATATGCTACTTAAAAAGAAAGCAGAAAGTACAATACACTGAGCTGTAAGTCCTAAGTACAAGAGTTGCATGAGGGCCACATGAAGTCCACCCCCAGGTAAGTTCCTGGGGTCAGTTATCATATGCTCCCATTTAAAAAAATTAAAAATGGATGAAAATTCCATTCCATACCCCATAGCGGGAGTGGTGATGATTTCACCATGGTTTTGGCTCTTGCAAACCATTCTGGCCCAGAAGAGGCCAAAATGGTTTGACTTTCTGTTTTGGCCCAGGGTGAGCTAAACTGTGGCAGAACATTGCTATGAAACATATTTTGCTGCTGACAGTTCCTTGGCAAATACCACCCAGTAAATTCCAGAGCTGAGAAGGAATGTGAACCAGGTTTCTACAGTCCAAATGCAACACTCTATCATACATATTATGGCTGGAAACTTATTGGTTAGCTGCAGCCAGGACAAACCCATTAATTCAATTGTTGAACGGAGAGTTAATGCATAGCTAAATTCTGCTAATTCAGTGGGTCCACTCCATAACAACAAGATTTTGGCCAATATTTCTAATCATTCTGTCACCTTCTCAATGTTATTCTGCTGAACATATTATGAACGTATTATTTCTAATGCACTTTTTTTTTTTTTACTGGCATGGCATTTCAGATATGCCTTGCTATGTCTTGAAATGCAAACTCAAATCCCAAATATATGCAGCACTGCTAAAAGAGGATACATGAGAATGAGCATGTCAAGTGGTATGCCAGAATCTGGAGTCACGTATGGGAATGGGCACAACTCTTCATAGTTATAGTAGAAGCTTTCAGAGATTTTCTTCTCTACTACTATTTTTTTCTTCTTCACAGGTTCTGGAGGCCTTTCAGGTTCTGGTGGTGGTGCTTCCTCTTCCTCTTCTTCTGCATTTCAGCATAAAAAAAGTAAACATAAAGAATTCCATATACTATTCAAACAGATAAGATAATTTGTGATTAATGTATACTTAATTTCTTTTGTTGTCCAATTGAACACTACTATGGAAGGTTAAACAAAATTCTGCATGAGAACCTCAGACTGGAAATTTGGAATCCAGGAGTATCACAACTAAATGTCCTTAAACTGCCATTTACACCTGGTTCTAAAACTGGGAAAGTAAAACATTTCTAGAAAGAGAGGGAATATGAGCTGCCCAGGAACAACAGGCTTGATTTATCATGAAACTTGAAAAGAGAGATGCACATAACGCCAGGAGCTTAATATGGAATAAGACCAGCAGCAGTAGCAACAGTGGCAAAAGCAACTGTGTAACACTGCAAGCCCTGACCTGTTTATTCAGACATTTTGTCTATTCTGATGCAGTTTCTTATAAGGTAAACATACATAGGATTTCAGCTTTACACTATAGGGAGCAGAACCAATGACACAAAAGTCTTTCTAATCTGTGGCCACCTCCCAAAGCCTATAGCCCAAAACCAGCTATAACGCTAAATCTCTGTTGCTTCCAGTGCAGATGTAGTTCTCAAGTCCAAGCACGGCCATTTCCGCACTACTCTCTTATAGCACGATTATTCCACTTTCAACATCCTATGGAATCCTGGGGTTTGCAGTTTCCTGCAAACCCCAGATTCCATAGGATGCTGAAAGTGGAATAATCGCGCTATAAGAGTGTAGTGAGGAAATGGCCCACAACTTCATTTAAAGGGCAAATGTAAGCTTCATATGAATAAGGCCCAATTTTACTCACTATAATTTCATATATTAACTAATGCAATCAGACATAAGGGGTCTAATGGTACTCCATATACAAACACAATTGGTATCTTTGCACAGACACAGTTTCTAAACAAATGGAATCTGGAGGTTAAGTCCACTTTAAACAATTTACTGTGACCAGGTATCCCAGGCTGTCTTTTCAGTATTAGATAACAAAAATCTGTTCAAAAAACTTGGAGGCCAATGTAAGAGTAAGTGTACAGGTTTATGGGAATACTCACCCTCACTTCCAAAGCTCCCCTCACCCTCTTCATCTTCTGCTGGCTTTTCTTCTTCCTCAAACCCAGAGGACAATTTCTTTTCTGCAAGAACAAAAACTTATATTAATAGTTTCACAGTTTGCAAAAAGTAGAAGGTAGAGCCACACTTATCTTTTGATACCTCAATACTAAACAGTAAAACAGATAAAAATCTCAAAAAGAAGTTTTTCCTTTGAAGTTCAGGAATCATTCTATCCCTGCCTTTCCATCACAAATGCCACCTAAAATGTAATTTAAGGCTATATAAATAACACTAACCGCTTTTTGTTCTTTCCTTCTGTCCCTCTGAGTTGTCGTGTTTTTCAGGTTGTTCATTCTGGTCTGAAAGCAAAACCACAGAGTCTAGCTAAATCTTTTGACAGGAATTATTTGAACATCATAATATACAAATTCCACATTCAGTTTTCCAACTGTGTCTAGGGAGTTGGGGAGGGTATTTTAGAAAACTGTCCATTTTGTTGTAAATATAAAAGTTGCTGTAAGTCTTTTAAAATTATTACATTTTAAAAATTGGTTTTAACTGTACACTACCCTGAGATCCTATAGCACAGAATGGCTATATCTCGTTTGCAATTTTTCAACCTTTTAAAGAACCGATTCATTTCTTTATTAAGTTGAAATATTGAATGGGACTTTTCAGACACAGAAATTAATGCGAATTGCACTTTTATGCATATGAATTAAAATTCTACAGAAAAAAAATACCTGCAATCAGAAAACTTCATTTCTAACACCTGAATAGTGTTTATAATATGAATAAATAAATATCAATATATTAATAATATATAATCTTTTATTCTAATTTGCATTCTATTCTAGTTGCATAATCTGCATTTTAAATAGCTCCACTAAGATCCTTTAAACATATCAGATTCTTTAAATATCAGATCCTTTAAAAATTGTATTCCTATCCATATTTTATATATGAGTTTATATAAACAGAAAATATCACAGAAGAAGTTTTATAGAGGAAATACTAAGGAGATTACGCCATCCTTTGTAGTTATATATTAATCTGGACTAAAACAGCTTTGCCAGATTTCATAGAATGCAAGTGCAAACTTAGAAAACAAGTTTTGAATGCAGTAAAAAGAAAAAGAAACAGCATAGAGTTTCAGATTAATCAAATTTTTCTGAAATTTTGACATGAACATGAAATTTTGCTTCATTTGTCACAGGGGCTCTTAAACTTTCTGATATACACAGGCCTTCAAGTCACCTACTGACTTATGGTGATTCCATGAGATGGGTTTCATTTAGGCCTGCCTCATATGTCTCAATTAGTCTTACTACTGGCTGGCAATAAGGTTGCCAGATTTCCAAATCAGCTTCTCTCTGTGTTGGCCAGCCACTCACTTTCTAATTGCTAGGCATGGTTTATAAAGTGGGGATTATACAATAATACCCAATAACCTACTTAGAAACTTGATGGGCAATTTAATTCAAAGTGGGCCAGATAAGGGAGAACTAAGTGCATGTCCCGGCAGTTTAAAACAATGGTCCTCTGGCACCCGAAGAACTAATCAATTTTGCAATAACTATTTATTTCTTACCTGCCTTTCCATGGATCAAGGCATGGAACAACAGACTAAAATAAACACCACAAGCTCCAAATTTCAACTTTTCCATATTACTATACCAAAAACCTGGCAACCCTAGTGTGACAGGCCCTTATTTCTCCTCAAATTGATTTGGCAGTTCCACCCTAATAAGGCATTCTATCAATATCACTTAGCTCTGATTCCAGTTTCTTATCACAATCTTTGTGTAACAGGGCTAGGGTCTAAGTGTTCACTCATAGCTAAACAGTTTATTTAAAGTATTTAAGGTTTTCCTTATTAGCAGTGACTTTAGATGGCTCAGGCTGACTCAGTAGTTATAAAACAAACTGTAAGATGTATTATGGCAACACTGGAAATAAAGTATCTTCTTAGAGTTCATGTATAGTGTTGATAAATTAAACCATTCAGACTTCTGACAAACTCTGACAATAACCCCCAGCCTTAGACACTAGCTTTTTGTATCTTACCACAACTTAGCCACCCTCTCTGGCCAAGATTTCATTGGAGTCTCAAGATGCAATTTTTGCCTTTTGCCTTCTATAGAATTCCAGTCATCCATAAGCCCCTCCCACACACACACCACTGTGCTAGGTTTTATTCTTGAGAGGCTATTCCTGATGCCTAGCAACCCTCCATCAGGTTGCACTGGCATTCCAAATGGCTAACCCTCAAAGCAACTTTCTCACACCTAGTATAGATATTTTTTATTTTTATTTATTTATTATTTATTTGTATCCCGCCTCTCCATATGGATCGAGGCGGCGAACAATTTACAAACAGCATGTATTTTGAAACATTTCTATACATGCCCCCAACAAGCTGGGTACTCATTTTACCGACCTGCGAAAGGATGGAAGGCTGAGTCAACCTTGGAGCCGGGCAGGATCGAGCTCACAACCTTGTGGCTTGCAGTACTGGCATTTAACCACTGCGCCACCAGGGCTCCATATAAGCAGGGGTTTCTCTTGAGGGTCCTCTACAGATGGTTGTACATCTTAAGACTCCAGAAGCAAACTGCCTTTCAGTTTAATAAGCAAAGCTTTCAATCCAATCCTATATACACTTCCTTGATAAGTATGCCTTATACATTTGTGTGGGAGCTGCTCTCTAGTCACCGAGCACAAGACTAATTTTGCTGCAGCACATGGCTATCCTGATAAGGGAAGCTTTAAGCTCTGAAGGTGATCCCCGAACAGAAGTTTCAAAGAAACTTTTGACACTTCTGTGTTTTATTATTTTAATTGAAGGCCCTTTTCACACGGGGCTCTGAAATCTTCCCACCGCGATCCAGGCAGGCTTTTCCCCAATCCCCGCTAAAACGTGCCGAACTTTTGTCGTTTCTCATGGCTCTATCGGCAAGAGGCTAGGCGAGCATTATCGCATTCACACAGCGCGGCCATAGCCCCTCCCAACGTTGTCCTTTCCCCGCCCTACCTAGCGTTTGATTGGCGGTGCCCTTTTTTCAAAAAGTAAAAGTTTGGGCGTCATCGATGACGCCAAAACGCACGTGCGTCCCCTCGCACCCTCCCGGGATCCACCCCCTCCCCGCGCCTGCTGAAGCGCCGCGGAAACTTTTGACAAAAACTTTTCCTGCCCGCTCGCTTTTTGCTGTTTTGAGTATGGCGAACGAGCAGTTGAGGGAAATAACTGGGCTCCTTGCCCCGTTTATGACAGCAATTGCAGCCTTGTTAGGAGCGCTTGAAATTGCTGGCCCGAAGATGGTGCGAGTAGGCGGGGGGACTATGATGAGCACCTCCACACCATTGCCCACTGCCTTACAAGACATGGCCACGAAAGGAGCGTGGAGGAGGTCCGGACCCGGTTCCGCGACTTGCACGCGCAGTTCTACTCCTCCCTGCGCACCTACAATGGCCACCCGCCCCCCCACGCAAGGCCTCCCTTTTTCGAGGTCATGCGAAGCCTGTGGAGGGCGGCGGGGAGCCCCAGCTGGACAGCCGGTGGCAGACGTGAGTAACCCCCACACACAGCGGCTGTGTGGCTATGGGAACCCCAGGAGAATGGTTGTCATGCATCCCCCAGAAAGGGGGGTGCACCCTGCCCGATGAGAGCCCACGCTACTTTACAGTTTCAATTCCATAGGCAGAAGACGCCATGCGCCTGGCCATCAAGCCTCCGTGGACACGCAGGGCCCGGCACAGACGGAAGGTAGGGAAACCTTTATTTAAAGTGGCCCTTGACCGCATTTTTGATTTCCACCCTAACGCCCAAGCAATAAATAAACGACACAATAAAGTTTCCTCCTTCAAAAAGGCTGCTGTGGACGCGCACATGCCTAATCGAATTTCACCTGTGTTTTGGCCAGCAGAACAAGAGAACATCCCTCAACCGGAGCGGCCAGGGACGGATGTGGAGGAGCCGGAGGAGGAACACCCCTGTGCCCAGGAGTAGACCGTTCCAGGTCCAATGTTGAAACCCCCAGCCCTTTCCCAAACGCACACCCACCCTGTACAGCACTTTTTTTTTATTTATGTAAATATGTAGTTAGGAAAATATATTTTTTTGAAAAAAGGAAACATTTATTTATTAAAAAATTTATTCTTTCAAGTTGGTGTGTGGCTCCTTGCATGTAGCCCTCCCCTGCAAAGCTGTTAGGTCAGCGTGGCGTCTGTGGCATGCCACTGTTTCAGTCATGGACCGCTGTGCAATTCGCCAGCCAGACAACTGTTTTGCATGTTTGGCGAAGTGGTGGAAAGGGCGGTAGTGTCAGCGTGGACTTTTCAGCTTGGATCAACACTCTGCGGGAAGATTTGCACTGGGAATGCGCACTCCCCGTGGATTTCCGATCCTGTGGAGACAAGGAGGGGCGTTAGTATTTATCAACAAAGCAAACAGTACGATACAAACAGCGGGTCTTTTAAGTCTTAAAAACCAAACTGACAAAGGGAACTGCCTTGTGTTATAACTTCAGAGGGCAGATAGTCACAGCAGGGGAGATAACCTTTCAGCTTTTGTGATATCAACAGCTTCAAGGTAATGTACAACAACTTAAATTCTTGCACAAGCTAGAGTGAAAACGATGTGGTAAATTGTGTGCCTCTACAATAGTCCCAGGAACTGGTTTTCTGCCCATGGGATCATCCCTCCCAGAGCCACATGGACTGATAAAGATGAAATGCTTGCCTCCCCCAAACAGTGATGTGCATCCCATTGCCCTATCTCCTGCCCTGGCAGGAAGATCATCCCCCTCTGCATGTGGCGGGGGGGGGGTTCAGACATGGGGCGTGACTGTATTAATGGCGGCCGCTCGAGAAATAACTACTGCCAGGGGTCAAACAGAAGCCACTACCCCCTACACCCCCAGCCCGAGAATCTGGATTAAAACGGAAGATTACCAAGGGTAATTTTTTTCTGGGGGCGCCAAGCAGTCCCCAGAGAAAAATAATACGTTTATGCAGCCACATGTAGTCCCCAACAAACAGGAAAAAAGTTTCCCAATAAAAGTTTGCACGGGGAAAGCGTGCCGGAGCAGCACAGCAGCCATCCCCAAATTTACACAGCATCCCGTCATTGCGCCATGATCCCGCTTCCAAAGTGACGAGAACGGGTTTGGCACGGTGGCTGCTTTGGACGTCCCCTCCCTTCCTACCTGCCCCCCTCCACAGCTTTCCCAATTTTCCCTAACCTTTAAAAGCATCCTGCCATGCCATCCTCGGCGAGTATCCACTCGCCAGCCACCACCACCCCCTCGACCCCATATTTAAAATCAGGGCACCTTCGGGAGACACAACCCCCGGGAACCCGCAATTCACGACGCCGCACGGACAAAGGATAGCTAAGGGAAAAACCTACCTTCCTTTTTTTCCGTCCCTCGTCCCTTTGCTTCCTCCTTGCAGCCGCTGAAACCTTCCTTTTTTTCCGTTCCTCGTCCGTTTGCCTCCTCCTTGCAGGCGCCTCAGCGGGTTTGGAAAATGGCGCCGCCCGCTCGTGCTGGGGGCGGTCCTGTGGCTTCTGCTGACCACGCCTTGATCCCTCCCTCTCTTGATCGCCCGCGCGAATCAGGACGCACCTCTGCTTTCTCATGAAAACGTCGAGCGCGGATTGGAGGAAAAGACCACATTTTATCCGGTCTTTGAAAAGTGCGCGGAAATGCAGATTGGTGGCGCCCCCGCTCAGATTGGTGTGAGAATGCAAAAAGTTTAATGCTCTCTAACGTGTAAAAGGCACCCGACCAAGGACGAACTGGGAAGCTTTAAAAACCCCATGTGAAAAAGGCCATAATCATAAAGACTAAAGTGCACATATGGTCCTCTGACATATACCACCTCAGTCCTAAATCATCTCCAGAGAGATGATCATTTCCGCCCCCACCACCACCACAAAATGAGGGAAGGGAGACAGCTATGGAAGAGGCCTTTTCAGTCCTGTGTACGATTTATTCATGTTTTTGGAGTACAACTAACAGTGAAATTTTCTGGTGCTGCTATGCATTTCATTATATTGGTCTTATCTTCTGCCTCTGATTCTCCTGTGTTAAATTTCATGGTTTTACTTTTGCACTGAAAGCCAATGTGGTGTAGAGATTTGAGTGTTGGACTATGGCTCTGGAAGATGCAGATTCAAATCCCCACTAAGTCAAGGAGGCTCACTGAGTGACCTTGGGCAACTATTGACTCTCAGTCTCAGTGGACAGCCACTGCAGACCTCCTCTAAATACGTCCTGCTAAGAAAACCCTAAATCAGAGCTTTGCCCTAAATCAGAGCTTTGGTGACACATTTTTTTGACACGCATCATTTTGTGACACAGTAATTCAATTTTACTAGCAAACTGGAGGTTAAACTAACCTCTTATAAGAGATCTGGGCACATACATAAATTGTAATAACGAAATGTATGGGGACACAATATATCTCATGAAAACCTTTCATTTACATTTTTAAAAATATACGATTTATTTATAACATATAACATACGTTTCTAAGGCTTGAGATGGCGGGTGGCTCATTCTCAGTCCAGGGAAGTGACACACCTACACCCTTCAGGCGACACACTAACATATTGCAACACACCATTTGGAAAGCCCTGCCCTAAGTCATAGTACACTTGAACACACAACGGCAAGAAGAGCTAACTTTGTTTCTAAATGCCTAGAAAACTTTTGATGCTAGGTATCTTATAAAAATAGCAAATGATTGAAACATAAAATAGTAATAATGATTACTAATCATGAGTCTCAATCTTAGGGCCTTTCCACATTACACAGTTAACAGTGCTATTATTCTGCTTTCAACGTCCTATGGAATCATAGAATCATAGAAATGTAGAGTTGGAAGAGATCATAGGGGCCATCCAGTCCAACCCCCTGCCATGCAGGAACACCCTCAAAGCACTCCCGACAGATGACCATCAAGCCTCTGCTTAAAAACCTCCAAGGAAGGAGACTCCACTACACTCCGAGGCGGCATATTCCACTGCTGGACAGCCCTGACTGTCAGGAGGTTCTTCCTGAGGTTCAGATGGAATCTCCTTTCCTGCAGCTTGTATCCATTGCTCCTTGTCCTGGTCTCTGGAGCAGGAGAAAACAAGCCCTCTCCAGGGAGGGGCATTTAGAATTCTCAGCCAGAGAGCTCTTTGGCCTCAGTAAACTATGAACTCCAGAATTCCACAGGACGTTGAAACTGGAATAATAGCACTGTAGTGAGAAAAGGCCCTTAGTAAAAATCCGAACCAAGCAGCCTAGGCTATCACATGGATAAAGCTGAGGGAAACAGGAGTTATTTTGTTGCTCTCCCCTCGAACAAGCATAAAATCACAAGTTAAATAAAGGCATTAGTTTAGTGCAGAGCTTTCCAAACTGTGTCATGACATGTTAGTGTGTCGACTGCAATGTGTAGGTGTGTTGGGCAAACATAACAAGAAACCTCTGAGTCTATGTGAAATAAGCAATACCAACTGGCATGCATTTTTATGCAGCAAAGGTGCAATTAGTATGGTGCACTAGTATATTCCCCTTCCGTAATATCCGTGTATGCACACCGCAGTTAAGGGATCAGCTAGGTACTGCGCTGCACAGTAGGCGTAATCAGGTGGAAACAGCGGAAGTGCATATGAAAAATTACATGCTCGATGAGAAGCCTCCTAGTCTGCACTATGGCCATTTCTGCACTAGGCTGTTGTAGCGCGATGATTCCACTTTCAACCTCCTCTGGACCTGGGGTTTGCAGTTTCGGGAGGGGCCAGCCGGCCCCTCCCGAAACTGCAAACCCCAGGATTCCAGAGGAGGTTGAAAGTGGAATCATCGCGCTATAACAGGCTAGTGCGGAAATGGCTTATATCCCCATACATTTCATTATTACAATTTACGTATGTGTCTGTATCTTTTACAAGGGGTTAGTTTAGCCTCTAGTTTGCTAGTAAAACTGAATTACTGTGTCACAAAATGATGCCTGTCTGAAAAGCGTGTCACCAACATGAAAAGTGTGGAAAGCTCTGGTTTAGCGGGTTAAAGAAAATTAAAATTGAAAGCCAGCAGATGACGCCTAAAGGTCACAACACCAGTGAGTGATGGGACTGTCAGAGTGAGCGCTGAAAGGGGCGCCTGTACCTTTAAGGGCTACACCGAAGAGGGAATTTCAGCAGGTTGTTTATCATGCAACCAGTTGTTTTGTTTTTAACGGAGTGTTGCTATCATTACTGAGGGGGGAAAGGATCGTTTCGGGAGCTGACCCCCCAAACCTCAATTTTTGCCTAGGAAAGTCCAAGTGGCGTAAGTCGAAAAAGGACGGGGATCTGTTACCTTTTCCATCTTTTCCCTCGCGCTCCCCTTTCGGCTCCATTACCGGTTTACGCCCGTTGCTAAGCGACCAGGTTGCGGGCGCGCAAAGATCTCTGGGAGGCTGAGTTCCAAAATGGCGCACGCCTACGGCGCCTGCGCAAAGTCTTAAAAAGGGGGGGTCCGAAAGAATAATGGGGGTTTCCTCTGTCGCGGCAACTCGACATGTAGTACTCGAGTAATTTCGCACTTGCTGTTTGTAAACGTTTCCTGAGGGATGACAAGGAGCAGGCGGGGATTGCTATTATCGCTTTTGTTATTATTAAGTAAACCTCCTGGGGGACTAATTCAAGCCTTTCTTTCCCCTTATCTCTTTGTGGAAAAAATGCCACTGAATTGAGTGGGCTTCCTCCCAGGAAAGGGCGCGCGAAGTCAGTTCCAGTTTTAAAATAAAAAAGCGAATGGCTGCCTAACGAGCAGCAATGTTTTCCCCCCTTCCCGCCCAAAACTGATTTGCTAACTTCGGCCATTTCCGCACGAGCCTGTTATAGCGCGATGATTCCACTTTCAGCCTCCTCTGGAATCCTGGGGTTTGCAGTTTCGGAGGGGCCGCCGGCCCCTCCCGAAACTGCAAACCCCAGGATTCCAGAGGAGGTTGAAAGTGGAATCATCGCGCTATAACAGGCTCGTGCGGAAATGGCCTTCTACTTTGTAAAGTGCTTGCCAAGAGTCTGCTAGAAAGACTTGAGATGCCTTCAGAAGTTTAGGAGGAGTAGAAATACTTTTGGGTGCAGCTAAACTCACAGGAAAAGGAACTTGACGAATTGAACTCCCCTCAGCCGGTTAGGCAATCCTACTTTACCAGCGAGACCTACCAGGGGAAAAAAAGAAAAGAAAGCAGATTAGTAGCCCAACCGGTTGTGCAGTTGTCAAAAGTGTCTCCGCTGGCAATGTTCCCTTTTGTAACGTATGCCTCGTTTTATGGGCTTGGAAAGGTGCAGTAATAAACGCTAGCTAGTGATGAAGGGCCAAACTATACAGTATCATCATTTCTGCACCACTCTCTTATAGCGCGTTAAACTGCAAACCCCAAGGCCATTTCCACACTACAGTGTTAAACTGCTATTTCACTTTCAACGCCCTGTGGAATTCTGGGGTTTGTAGTTTACTGAGGCCAAAGAGCTCTTTGACTGAGAATTTGAAGTGCCCTTCCCTAAACTACAAACCCCAGAATTCCATAGGAGGTTGGTAGTGGAATAGCAGCACTTTAACACTGTAGTGCGGAAATGGTGCAAGATTCCGTAGGATGTTGAAAGTGGAATAATCGCGCTATAAGAGTGTAGTGCAGAAATGGCCTACGTCGTGCAAAGTTAAGAAGCTGGAGTTTTACTCACAAGGAAACAGGCGGAGGCCGACTTGGATCAGCCTTACTTGCCGTGGGGAACGCTTATATCTTTTACCACCAATCCTCCTTGCATCCTCCTGTCTCTTGTGGGTACTTCAAGTAAGAAAAAAAAGTTTTTAAACTACAAGTTGGCGGAAGGGGGCTGGTGGCCCTGAAGCTGGTGTCTCGGGGCGGAAAAATAGAGATCCTAAAGTGCAGTTTATGTTTAACCCGGGCTGCCAGATGTCCCATATTTCTTAGAATCATAGAATCATAGAAATGTAGAGTTGGAAGGGACCACAGGGGCCATCCAGTCCAACCCCTGCCATGCAGGAACACCCTCAAAGCACTCCCGACAGATGGCCATCCAGCCTCTGTTTAAAAACCTCCAAGGAAGGAGACTCCACTACACTCCAAGGCAGCAGATTCCACTGCCGGACAGCCCTGACTGTCAGGAAGTTCTTCCTGAGGTTCTTGTTGTTGTGTCCTTTCACATCATTTTCGACTTAGGGCTACCCCAAAGGGGAACCTATGGCAGGGTTTTGCTGGCAAGATTTGTTCAGAGGGCGATTGCCATTGCCTTCCTCTGAGGCCGAAAGAGTGCGCCTTGCCCAAGGTCACCCTGTGGGTTTCCATGGCTGACCCCGGATTCAAACCCTGATCTTCAGTCATAGGCCATTTCTGGAGTACATTGTTGTAATGCTATTATTCCACTTTTGACATCCTATGGCATCCTGAGGTTTGCAGTTTAAGGAGGGGTATTTAGAATTCTCAGCCAGAGAGCTCTTTGGCCTCAGTAAAAAGAATTCCACAGGATGTTGAAAGTGGAATAACAGTATTAGAACAATGTAGTGTGGAAATGGCCATAGTCCAGCACTCAAACTACTACACATGCTGGCTATCCTTTTTGCAATGTAGCAAATATGAAGGTTGGAAACTATTTCCTTTCACTGTATATGGACTGAAGAAGATGACAAAATTCCCTTAAGAGTGTCGGTCCTTCATAAAGACAGAAATGCAGTGATGTAATTCTAAAAAAAGTGTCCCATCAAGTAATTTATGAATGTGCACACTGTTGATTTTACAGAGAAATACAAGCCTTACTGAATTCAGTATTTTCGTTTGGTATTTAAGTTGAACATAAACGTGTTAATGGGTATTTGTTGAGTATCGATCCTGTATCTCATGAATTTGTATCATCACCTATTGCTGTTTTGAAAATCTGGCAACAGATTTTCTGTATGGCCTATTTTGGAATCTCGTCTAGAGCTGAGTGTACAGAACTGAAGTCCACTGTTCATTTTTGCAAACCCGTTTGTCAAAAATCGTTACAATGCAGTAGTTTGGGGGAGTTTGGTGGCCAGCACAGGATCAGGTTGCAAATTCAATCGTTTGCACTCACGCCTATCTCTGTCATTAATTTGGGGGCAAATTGCCTTCAGAACTAATAGAGCGAGAAAAACCCGACATCTCGATGTTTCAGACAATCACCACCATCACTACTTGGATGCAAGCTTTATGGCACCCAGTGGCGCTTCTGCTGGCGAGTAAGCTTTCTAGGGATCTAAGTATACAAAAGGCCATTTCCGCACTAGTGCTATTATTCCACTTTCAACATCCTATGGAATCCTGGGGTTTGCAGTTTAGGGAGGAGCTGAACTGCAAACCCCAGGATTCCATAGTATGTTGAAAGTGGAATAATAGCACTATGGCCATTTCCGCACTAGCCTGTTATGGCACGATGATTCCACTTTCAACCTCCTCTGGAATCCTGAGGTTTGCAGTTTAGGGAGGAGCTGAACTGCAAACCCCAGGATTCCATAGTATGTTGAAAGTGGAATAATAGCACTATGGCCATTTCCGCACTAGCCTGTTATAGCGCGATGATTCCACTTTCAACCTCCTCTGGAATCCTGGGGTTTGCAGTTTCGGGAGGGGCCGCCTGGCCCCTCCCGAAACTGCAAACCCCAGGATTCCAGAGGAGGTTGAAAGTGGAATCATCGCGCTATAACAGGCTAGTGCGGAAATGGCCAGCTAGTGCAGAAACGGCCCAAATGTAGATCTTCGAAATGCACGAGGTCAGCAGTTGAGATCCCGTGGAGAGAAGCCCCACTGAGCTCAGCCAAGTTACTTGTGAGTAGGCGCAACTAGTATGGCTTTGTGTAGAGGAGGGAGAGAGGGAGGGGCGACTCCGGGCTACGGGTGGCCTTGCGCGAAGCGGGAAAGAGGGGAGCGCGACCCTTGGCCGGGAAGGTGGAGCGCCGCACCTGCAGGAATTCAGCTGGAAGAGATGGGAAAGTGCGGCGAGCAACAGGTGCCGAACAGGAGAGCCAGCCGCGGAGGGAGGGAAGGAAGGCAGGCGTAGCTTATCCTGAGTCGTTTCGTCTCCGGAAACAAGATCGAGGATTATTCCCTGCGGAGGGGGAGCCCCTGAGAAGAAACATCTCCCGAGGAACCGGCGCTGAATTCGGAGTAGCACCAGGGAAGGGCGGGGTGAGGTTTGCGCGGAGGCTCCGGGCAGTGGGAGGAGGCGCCATGGCGTGGAACTGGCGGTGGCGATACCAGGCGCTCCTGGTCGGCCTCACCTGCTTCCCGACAGGTGAGTTGAGACGGGGGAGGCAGGTCGCTTCCTGGCCTTCCCGGGGTATTTTTCCCCCGCATATTGCTTTCTGTCTTGGCGGCTCCCAGAAGGCGACCCTTCCAGAGTTTCCTCCCTTCCTGATCGTCCGTTTAGCAACTTCCTGATAGGAAGCTCTTCTGGCAACCCAAACCTCTCTTCAGACTGCTTGTGTTTTTTTTCGCTTCTTACGGTAACGAATTTTGTTTGGAGGTGGGAAACAGGACCCGAAGATGTCAGATCGAAAATAAAATGCACATCAACTTCATTTTAAGACTCCCTTTTCTGCTTTGTAGCTGTGAGCTTCTGTGGAAACGGAGTTTATATACAACTTTTATCTGTTCCAAGGCCATCTCCGCAGTAGACTGTTATAGTGCTATTATTCCACTTTCAACATCCTATGGAATCCTGGGGTTTGCAGTTTAGGGAGGGGCCCCTAAATCCTGCAAACCCCAGGATTCCGTAGGATGTTGAAAGTGGAATAATAGCACTATAACAGTCTGCTGCGGAAATGGCCCAGGTCAGATTTAAAGAAATACACAGTAGGTGACCACTGAGAACCAGCCTGGTATAGTGGTTTGAAGCATTGGACTATGATCCTGGAGACCAGGGTTTGATTTCCTGCTCAGCCATGGAAACCCACTGGGTGACCTTGGGAGCATCACATATTTTCAGCCCCAAAAACTCTTGTGATAGGTTTGCTTTAGGGACCCTGTAAGTCAGAAATGACTGGAGGACACACAACAGAAAGAGGTAACCCAGTAGGTGACCTTGGGCAAGTCACACGCTCTGCTTCGGAGGAAGGCAAAGGCAAACCCCCTCTGAACAAGTCTTGCCAAGAAAACCCTTGATAAGTTCATTAAGGGTCACCACGAGTTGGAAATGACTTAAAAGCACAGAACAACAGTGGTTATAAAGGCTTTTGTGGGACCCACCCTTGAGAATCTGATGAAAGCTGTGCACCCCTTCCACTGAAAAATACAATAACATGCAACATTTTTTATGTTATTGTTTTATTGCTTTGGTACTTGAAGTGTGTGTGTATGTAGATTAATCTGGATGGAAACGCTGGAAAAAAAACCCTTAATATTTACCTTAAAATTCACTGACAGGAAAAATTGAAAGTAACAAATCAGAGAGGAAAAATTCATCCAGTCTGCAGATTTCCTCTGGATCCCAGGATATACAGCCATGGTGTACATTGACTCACTTCTCACTAGGTGAGAAAGATGACTTGTGTGCTAGAACTGGATGCCAGCAGTTTAGGTGTGCAGACTAACCTGGAAGTTAATCCCACTGAACTCCATGGGTTGTACTATTGAGTAAACATGGATATGTTATATATAAACAGGTTACTGGCTCACCTCTGTCTTGTCCTCTCAGATAATCAGAACTTTTAAAGATAGCGTGGGAATTGCACAGCTCTTTAGATATGTTCCCATGCAATTTCCAACAGCTCTAACAAGCATAGCCATTAGTGCAGAATGCTGGGAGTTGCAGTCCAGTAACATCTGGAGGACTATATTATTCTCACCTCTGCTTCACAGGATATATACCTGTTATAAACAAATTTGTGGTATACATATAGACAGTGTAATAGTATGAAACTTTCAGCTGAACTCTGACCAGTGTTGTAGTGGAACCAGTGCAAAGTATAAGGGCCAGGGAGTTTTGATTAACAGGAACAGTGATGTTAGCTGTCTCCCAGGCTTCCATGTTCTCCCTTAGTTTAGCTAGAATCCTCACAATAGCTGGAAATGAAAAGAATTTCATAGCAACTATAATTAGTCTCTGGACCCTTGGGAGCTTGCCAACGCCACCTTATGTTGCTTCAACCCCTGGGTTTACCACACCTTAACAAAAGTGTGAGATGAGGGTGTGGGCCTAGGGAAAAAGTGCTATATATGAACTTGCTATGTCCTTCTTTTATGAACAAGATTGTATTCATGTCTTTAGTTCAGCTAGATGCTGCTTGGAATATTTGAGCTTTTAAATCTTTCAAACCACATATTTATATTTTTTATCTCAAGTGATATTGCTATCTTTGGCATTACTAGCTAGATGAATAGCTTACTTGCTTTATCTTTGTTAGCTTTGATAGAGAAAACAGGAATGTGGCTAGCATAATGTATACTTAAGATATGTGTATTTCAAAAACTTTCAGAAACATTTAATATTAGGTTCCAATTTGGATTTTCAGATCACTGAAGTAATCACAAGTCTGTAAGCTTTATGGGTATTTATTTTTTGGATATAGTTCTGTCTACTGCTGTGTGTTCTAATATTTTTAATTTTTTTTGCTTTTAATTGATGGTTAGATGTTCTAAGAATATTTATTGCAGAACATGATTTTACTTGTATACAGCTCTGAAACTTTGTGATGCAGTGTGAGATATAAATAAATGTGGGATAGAAATCTAATAAACAAACAAACAAACAAATTGTTTGGAGCCCAAAATTATGAACTTTAAATACAGTAGCAAAACAAAACCTTATACTAAAACTAAATTCTGAAGGCTGAAGAAGACTGATTCACACACTATCTTCAGAACAATGCTGTATTAACATAGTTAATAAACGCTTTCTTCAGCTACTTAATGAATGCCCCAGTGTGAACACCTTTGCGAGTGCCTGCTAGTCTAGAGTTCACCCATTTCTATCTCTTGTTGTTGTTGTTTACCTTTAAGTTGTTTCCAGCTTATGGCAACCCTATGGTAGGCTTTTCTGGGGCTGAGAGTATGTGATGCACCCAGGGTCACCCAGTGAGTTTTCATGGCCAAGTGGGAAATCAAACCCTGGTCTTCACGATCATAGTCAACACTCAAATTACTACACCATGCTGACTCTCTTCTCTCAAATAAATGAAGGAAGGAATATTACACAGAGAGCCTTGTTCATACTATTTGTGTGATGTCAGAGAGAGATCTACTGTGCTGTACGGTTGGAGTATCACCCCAGAAAGACTGTGTAATTTAAGGCAGGGTATTTTATTAATGCATTACTATGCTTGCTCAGAATTTTTTTTTTGGCATGCCTTCTCCACATCCAAGGAGTAAATGCTTCTGGAATATGAATGACAGGAACATTTAATTCAAGTCCTAACAAGACTTGCCCTCACTATGATCCTGGCTCTACTCTGCCAGAGGCCATGCAGCTCTCAATCTGGTACTGCTAGCACAGCAATGAACACTTTTTCCAAAATACATAGGAGTAGTTTTCTCTTAAGTGTTGATCTCAAACATGTACCTTTCAATACTAGAGATTTTACATAAAAGGAGTTTTTTAATTGAAAAAGGTAGAGGAAAAACTGTTTCCTGGTTTGCTATGAAATCCATCCCAGAGAAGGGAGAGGAAAAAACATAGCATCAACTCCTCAGATGAGCTAGCTTTTCCAAAAGCCATATTTAATTTGTGGCTCTTGGAACTGTATAACCTCTCTACAGATATCCTGTTTGATGTGCAAAAACCAGAACACACTCCATATTCCCTAGGGTTAGGGGTACAGGACTCCCACAAAAGAGGAAAAGCTGCACGTGTCAAAATGTGTGTTTGCATCTGTGAAAAGGGGTCCAAGGCTTGGTGTGGAAAACAGACACCCAGGGTCCAAACCAGGTCAGAGAAAGGGAGTGAGTTGGTATGATGGCCCTGTACTGCCTCTCTCTCTTGCCCATCTCCTTCCTTGTCTGTGTGGAAGGGCTGTGGGCCATCCATTGCTGACCAGACAGCGCCTGATGGAAAAGGAATATTTGAAGGGCTGTGCTGCCCAATCAGAGCCATAGGGAGGGAAGGTTCCCCAAGAAAAGAAGCATTTGAAGTAGAGGGATGCAGGGGTTGGAGAAATTCACAGATAATCAGATCTGTGAAGGTAAAACTCACAGATGTGGAGGGCTGACTGTATTTATTATTTGCAACTCATTAGGAAACAGGAAAACAGGAAAAAAATGGTTTGGAAGAGATGAGGGCATGCAGAAAACTAAGGATTGTTGTTGTTAACTGGTTTTTCTAGATCCAGAAGTGTTTTGGCCCTGGAGGAGATTGTGAAGACTCATCCCATCATATAGGCTTGTATTGTTTATCTCACTCACATGGCCTGCTAGTTTAGGTTCCACTCTAAAGAGGCACTGCAGTTCCTGCTAGCCTCAAAGATTGTACTTACTGATTAACCTTTTTTTTATCCTAGAGGATATCTTCACATATAATTTTCAGTGCTTGTTGACAGCTGATGTGTGTGTTATTCCTTGTAGGCTGCATCTCTGTCATGGTGACGGTGCCAGAACCTGAGCGATACACAACTTTATTTGCCTCTGTGATACTCAGATGTGACTATAGTACCTCAGCACAATTGCAGGATGTGGTGGTTACATGGCGTTTTAAATCCTTTTGTAAGGATCCCATCCTTGACTACTACTCTTTTGGTGAGTGCTTCTGTTTGCTGTTGGCATCACCAATATAAAGCACTGCAGTTGACCTTCCATATCCATGAATTCTGTATCTGCAAATTCAACCAACCAACCGGGGCTTTAAAATATTTTTTAAAAAATCCAAAAAGCAAGGATTGATTTTGTCATTCTATACAAGGGACACCAATTTACTCCACCATTGTACATAATGGAAATTGAGAATCCACAAATTATTCACAAGGGGTCCTGTAACAAAACCATGGCAGATATTGACAGCCCACTGTCCTGTCCTGCGATTGAGTCCATTGACAGACAATTGTCATTATTGTACATTCAATGGCACTGGTAGGTCTTGAGCTGATTGGTACTTAGAACTCTTTCATGTATTTGGGATTAAAAAGCTCTAATGACTTCTGTGGCCAAACCATAAGGTGTCTAGCATATATCATCTTTTTCTTCCCATTTGAAGACAGCTCTTGAGAACCTACCCTTTATTGCACTTGTGAGCAATAGCTTTGCCATCTTTTCCACATGTATCCACAGTGTCATCCCTTGAGTTTTCCCTATTTCCAAAAGGAACTTTGTGGAATCATACTTACTACCAGAATCTGCTACCTCATAATTTCATTTGTAACATCTGCCTCACCTCCATGTTGTTATTGTCTTGCTGCCACTGTTAAGGGGATGTGTAAAATATAGAGAGTAGTTTTCTTTTCAGGGCTTTTAGAGTCTGTTACTGTTCTTTTTATTTTTTTAAATAGGGTAGCATTAATTTTGCACCTTGCCTCTGTCTGCAGCCTATCAGGCAAGCCTAGCTCTTGGCCAAGATCCTTCTAATGATTGTAATGACAACCAGCGGGAAGTACGGATTGTTGCTCAGAAGAGGGGGCAAAATGAACCTGTGCTGGGTGTCGATTACAGACAGCGGAAGATCACCATTCGAAACAGTAAGTATTTTCTGGGACATTAAAGGAAAGTAAAAGTGAACGACCCAATAATTGTGAAATGTATTGTGGAAATGATATGGCAAAATATGGTTTCAACCACCTCAGTCTTTCCTCTCATCATCTGAGAATGCAGTCTGTGATAAAGTAACTGCGTCAAGGGTGTACATCATTAGGGTCTTAATAGAAGATAATACATCATTTAAAAAGAACCCTGAAGATATGATAACAAGAGAGCTAAAATAGTGTGTATGGTTTTTATAGTGTATCTTTCTCCATGATAAGCACTCTACGGCAACAAGCTGTCTTTAATCATAGACCCCTTTAAAGTGTACAAATTCTAGAAATTATCTGGTACAGGAAATTCTCTTGGAAGAAAACTGGAGCCACATCTCAAGGTGCTCAGCTAATGGATGTTTTTATTGGTAAAAAGCACAGTGCATTTCAGCCTCTTTATGCTCTCAAAGGCCTTCTTCAGGGGCTATATATTCATAGAAAGAACACATAAATACATAAAACAATACATAACATTATATATTATGTGTATTACAACTGTACACAATTGCCTGTGGCCTGTACATACATATTTGAAATATAATTTTACAAATTTCTGGAGCTGAAATTCTTACACTGCTTATTGAACAAAAAGAAACATGTTTAAGAAAAGCTAATTTTTTATGTATGTTTACATAAGAGAAGGTCAAGATCTTTTAGTAAGTAATTTCTTGGCACAACATCATCCTGCAACTGACCCTAGATTTTGGACTATAGAAAGAGTGGATACTATTGATCAGACAATATAGTTTAAAAAGAGGTAGGGTGGTTTCTAAAACTGAAATCTCTGTTCCTTAGAACGTCTGATGGTATGTACTGTAGGCAGTGTATTGTTGTAAGAATGTAACAATGATTTCATATAATGTTATTATATGTATTGTTTTACTAAGTATTTATGTGCTGTCCCTTCCTGTGATCTTATATGGCTTGTGAAGAAGACTTTTGAGTGAATATATAAGCCAAAATGCGTTGGGGGGGGGAACCAATAAAAGCATTCATCAATTTAGTACCTTGAGACATGTCTCTGTTTTCTTCAGCAGATTCTGTTGGGTGCTCCCTGAGATTTTCCTCAGGAAAATCTCTCACCACCATCACAACACCAGTCATGCATACAGTGACTTCCAGGCTGACTGCATAATCACTCCCACCAGTTTTTAGATGGGGAGGAGATGAGTGTAGGCTACATGCAGGTGCGATATGAAAGATTATGTGTACATACATTTCATTGTATTTGTACATATATAATGAAAGGCCTAGTTGTGTCCTGGGAAGTCTTGTTACTGCTAACCACAAAGGAAGATGACAGTTCATATATTGTGCAAGCTTGTATGTTACAGAGGGGAAAGAATGGGATTCTGCTCCCTTGGCCTCTAAAAGACTTTTTCCACAGTTAATTTTGCATTTCAAGAACTTGCTATAGTGCTTAGACAACAACCTAAGCGGAAGCCAATCATCTGCTTTCATTACACCTTTTTTCTCCTCTGTAGAAGCAGATCTTGTGATCAATGAAGTGATGTGGTGGGACCATGGAGTCTATTACTGCACTGTTGAAGCTCCAGGAGATACATCTGGTGACCCAGACAAAGAGGTTAAGCTCATTGTTTTGAGTATGTAGCACCATTTTATTTTTCCTCTTTTCTGGATATCATTCTCCTCCCCGCCCCCGCCTTTTCCTCACCATGCATAATATTGGGAGGAACAAAACATGTAAACAGGATCCTCAAGATAGGATCAGATGTATCTTGATCCTAAAGGTGTAACTAAAAACTTATTTCTTGATAAGTAGAGTAGATAAGTGATAGCAATAAGATTGTGGAAGTCTTCGCATATGGTGGCACCAGTGATTTAGGCAGAACCTTACATCTGGTAAGAATGGTAGAATAAAGGGTGGGAGTCCCATAGCCAACTTCACCTTTGTGAAACTGGCTTGTTTAGTGTGCCAGTTTAAAGTTTGGATGTAATGGTAGATTGTGTTAATGGAAAGCAGATAGAAAAACTCTTTGTCTCATAACAACTCTGTATGAGAAGCAGGAGGAAGTGCTTGAGACTATGGTTTGCCCACATAATAATAAACCATAGCTAACTGTTATGTCCAAAATGAAGCCATTCTTGTATGAAAGATGCCCACTAATATGTTTACTTGCTGTTCCTCCAATGTAATATATATCATCATATGCCAGGAATGCTCCTCTACACTTTACATTGGACAAATAAGACAGTATCTACCCAAAAGGATAAATGGACATAAATCTGAAAGGTCATGGTGTTACTGCAGTTCCTAAGCCGTGCTTGGGGTGACATTAGATATCACTTTGATGTCAACAGTTTGGCCCTCTTCTACCATCCCTCTCCACGTGTTTGTGAGGCCCCCGGACAAGCACAAAACTAGGCACAGCCACTAATCGCTGTACCCACCCGGGCAGGCCAGAAACAGCCAGATCGCCGCTTTAGGAGACCTCCCGGCAAGCACACTATTATGTATGCATGATACTTGCAAAGAACTCCCTTCCCTGAGCAGGCAACTTGACAAGCTGAACACTCAACTGTCAAGCACTGCGCGTCTGCATACTGGCTACTCTATTGTCAATTCGGACCTAACTCAATCATGCTAAATTCTGACCTTTTGGAGGCTTTGTCTCCAGCCTGAAACTCATTGTTTTCCCCAAGTACGGAATAGCCTGTGGTCACATTTCTCCCTATGAAAACCCCTGATTCCGAGACCTTCCTTGGATCACTCCAGACATCCATCCAACCTTGCTGCTGCTTTGCCTGGCGAGCCTTCCCCTCAATACCATGTAGTGAGACTACGCACCTTCGAACTTTCGCAGTGATCTATCTGGGCTTCAGGACAAGTGTAGTATCACCCAAACTAACAATTCCTCTTAGAAATCCCTCTATACCACTCCAAGCTTTATTTCTTTAGTTCTCTCTGTGTGTGTGTGTGTGTGTGTGTGTGTTGCATATACTGTTTGATTGTATTTTAATAAAAACCACAATTATTATTTCAATCCTGTTTGCTCCTTGACTTGGCCTGACCCCGTAGACATTGGGTAAAAGATTCTGATCCGTTGCCCTGCCTCTCACAGTGCTAACTTGTGCTCTTGCTAATTTCCCCACCTTTTGATATTTTGAGAGCGCACTTTGGTGTCCCTCACAGGACCCCCAGTAAACAGGGTAACAATGGTCCTTGAAATTACAAAGGAAAACTAGAAATAGAAACAGCTGAATTGAATTAGGTTACAAATTCCAGTCCTTTAGCAGAGATATGAACAAAGACAATGGCTTCATGACACTACATATATTAATTTGAAGAGTTCGCTACTACACATACAACAAAGGAATCTTATCAGAGAGAGTTTTAAATCTAGGCAAGCTGACTTACGGTAAACAGATTTATTGCATCAACGATACTTGACCGCTAAAGAGATCAGAAGGACCTGTATCACCGCACCCAGCCCTTTGAAAATTTAGGGCAAGAGACATTATTTGCATCTTTCTAGATCCTGTTGCATTATATTCTACTCCCACATCTGTTTAAATATGCTTTATACCTGAAATTTTAATATCACTGTGTACCACAGCTGATGAAGTAGGTTTATATCCATGAACAGCCATGCTAAAATAAAAACATGTTAGTCTTAAACATGCTGTCACATTGTTTTTTTTCCCTGCCCCCTCTTCCTCCTTTTTATGTATGAAAGATGGTTCATATGAGATATTGTACCATTTTACAAAAAAACCAAAAAAGGATAAAATGACTTCATGTTGTAGAGGCGGGTGAGCTACAGATATCCATCCAGAAGAAAATCCACTAATAATGACAAGAATAATTTCAAGAAAAATAATAAATCTATATCAGACTTGTCTTCTTCTGATCAGATTGGCTGACGGTAATCTTGATCATCCTTGGTGGCCTCCTCCTTCTCATGCTGATTGGAGTGTGCTGGTGCCAGTGTTGCCCTCAGCATTGCTGCTGCCACATCCGCTGTCCCTGCTGCCCAACTCGCTGCTGTTGCAATGAAAAAGGTAAATCATAAAACCAGATTTCTGCCCCATACAGTGATCCACAGAAACAACAACAAAATAGGCATATGAAATCAAGAGTTTATTCTTATGGACTTTTGTGCCCAGGAAGCTATTTTGACACTATTTTGACTGCAGGATTTGAGAGCAAGGAAGGGAAAATTTCCCTATAATATGCCTGTTTGATACTGTCTGGAGGGCACCAGGTGAATGAAGGCTGAACTGGGTAAAAATGGAGGCTTTATTAAGGTCTTCCTTGTTGCAGTCAGATTAATATGCAGGATGGGGAATGAGGGTACCAAGGTTGGGGTGAAAAGGTTCATGTCATATTTTCATTAACTGATAGCACAAATAAATCACTTGTCTTGAATGAAAGAGAAACTTGACTATCACTGATTTTGTCTCACTTTCTCTCACAGCTGTGCTTCTTTAAAACACAAACTAAAATTTATTGAACATTAAATATATTTATAATATAAATAAATACAGACTCATTTCTTTTTCTGTTCTCTAGTCCTGCAACGACATCAATTCATGAAGCAGGCTCGACAGCTTTTGCCATGGATGACGCACCACTCCCAGTCATCTTCATACCAACTAAACCCCCTACTACAACGAGGTAATTCAGTCAATACAATAAACTCTGTGTAAATGGATAGAAAGAAATGGTGGCATTCCTGATAGATGCAGTCTTTCTTACAGCAATAAAAAAGTGTAGAACTCTTACATGCTGACTTAATAAAGGAATTATTTATATCTGCTCAATCTGCTACATATCTTGCCAAAAAAGTTGTTTAAAAAGTCCTAGTGCAGAGGTGAAGAGTCATGTGGCCGTGCAGATATTATTGGACTACAGGTCCCAGCATAGTCATTGGGAATTGTGGTCCAACATACAGAAAGTGACCTAGTGCAAATATGAATGCATGTTTATTTTGTGGGGTCCGAGCATGAATTTTACAAGTAACAAGGCAAAAACCAATAAGAGATAAAACATCCGTGAGATATTTGAAAAGTCCATGAAATCTCTTATGTAAGCTCTCAAGAGGGATTTTTCTTTAATCTGGACTGGGGAACTTTTGGCCATCTAAATAGTATTGGACTTAGGGCCAGCTGTTAAGCAGAATAAGTTGTCTTAGGAAGCAGATGCTGAGAGCAACAGCAAGATGTTGAAGGCGAGAACTGGTGTGTACACAGTAACTTAGCCAGTTGCTTTCATATCCTGTGGCAGATGATGTTATAGGCCAGAATACTATTGGTGCGCTATGCTATCATAACTCTGGTGGCAGGGACAGTGGCAGCAGGAGGAAAAAGGGTGTGAGTACAGCAGCCATGAAGAAAGTAAGAGACTGGAGAAAAACTGGTCAAAGCCAGCAAGTTTTCTTCTGCTTTGCATCACCACCACTGTGTCCCTGGATTAAAGTGTATATACTATTCTAGAGCATGACTAGGCTTCTGGGAACTGTGCCAATACATAAGAGTCATAGCTGGTGTTAAAGAAAGACTGAGATGCCAGTTCAGTCCACTTCTGTATAGTTAATGGAGAGTAAGGCAGCAAAATGTCTGGCCCTGGTGGGACAGCCTATTGGCTTACTCTAATTTCAGGTTTCTTGTTTCTCAGATATGTCCATACAGAGCAGTCAGCCTCCGATGCCTCCATTTATTCAGGTGCCCCCCAGCAACAAGTTCCTAGACCACCTTGAGTCTGAGATCAGGAACCTCAACCTTTCTCAGCCTGTTCTGCCTCCACACCATGTTGGAGTCAGTCGGCAGCCTAGCATCCTGTCTTCTCTGGGCCCAGAGATTGTTGAACGCAGAGTAATCCAGTTGCCTCCCCTAATTGAACACATACCGTCTTCTCAGAGGACTAGCAGTTCGTCACGGCCACATCGGTCTACCCATATGTCAAGACCTCGGAGCACCCCAAGTGAGGAAGAGAGGGAGGGGACTAGACAGAGGCGGCGTTTGTCTTTGGATGAAGATTTCTACTCCAGCTATGATCAGGACTCATGGGACAGAAACAGGAACCACAGATCTGGGAGGCAGAGGTACAGCAGCCGTTATGATCGGCCACAGAATGGTAGGCCAGACATTGCACCCTTATTGCGTGATAGGAACAGTCTTCATTCCTATCCAGAGGAGGCTAGGAGGGAGAATTCCAGACGACAGCACTCTGACAGAAGATATCAGCGTTCAGGGCGACAGCCTTATCGACAGAACAGTGATCAGAGGAGCCGACGACGACATCGCAGCTATTCTCCCCCTTCCCGACGGGAATCTTGGAGCTCATCTGACGAGTATGAGCGCTTACAGAGGAAAATTAGGCAACATTACCAGCGCCGTTCTCCAGACTGGGCAGAGGAGAAACCCCCTAGTTATCAGTCAGTTGAAAACAGCTCAGCCAAAGGTGGCATAACAAGAAGCCGGATAGAGCAACAGTCGGTAAATATGCCACTTGTGATAAATGCTAGATTTCATGATGGACAGATGGAATATGGGTCATATGCTAAAAATGACTCATTTAACCAGAGAAGGTAGACAACAAAATAACTGGTTTCTGTTAAAGTGTTCTTTCTTTACATACCTTTGGAATGCAGTGATCCAACGTAAAATTGTGGTGTATATGTTTTTGAGTCTACCTATGAAGTATGTACGTATGTATTTATTTAAGTGTTTAGCAGTCTCTTTTCCATCTACCAGGACTCCTGTAGCAATGTACAACAAAATAAATATATGCCTTAAAAATATTGAAAACTAATTTAAAAAACTATTTTAAAGTCTAAAACATGGCATGGTCTGCCCACCAGTAGATCAACCAAGTTAGAAGCAGCCTAACTTCCCCTGGAAGGGAGCTCCACAATCAAGCTGCAGCTAGAGAGAAACCCCTATCTCATGTACTCACCAGTCTAATCTCTTGGGGTGGTCTCCTATTCAGCAGCACCTCTGATGAAGACCTCCTATGTTGGGTAGATCTCCCTCCTCCTTTTGGGTATGGAGACTTTTCTTCTTGCCCCAGAGCAGAAAATAACACACAGTGGCCAAGAGGGGAAGTTTCAACTACAGCAGCTTATCTTGGCCGGTGTGATGTTGCTTCCTGTTCTTAGGTGTGCAGGAATTCTATGCACAAGTTGATGTAGCAATGGCCTCTCAACCAGTGAAATATTTTTTCCCTCAAGCCTGCTCTGTTTTTCTGCTTTCTGTTTAAATGTCAGAAGATGTTTTTGGTTCTAAGATCACGTCTAGTAGCTGTAATGGACTGGATGGAGGAGAACAAATTGGAGCTTTCGTAAGATAAGACAGATATGCTCCAGGTCATTCCAAAGGTAAATTAGGGAATGGAGATTCAACCTGTGCTGGAGGAGTTTACACTTCCTCTAAAGACGCAGCTTTGCAGTTTGGCTGTCCTGGATACAGTCCTGAGCTTGAATGCCCAGGTTTCTGATTTTTGTAACAGTGCACTTACACAATTTAAACTAGTACGCCAGCTATGCCTGTTCCTGGAGATGCTACACCTGTCCACATGACACATGCTTTAGTTATGTCACTTTTGGATTAGTGTAGCATGTATTAATCTTTGAAGAGTGTTCAGAAACCTCAGCTGGTCCAACATACTGCAGCCAGACTGTTGATTAGGGCTGAACACAGGGAACACATATTTGCCCCATTTGAATGGCTGCATAGTCTACCGGTCCTTTTCCGGGCACAATTCAAAGTGTTGTTTATGACCTGTAAAGCCTTATATGACTTGAGCTTAGGTTTTCTGAAAAACCATATTCTGCCAGCTGATGCTTTATTTTCTGGGAGTCCCTTTCTGGGCCTGCAGCCTTCAGAGATGTGTTTAGTGAGGATGCAAAAGAGGACTTTCCTAGTAGCAAGTCTCAGACCATTGAACTCTCTTTCAAAGGATGCTAGTCCAAAGCACTTTCTTTATTTCTTCCACTGGGAAGAAAGGACCCTTCTATTCATTCAGACAGGCCTACAGCAATTTTCTGCCTGACATGGAAAAATCTAGACTTCTAAAATTTAAAAATTAATTTTTTTTAACTGAGATATTAAGGCATTTCAAACAGTTTTAACTTAATTTGTGTTTGAATAGTATAGCCAGTTAAATTTGTGTGTATGTGTGTTAATTTATTAGCCAAGAGCCTGTTCTGTGTTGGCAGATCATAAAACTCTTCTGGTATATACTTCCCCTTCACCCCTGGATGCAACATCAGTTTAAGGCACTGAGATGCTTTTGCACAACAAATAAGGGATTGGGGTAGGAGATCCCAAGCAATATCTGGCATCGGTTTTGCAGCTGGGAAAAAAAGTTAAGTTCCCTTGCTCTCCCAGCCCTGCTGTGTAGATAGTGGAGATCTGGGAGAGCAATGGTGATCCTTTTGTTCCAGCCACACAACTGCAAGTAGATGCTGCCCTAGATCCCCCTGCTGTCTCAATTACTGATTGGCTGAGAGAGCATACCCTAGTGCCTCAAAATGATGTTGCACAGTAGGGGGGAGGGCAAGTTGTCATTGTGCAAGGCAGTACTGGATGCTTCTCTTTTCAACAGCCAGAACCAAAAGTGCATGCATCAGTGCTGACAGGAGGTTACACTAGTGTACATCACACAGACTGATTTCTGACCTTTGTGCTCTTCTTTCTTCATTATATTAATAGCCAACTAAGATTCCAGGTGTGAGGGTAAGGTGGTATATAAATCTAATAAATAAATACGCAAGCAAATGTGAGTACCTGCAAGGCTCACCCAAGATATTTTACTGTCTAAACTGGTGTAGCACATCTGCTGTCATCCCAGTCAAAATGCATAGTCATTTGGGTACCTGAAGCAGAAACTCAATCAAGGGCTTCTCCTTGGGATTTAAAGCGGGGGAGTGGAAATCACAGGAAGAAATTAGAGAAATAACAATTTGCAGCCCTTTTACATATGCCTAGAAGCCTTGCCCTGTTTGCACTCTGCTGTTTTTGAACAACATGCTCTCCTATCATCCTGCTCTGTAATATGCTGAGCCTTGAGGTGGAAAGGAAGGTAGCAGTGGAAGGAGTTCCAAGTGAAAACCCATTAAAGATTTTGCATATTTTCTCTTGGATGAAGACAAAAACAAACAGGGGAGAAAGGGAAGAAGTGTTGCATAGAGTACAAAAATCAGATCCACTTTCTGGTCAAGCAACGGCTGGTTATGTACATTGAGAAAGGAAGCTCACAGCTTTGTGAATGTGGTGTCAGTTCTCCATTTATATAGGTGTATGTCTGTAGAATACCAGTGTATCCAATGTTGATATGATACTACCACTCAGTTGCTAAGGCACCCAGCTTCAGGGACAGTTTTGTTTCCTTCCTTCCTCTGTAGAAAGACAAAGAAGCAGCAGCAGTAGCATTAGCACTGAGGTGAATAGGGAAAGTATACTGTTAGTACTTGATACTCTGGTATGTAGTAAAGCTTTATATCCAAAGACAGATGAAAGTGTATTTGTGACTCTGTGAGAATCACAGAAGTGGGAATTGTATGGCTCTCCAAATGTTGTTGGACTGCACTGTCCAGCATTCCTCACCTCTAGCTATGCTAACTAAGAGTGCCGGGAGTTACAGTCCAGCAATATCTGGAAAGCCACGCAGTTCGTGCTCTGCTGTGTTTGTCTTCAGCCAGAGTTCAGCTTATCAACAGTGCTATCAATCTGAAATAGTTTGTGCCAAGGAAGCCATCATTAACTAGCTTATTAATAGCATCCAGTATTCATGTGCCAAAGATTGAACAGCCTCAAAATAAGTCAATATGGGGGGAAAATTGCAACTTAACTAATAATGGAGAGGGCTCTGATGCCCTTTCTGGCCTCTTACTAATAGCAGCTTTCATTTTTCTCTTCTAGGAAAAAGGCAGCTCTCGCAGTGGAAGGAGTGTTGTCCTCTAGCCCCCTTTCAGCTTTCCCACTACAGAAAAACAAGTGACTTTGGCTGCCCACCTGGACAATGTTCATCTTTGGCTGTGAACATTAGCCATCAAGCATCTCGTGATATCAAGGGACCTGTTTTTCCTCATCATTTTCAGCATGTTGTTCTTTACCTTGAATGCTTGATTCCAGCGGGGTTGCTTATGAAAAGGCATCATTTTGCTGATGAAAGCTGGGCTCATTTCAGTGCATATATTTTGCTCTCTGTGAATATCTCAGCAATAGCTAGACAGTCAGCTTTTGAAAACACTTGACCACTTGAGATGCAAATCTATATACACTTTCCTTTAAGTAAGCCCAACTCAATCCCATGGGGCTAAGTTCTGATACACCTGTGTTTGATTGAGCTATGAGTGAAACTTTTTCCACAGAAGCCATAATATCAGAGAAAATATCTCTGATTTATAGAGTTGCTGCATATGGGCAGGATCTGATAGTAGTTCTGAGCTGAAAAAATTTCATCTGGATGTACCCAATATGAAGCTGGTTTAATGCTTCAGTCCCAAGTATGGTAGTTGGCAGTAAAGCCAAAAGAGATAAATGAAACTTGCTTCTTAAAAATGGTTAGAAATAGGCAGCAAGTCTCATTAATTTAAACATTATAACTCTGATTGGTTTAAGTCCATTTTATGCTGGATGGAAGTGATATTACAAAGCTTTCCTTATGGGTCATGATCCCCCACTACTTAAATTGTCTAAACTATCAGTAAAAATGGTTTCTGCAAGTACCAAAAAGCAAAAACCTTAACAGTCATGTTGATGCTAACAATCATGTTGATAACAGTCAGGGCTTAACAGTCATGTTGATGCTAAAAAGACAGGGGAAAATAAGCTCATCATGCAACTTTACCCCATTTTGAGAGATTGCTTTGACTTGGATGCTGATACATTAGCTAGTGAAGTGTACAAAGCTCCCATACATTGTTCCTTGGGTTTCTGTCATTCACCTAGAACACGTGTGTCAAACGCAAGGCCTGCGGGCCAGATCGGGCCCACCAGGCCATTTCATGTGGCCCTCGCAGCTCTCCTGCATCTCAATCCAGACAGACAAAAGTACTGTTGGGCAGTAGGAAAACAAATTTGGGGTTGGCATCACAGCCTGATGGTTTCTGCAAGTACCAAAAAGCAAAAACCACCTACAAGGGCTTAACAGTCATGTTGATGCTAAAAAGATATGCAGTCCCCATGAAAGATCAGGCTTGTATCTTGGGGCTGCTCCTGGAAGACGAGGTTTCTTCAGCATCCAGAAGCACCTTTGCCCAGCTTTGGATGGTGTGCCAGCTGTGCCCTTTCTCTGAGAAGGGAGATATGGCCACAGTAAGTCATGCCTTAGTTACTTTCCAATTAAGCTACTATAATAAATTTTACATGGGTCTGCCCTTGGAAATTTTCAGAAGTTGCAGCTAGTGCAAAATGCAGTAGTCAGACTGGTGGTGTGTGTGCATTTTAGAGCCCACATAATATGAGTCTTACAAGAATTACATTGGCTTCCAGTTTGCTTCCAAGCTCAAATTAAGGTGCTGGTTTTGACCTACAAAGACATAAACAGTTTGGGGCTGGGATATCTGAAGGATTGCTTCCATATGCACCTCCTAGAAATCTGACATCCTCAGAGGATGTTATGTATCTCAACAACTTGTGAGTTTAGGTTGGTATCTACACATAACAGGGCTTTCTCTGTAGCAGTACCCTAATTGTGGAGCACTCTGCCAAAGGAAGTCAGGCTGGCTCCATCTGTTTTGAGCCTTCAGTGAGCAGCTAAAACAGCATTGTTCCACATGGTCTTTGATGTTTGAAACTGCTTTGGTTTGTTCTTTTTAAAATTATATTTTAGGATTGTTCTTAGACTGTTTTAAAGAGTTTTGGAAGTCTAATGTGCTTTTGTCTTTGTGTTTGTACAGTTTTAATTGCTTTCATTTGTTGTGCTTTTATTTGTAGTGCCCACCTTGTGGGCTGGGAGGCAGTATATAAACATAGTAAATAAATGTATTTGCATAGACCACTTTCTCAGTGATCCCAAACACAGGAGCTGGGAGCATGGCTGACACTCAGGTTGATACACATGCTCATGTATTCTTTCTCCTCCCTTCATGTGTACAAATACAGGAAGCCCCTGCCTTTCAAGGGTCCTTTAACTGATGACTTGCTCTTTTAATGCTTCCAAATTAGGGACAAGTTTCATTAATTTGAAGGGGGGTCTGCTCTTTCATCAGTTCTTTTTGCCTATGGAGGCTTGCTTGGGACTGCTCACATGCGCATGTTGCTTGCAAAGTGAGCTGAGGGGAAAAACGGGCCAAGCTGAAAGACTTTATAAGCAATGCATGTGTGGTCGGTCCCCAGTGAACCCCTGTAAGTCCTTCATGCTCTTTACAGTACACTACATGGGTTCTGCCTGTCAACCAGTTCCATTTCCTGACAGTGCTGTGGTCCCTAACCTGTCAGATAAGTGAGGAAAGCCTGTGGATACTACTGCAGATAATTATGTTTTATCATTTCCTCCAAATTGCTGTCATGTGCAGCCCCAATTGTATACATGTTTGCTAAATTCCAATATTCAGTACAGAGCTTGGAAGTAATATGTTACAAGTAATATAGTTACTAGAACTAGTTATTTTGGGGAGCAATAAGGGTGTGATGAATTTGCATTTCAAAAGTAGCGTAATAAGAGTGAATTTATTTATTGGTATAACTCATGATGGTTTCTACTTTCCATCAGTTACTGCTTAAGTGCATTTTTGGAGACATTTTGACACTTTCTTTCAAATTTTATGCCATTTTCTGCTCAATTCTGAGATATGTTCTCTAAAAAAGTAAAACAGGAAGTAATGAAGAAGGAATAAACACTGGAAAAAGTAACTGAACAAGTTTTATTTTTTCACTACTTTGACTTTTAATGGCAGTGGCCTAATTTCTGTAACACTTTTCAAACACTGACAAGTAACAACAAATTACCTTTAAAATAACTTTCTAAACTCTGGTTCAGTGGGGCTTGCTGTTAGGAAAACGAACATAGGATTCTATCCTAAAACATCAAAAAATAAGGATATTTTTGGAGGAATTCCACTTTGTTGACGTCTCTTGTTTTTGATTGGGTATTCTTGCACTGAGGCACTAGCATCTGTAGAACCAGTAGATGGGCTCTAAGTGGGAGTTTCCCCCCTACTCCCAACATTCCAGTTTCTTCTCTTGCTTTTTTGTAACTCTAGAGGACTGACCTTTGCTCTGAAGATTGCATTGTTTTCCCTTTAAAAAGTAGCTCAGCTGATCTATAGTAAGATTGTTGGTGTTGGATGAAGCCTCCTGGTAAGTCATTCTGTATCTAAAGGCAAAGACAGAAGTACTAATGCCCATAACTGGAGAAACCAGTTTGTTCTGTCAGATACTGTAGATGCAAGCATATTCAAAATAGCATTGCATTAGCTTTGTTAGCCTCACCTAATGATAATATGCACCAATTGTTGTAATAGTGGGAAAGAAGAGAAAAATGTTGATGATGTTATGGTGAGCAAATTCTCATTTTAGCCCAGGGTGGGGAACTTTGGCCTTGTGGTGGCTTTTTTAGACTACAGCTGTCATGTTTCCTTGCAATTGTGCTGGCTGGGACTTCTGGGAGCTACAGTTCAAAAGCTTATCCAACCCTGCCTTCAGTCTTAGAAATTCAGTTGAGCATCTCTGTAGTTTCTGAAACATTACAAACTGCCTTTTTATATTTTGTACTTCTCCCTCTGTATAAATTTAATCTTGTTAGAAATTCTGTTGTGGGATTTTCAGGTCTTTTAATGGATGTTATATACTGGATTCTGTGCTGTCAAAATTGGCTTCTGTTGTTTTGGGATTCACACACAATCGTATAGATAAACATTTACAACTCAATGTTGTTGATTTGCTGTTTCAAATATGCTCAATGAAAAAAGTATGTAAAACCCTAAATTAATAAGACAACATTCAGAGTAGGTACTGGATTTTACAGGGCTCCTGCTCGGGAAGAATGAGAAGTTTACAGCAAAACCTGGATTTAAACAAAAGCATATCAGGTTTGTATGAGTTAAGGGTTAAATATCTGTGTAAATATGTAGTGAATTTTTAACAAAACTCTGGCTAGTTTGGGAAATGTCCTTGCACAATGAAAAGGTCTTGAAATTTACAATAGTCTGGAAGCTTGTGTTCAACAGACAATTCAGCCTCTAACTAGCTGTTTTTCATATTTTTAACTGAGCTTGCAACATTTTCTACGTTGGCTGGGATTCTGGGAAACAGGTCAAAAACCTTAATATTTCCAAATCACAGATTTTAGCTGAATCATGTCCTGTTAGTGCTGTCCACATTTCCCATTCAGAAATTTAGCCCACGTAGGAGCAAAATTGCACCTGAAAAAAAGCCAGTGTTTTTTCATCTGATAATTTGTTACAGAAAGAGGCTACATATGCAAACTTCACAAGACCTATAGTTATCCCTATTATGTGGTGGAAGTGGTACACTTCTCTTGAGCCACAGTTTGTTCCAAAATACTTTTGGCTCTCCACTTTGGTCCTCTACCCACCCACCTGTCTGAATGAGCAAGGGAATGTATGTGCCTTCCCTCCTCCTACTCCCCTCATCCTTGTCCCCCACTCAAGCATGAGGAAACACACACACCCCTAGGACAGCCACTGTGGTGTAGTGGTTTGAGTGTTGGACTATGACTCTGAAGACCAGGGTTTGAATCTCTGCTCAGCCACAGAAACCCACTAGATGTTCTTGAACAATTCACGTTCTCTTAGCCACAGAGGAAAGAAAAGGCAACCTCCCTCTAACAAATCTTGCTAAGAAAACCTCATGATAGGTTCACCTTAGGTTCACCATATGTTGGAAACAACTTGAAGGCACACAACAACGACTACAAGGCCTGATTCATAGATGCAAATATAGTGAATGACTAGATATGGAAGTCCTGTGCAAGAGCCAGAAGGTGTAGTGTAAGATTTAGCTCGTAGAGCCACAAGCATACTGACCTAAACTTAGTCACTCTCTCATAGCCTAGCCCATCTTGCAGCATTGTTATCATTGTATAAGACAGATTGTCCAGTAAGCTGCATTGAGCTATTAAGTAGAAAGGTAGAATAATAAAACTGTGTGTTGTATTATCATCTATGCCTACAGAATATCAATATATATTGTAACAATCAAATGTGGGACATTTATCAATCAGTCCCAAGGTGGATAAAAATTAAAGATTTTTTTAAATTGATTTTTTTAAAATCCTAGAAAAATCCCTGTTTTATCTCCAATATAAACTGCCTTCTCTGAGATAACACCAAAATGGACTACCTATTTCCAGTATTTGCAAATATGAATTGCAGTCATATGGATGCTGAAAGTAATCTTTTGCATAATCATTTAGTATTTTTTATAAGACAACCAGCTTGATATGGCCACTTAACTACTGGTATGCCAGGGATAGTAAAAGGAACTGACCAAATCTTTCCTCTGTTTGCTTTTTAACCTCTACTATGTGCCTTCTACCTCCCCACTCCCATGTAATCACAGTTTCTGTATAATGCCAATTTATAGAGGAACTAGACTTCTAGAGACTGTCCAATGTATGTAAATAAAAGTCCAGAAAACACTGTCTTTTACTGTCCCTTTTTACCTTTGGACTTTTTTTTTCTAGGCAAAAGTGAGCGTTGAGCTTGCCATTCTTTGAACCTCCATTCTTAATAGCAATACTGAATATATCTCAGGTGCTGCAGAGAAGTAACAGAATAACTTGCAGGCCTTACAGCTGCCTTAGAGGCAACCAGTACCAACTCTTGCCTTGGGTCCTTAATGCCTATCAGTCTATTTAAATTTCCAAAAACATTCCTGAGTGACTCTCTTTTCAAGCATTCAGGAATACTGTGGAATGTAGCTGGTGCTCCCTTCTCATCACTGTTGGAGCTGATCTTGCCTGACCACTACTGTTGCCACTAGGGGGTCCTTCAAACTACACAGTTATAGCACTATGATGCCATTTTAACCATGACAATTTACTATGGCATCTTGGAGTTTTGTAGTGAGTCACTAGACCTCTTGGGGTGGAAATTTAAATACTCTCTAAACTGCAAACCCCAGGCTTCCATAGGATGTTGCCCTAGCAGTTGAAGTAAAATATAACACTATAATTGTATAGTGTGAAAGGGCTCTACCTAGGTAAAGTCAAGGGTGAGAACCAACATGGTATAGTGGTTTGAGGATTGGACTATGACCCTTGAGACCAAGATTCAATTCCCCGCTCAGCCATGGAAACCCACTGAGTGACCCTGGGCACATCACACGCTCTCAGCCCCAGAAAACCCCATGATAGCTTCACCTCAGGGTTACCATAAGCCGGAAATGACTTGAAGGCACACAACAACAACACAAAATGAAGGTAACCTACCTGAAGGTAGTGTGGTAGCCACAGGCCTACAAGAAGGCAACACACTTGAGGTATTCCTTGAACATGAGAGAAGCTTGATGAGCACTATTTTCAAACTGTTTTTATGAGCTTCCAGAAGCATCTGCTGGAAACAGGACAGCAAAATAATTCTTAATGTGGCATTGGTTCTGGAGCTAGCACCTTCTGCTCCTAATGATAATGATCCATAAATACGTCCATTTTCATTTTCCTTCCATCAAATTGTTGTCTCCTCTTATTCCTTTTTCATAAAGCATATTATGGAAGTAAAAATGAAGTCAGTATTTTAAAAGCCTTCAAGCTCATCTGAAAATGAATGATGCTTCCTCATTGATTGTTAAGTAAAAATGGGCAGAGTTTCTCTATCCGTTCAGCATGCAACAAGGAATCCAAGGAACTGGTAATGAAGAGTTGCTTCCCACATGGTTGGCTCCCTGTCTAGCTCAAGTACAGGGCATATGTGAGTGAAAGCGAGAGCCTGGATCTTGTTCTATCCATTTTTGCCTCTGGCCTAGTCCACCTCAGAAATGGGCTCCCTTCTATGGCACCAACTTTGCCCTGGGCTCAAAATATTTGTTGAAATCTGTCCTCCAGTGACTTTTCCTGTGCAATCATTAGATCATACCTTGTAAATATAGATTAGGTACTCTGGTGTAATGAAGCTCTAGGATATATTCTCATAATCACTGTCTTTCCCCCCAAAATTTTTCCATTTGAAACAACATAATGAAAAACTCACTGGGTAACTCTTTTAACTGTAATAACAAAGAGGCTGTTAAAAGAGATCATATTTTGTGCCATGTGGATGTCTGTTTGTATTCCATGGGACACTGTGCCACTGCAATGGTCTCTGTTGTAAAAGAGCTGAGACCTATGACCCCTTGAAGATAGCTATATTAAGTCTGTGAGACAGAATATTTCAGAATCAAAAGGGACACCAGCTGTGATCAGCAAGAAAGGTAAGTAGAAAACAACCTGATACCTACTGATGAAGGGAGACTTGTAAATGCCTTTTAAAATACATGATAAAAATTCTGAATAGACTAGCTCAACCAAGTAAGAGGCATCTTTAAAATGTTACCAACTGGTCCATTTTCTCAGATGCCCCTAAAAATGTAAAAAAATAAAAATCCAGAACATTATATTTTAGTACTTGATGTAATGAAGTACCTGGGACCCCAAAGGGTATAAGGGACTACAATGTTAGTCAGACTAGGAATGTAGAGTGTGTGTGCATGTGCCTTCAAGTTGCTTGTCAATCTGTCGTGACCCTATGAATTTCATAGGGTTTTATTAGGCAAAGAAAACTCAAAGGCAGTTTTGCCAGTTCCTTCCTCTGAAATGAAACCTCTAAAGCAACTGGTATTTCTTGTTGGTGTCCCATCCAAGTACTAACCAGGGCTGACCTTGCTTATCATCTAAGATCAGAGATCTGGTGCCTTTAGAGAAACCAAGGTTCAAATTCTCCTTCAGCTTGGCAGCTGTGACCTCAACTTAATGTCTATCACTCAGCCAAAACTACCTGACAGGATTGTAAGGTTAAAGCGGGGGAGGAAACAATATATTCTGTCTTAAGCTTCTTGTAGGAAACATGAATTATCACTGAAACAATAATATCAGATTAACATTAATTATATTAATTTAGTAATGTTAATAGTAAATTAGTAGTAATGTAATATAGTAAATTAGTAGTAATGTTATATTACATTACTACTTTATTTTTTATTATTATTATTATTATTATTATTATTATTATTATTATTATTATTATTATAATATTAACTATATTAATATCAATAGTTACATTTCAAGAATATAGCAGTGTGAAACTGAAATTTCGGTGCTACCCTGAAGAAGTGAAAATTTTGTACCCATGTCCGTGTAGCTATTATAAAAGATATCCACATAATATATATCATAATCTATAAATTTGTACTTAATATTTATAATTTATATTTTTTTAATTTTAATTTCCTTCTGACTTTAACAGTTATAAGCCCTCTCCCCTAGAAGCACACACACACATGCTTGCATACACACAAACACATATGTATGCATGCATGCATAGTATAGGTAAGTATAGGTAGATACTGTTGTTGTTGTGTTCCTTCAGGTTGATTCCAACATATAGTGATTGTACCATTTTCTTGGCATGATTTATTCAGAGGAATCATAGAACCTTCTACTTGGAAGGAACCACAAGGGCCATCCAGTCCAATACCTGCCATGCAGAAATACATGGCTAAAGAAATCCCAAAAGACATCCATCCAGCCTCTGTTTAAAGACCTCCAAATATGGAGAGTTCACCATCTTTGGAGGTTTGCCATTGCCTTCCTTTAGGTGGAGAGAGTGAGAAGCAGCACTCAGTCGCTTATATTGCATGACCAGCAAGTGATGTTTTGTATAATATTGTTAGTGCTACTATATTAAAGACAACACCACCAGAACTATAGGCTGCCATTTGCAGTACGTAAAGAAAACATCCACAGACCAGGTTAAATGCTTTGCGAATCACAAGTCTGCAATCCAGACCAAGAAGTTTGTGAATCAATGGCTATACATTTCAACTCAGAACACCAGAGCTTGATTTTTCTGTCTTTCAAAATGAGGTGTGCCATCTCTTTCAAGAGGTATGGATGTAAGGGAGAATTTCTGAACCCATACATTTAAAACCTTAACACTTCATGGTCTCAGCCTCAAGGATAATGTGTAACACCATCTTCTACTTAAGAATGTTGCCCATCTAAGATGCAGATCACTTTCATTTTCAAAACTGAAGAAGGCAGAAACTGAATTGTTTCACTAATCTCTCTAATAAGAAAGAGAGTGGGAGACAGTAACTACATCCTGTTGGGATCTTGAGCAAACTTGTCAGAAGTGCTGTTTGTTTTTAAATTACCTTGATACCTATATGTATGTATATATACATACCTGCCTCTACTAACTAAAGAAGGCACTTCATGTATCAGATGGAGCCCACAAAACCTCCGGTTCACAAAAGCTCATGGCAGAAAACACTTTTTAGTCTTCTTAGTCCCCCCCCCCCCGCATTTATTCTTATTTTTCCAATATAGGCAACACAGTTAATTTTGCTTCAAGATCACAATGACACAATAGAGATAACTGTTTATAATCATGGTACGTCATTATTAAGCAGCTGAAAAGTTGTCATATACATGGTGAAGATGTCACATTTGGCTTTTGAGTATGTGGTGTTCCCCTAGTATTACAGGTGCACTTACATTCTTCAAATTTATTGTACTAGTTGGGAAGTAGTTACAATTTTTTGGAAGCAACTTTAACGTACACTTTTTTAAAGTTCGGGATTTATTTTCAATGTCATACCTTCAACCTCCAAACAAAGTGCCATAGTTTTTGACACTATCAAAATTTTGTACACTCTGTGTTACTGTTCTTTATATAGTCACCAGAAAAAGCGCTACTGACAGTGTGACTTCTAATTTGAAAAATACATGATCCGAATCACACACAATAAAACTGCCATTCTGTTGCTGCTTCTGCTGTTGCTACTAAGTTTTTATATATATCTGAAGCTGAATCCAGATAAGATGGAGGTACTCACTGTTAAGGGCCCTAGCCCAGGTATGGAGGTTTGTCAACCTGTTCTAGACAGGATCACACTTCCCCTGAAAGACTGTGTCTGCAGCTTGGGGGTGCTCCTGGACTCGCCACTTCAGATGACAGCTCAAATTGATGCGGCGGCCAGGAGTGCCTGTTATCAGCTTTGACTGATACGCCAGCTGTGCCCCTTCCTGGAGCTGGAACACCTAAAAACAGTGGTGCATGCGCTGGTAACTTCACGGTTTGACTTCTGCAATGCACTCTACATAGGGCAACCTATGTGCTTAGTCCAGAAACTTCAATTAGTTCAGAATATGGCAGCCAGGTTGGTCACTGGTAGACCTAAAACTGACCACATAACACCAATTCTGAAGTTGTTACATTGGCTGCCTATTAGTTTCCGGGCACAGTACAAGGTGTTGGTTCTTACTTTTAAAGCCCTCCATGGCTTGGGGCCAGCCTACCTGTGGGATCGCCTTCTCCCATATAATCCGCCCCGCACATTAAGGTCCTCTGGGAAGAACTTACTGCAGCCAGTCAGAACTAGGTTGGCTGCGGTTACCCAGAGGACCTTCTCTTCTATTGCTCCCAAGTTATGGAATGGCCTGCCGGAGGAGACCCAGCATATTACCAGTCTTGACTGCTTTAAAAAAGCTTTCAACAGGCCTTCCCAGACTAGTACTCCACCGCCTCCCACCAACTGTCCTGCTGTTCTTTAATAGTTAGTTGATTGTAGTTAATGTGTTTTAGCGGATTGCTTTTAGATGGGTTGGTGGGTGGGGAGGATTGGTTATGTTTTAATGCTTTTAATGTATTTAATGTATTGTTGTAGTGCCGCCTCGATCCATGGGGAGAGGTGGGATTATTATTATTATTATTATTATTATTATTATTATTATTATTATTATTATTTCCCAACTGCCACCAAAACTGGGAGTCAAAACAGTTAAAAAATAAATATAATATTATCGAACTGTACAAAAGGTTAGCACCAAAATTTAATCAAATTCTCAGTAAAATTTAGAACAAATTAAAGCATACAATATCAAATAAAGCATACAATTTCAAAAAGCTGTTTGAAAACATGAAAACAGTATAGTTCAGAGCAGCACAGCTCTTAAGAGATCTTTCTTTAAAAACATTTAGTTCTCAAAATCCTGTCAGAATACAAATGTTTCATAGAGTGCATTTTCCTCCAATATTTGTTATAATTTTGCTATATGGTTTTATTGGTTTGTACCTGCATAGTAACAGTGTTACTCTCTTTTTTTTAACCAAATATTCAACCTTTTCTCCTTTCTTTTCAGAACTCATCTGTATTATCAAGCATGACTGAAGCTTGACCTAAGTCATGATTCCTTCCAAAGCTTTAGCAGTTACTTTTATTCTTATTCTTGGATCTACATTATCTGGTAGGAAATATCCAAAGTTAATTTGTTTTCATCAATGTGGGTTTCAGTATGTTTTCCTTGGTGAAAATATATGCACTCCAGTCTTCCATTAAATGTAGAGTTTAGCATTAAGTGTGGAATGCCTGACTCATTCCAATCTGTTTACTAGCAATTAACAAAACATTGCTGAACTAATTCTGACAGGAATGTGAATGACCTAGCATTAATGTTGTATTATGACATTTAAAGTCAAATAAACATCCAACTTCAAATATTCAACTATGTTCAGATACTGGAGAGTATGATTTATTAATAATAGGAAATAATTAAAGATTTTAAGAAATAAAATCAGTAGATCAACGGATTGAAAACCCTCTATGAAGGTGCCCTTCTGAAGATCTTAAAAAGAGGTATAGTTGCTCTATGTGAAATATCTCAAAATTTAATACACCTTGGCAACAAAATCCAGCAACCATTTCTAAATGAGAAGCTGGCTCATCCACCCTTTTTACTAAGATGGACTCCCCCAAGTGTCACAACTGACAGCCATTCCAACAGGGTGTAATTGTACCCACTATACATAGAATCATAGAGCTGGAAGAGACTACAAAGACCATCGAGTCCAATCCCCTGCCATGCAGGAATACACTATGAAAGCATTCCCGACAAATGGCCAACCAGCCTCTGTCAAAAAACCTTCAAAGAAGGCGACTTGACCACACTTCTAGGCAGCATATTCCACGTCAAACTGCTTTTACTATCAGGAAGTTTTTCTTAATGTTTAGATGGAATCCCTTTTCACAAAGTTTGAAGCCATTGTTCTGTGTCCTAGTTTCTGGTGCAGCAGAATACAAACTTGCTCCATCTTCCATATGACATCCCTTCAAATATTTAAACATAGCTATCATCTCCTCTTCTTCAGGCTAAACATACCCCACTTGCTAAGGTAGTCCTCATAGGACATAGTTTCAAGGCCTTTTACCATTTTGGTTATCCCCTCTGGGCACTTTCCAGCTTATCAATATTCTTCCTGAACTGTGGTACACAGAACTGGACACAGTATTCCAGGTAGGTTCTGACCAAAGCAGAAGAGAGGGATACTATTACTTCCCTTGACCTATACTCCTATTGATGCAGCCTAGAATTGCATTGGTTTTTTTAGTTGCCGCATCACACTGCTGACTTATTTTCAGCTTGTGGTCTACCAAGACTCCTAGATCTTTTTTAAAAAAATATGTTTATTAGCTTTTATTCGACAATGCAATGTAAGAAAGAGATAAAACGAAAATAAACATTAGTAAAAAAAATGAAAAGAAGTAGAGCATATAGTTCCAATATTGCCAAATGTAAACATAAATGCACTTTGGGCATAATCAATAGAGTTTCACAATAATAAACAATTACTTTGCCATGATCTACACAAATAGTCTACACAAAATATTCTTCCACACATTCAATTTCAAAACATAGGCATATTGTTCCTTCCTCGGGCTCTTTCGAAACTCTATCGACAGATCAGTTTTACCCAGTTTGAACTTCCCTAGTGCAATGATCTACATGAGCTTCTTTAAACATACAAAGTCTAATTCAACTAAACCTTTCCAGAACAAATAATTTAGTAATGTTTAATAACATTTACAGACTTATAGTTAGCAACAGGTCAGTTGTCAATTCACAAACATTTTATAAAAAGGATTTCCCCCCTCTGCTGACTAAACAGCGTAATTTTTAACTTGACAGTCCCCCTACAAACTAAAAGAAAAGGGGCTAGATAAGTAAGTATCTGAATACATAGTATATACCCCTACCTCCAAACATAAGTAAGCATATATCAGGGTGTATACAAAATTTCCCCAGTCATATTACCTGATATCCACTTTCATGAATGTTTTACTCTCTAAACCTCTAATTACTAAACTTCCCACTTTAAATCTCGTATTATATAAACTCTCATGCATATTTTCCTCTTAATTTATTTATCAATCCCAGTTTTTGTGTGTAGATACTCCAAGATTGGTTGCCAAGTTTTTAAGAAGTCCTCCTCTGCTTTGTTCTCTATCTTACAAGTAAGTTAATACTCCTAGATCTTTTTTGTATGTACTGTGGTCAAGTCAGAAATCATCCATCTTGTATCTGTGCATTTCATTTTTTTCTGACCAAGTGTAGTACCTTACATTTCTTCTTCTTGAAATTCATTTTGTTCATTTTGGCCTAGCTCTGTAATCTATAAAGGTCATTTTGAATTCTCATCCTGTCTTCTGCAATGTTAAATACCCCCTCCTAATTTAGCGTCATCTGCAAATCTGATAAGAATGCCCACTATTTTGTCATCCAAATCATTGATAAAGATGTTGACTAGCACTGGGCCCAAGACATAGTGGCACCTCACTAGTCACTTTTCTCCAGGATGAAAAGGAGCCATTGGTGAACAACCTTTGGGTTCAGATGCTCAAACAATGACAAATCCATCCAACAATAGCATTTCTAGTCCAAATTTTACTGGCTTGTTTACAAGAATATCATGCGGGACCTTGTCAAAGGCCTTACTAAAGTCAAGATAAGTTACATCCACAGCATTCCCTTCATCTACTAAGGTAATAACTCTATCAAAAAAGCGATAAGATTAGTCTGGCATGACTTGTTTTTGAGAAACCCATGTTGACTTTTAGTGATTGTGGCATTCCTTTCTAAGTGCTTAGAGACTGTCTATTTAATGATCTACTCTAGAATCTTTGAAGATATTGATGTCAGGCAGACTGGGCAGTAATTGTTTGAGTCCTCTTTCTTTACCTTTCTGAAGATGGGGACAACATTTGCCCTCCTCTAATCTTCTGGGACTTCTCCCATGCTACAGGAATTCTCAAAGATTATTGCCAGTAGTTCCATGATTGCTTCTTCCAATTCGTTTAATTCCCTTGGATATAGTTCACCTGCCCCTGGAGACTTGAAATCACTCAGAGTGGCCAGGTATTCCTGTAATATCTATACTTTACCTATACAGTACTGCATTTCCCCTACCATATCATCTGATCCATTTCCCTCAGGTTGAGCAGTGTTTTCTTTTAGGAAAAGACACTCACCCACTCAACTACACACAAAGAGGGGCTTAGTGTTTGCATGCTTGTTAATTGCTGTCAAGTCAACCTCAACTCATGGTGACCCTGTGGAGACCTCCAAGCCATGCTGTCATCAACTGCCCTGCTCAGGTCTTGTAGATTCAGGAATGTGTCCTCCATGATTGAGTCTATCCATCTGTAATGTGTTCTTCCTCTTTTCCTACTGCCTTCTACCTTACCAAGCATTATTGTTTTTCTAGTGAGCCATGTCTTCTCATGATATGTCCAAACTACAACAGCATCAGTTTAGTCATTTAGGACCCATTCATTTGTCTTTTTTAGCAGTCCAGGCAGTGCTATATTAGGGGAGGGGAAAATTAGATTCATTTTTAATTCTATTTTCCTTTTCTCTTTTCCAGAAGTTAATGCTAAAGCCATCTCAAAGAGGCATGTCCGGCGTGACTGGCTAGTCATACCTGACACAATTGCATTTCATGTGTATGAGTTAGTGAACAAAGTGTCCCCTGAAACTGGTGCATTCTTGGCTGAGGCTGTCCAAATTCCCTTCATTCTTGAGATAAGGTATGTGTACATGGCAATAATGACTGGCATGGGCTCAGAGCAAGCCTGAGGCATATTGCTGCCTGAAGCAAAGGACAAGACAGCAGGCCCTCCTCAATCCATGTAAAGAATTTGGCTGGACTGGCTACTGAATCTTACTTTGTTACTGGCATGAAATAATGTTTCCTATTCTGCTTTAGGCAACAGAGTAGTTTCAAGGGCAACTTTGCTCTCCGGTGGAAAGGAATAGCTAGAGAGTTTAGGAGGAACAGATGGGAGATTTCCACTGCTACCCCTCAATATATATATTGGGTAGTCAGTTCCCAATATCTAATGTTAAGACCTGTCCTGCTGAGGATTCCACTGTCACTTGAGGAGGAAGGTGCATCTCTGAGGTGTGAAATGCAGGTATGAGAATGTTAAGATCAACTACTTATTGGGCAACCCTACTTTTAAGCAGAGCAAAGCAGCTGCCCGAGGCAGCAATTACTACAGACTAAGAGTGGTAGTGAAGTACTGAAGATCATAGCTCTATGTTGCACACAGTTTGCTTTGCTCTCCCTAAGCTAATCTTTTGCCTCAGGCGTGGTGCAAACTATATGCTTGTGAATAGTTAAACCAAAGCGGCCTTAAGCTCAGACAGTAGAAAAAGATTCACAATAGGTTCACCTTAGGGTTGCTGTAAGCTGAAAATGACCTGAAGGCAGATGACAACAAATATCTAACAAGATCTGAAATGCTCAAATAACACCCAACATTAAATGCATGGATGCCAATCCAGATTCTGAATATGCTTTCCAGTCTCCTGGAGAACAGCATACCACCAGGCAGTTCCAAAAACTGTTGTCAGCTTCCCATTTTGCAAACAACAACACACTTACATTACTATGTATTGTTCATGCATAATATCTGCTACCACTTCACTAACATAAATGTTCATTTCCTCCAGGAACATCTTGATAAAGGAAACATCTAAAATCAGTGTGCTAGTTGAGCAGCTCGTAGAAAAAGTATCTGACTTATGGAAGAAGGAGGAAAAAGAGACAACACAGCAATAAGAATGACCAAACCAGTACGGCATCCTCTGTGTCTTTTGTATTTTCCCTGTTATTGGAAAAGATCCAATGCGTATACAGTAGTTCTTGATGTTGCCACTGGAGGGAGTAAGTCGGCCAACTCCAGTAAGGAGAGATTATATACATTTCCCGTAACATCTATTGTCACTTATTACTTCTGTTGTGAATTGCCACAGACTGTTCCTTTTGCATTTTATCACCAATTGACACAATGTTTACATTTTTCTGCATATACATACCTGCTAACAAGGGGAAAAGCTTCATACTTCTGAGAAGGTTATCTTATAACAAATAAATGTGTCATTAAAGGTACCAGAAGACTCTTTGTTGTTTTTGCTACAAAACAGAGGCCCTTCTCGCACGGCGTTCCTTAAGTGAAAGGGCCCCTTGAGCGTTGCATAAATGTGAGGAGCAGTCTGCATGACGCACTCACATTTAAGCAACGCTCAAGAGCATGACGCGAACCGCTTACAGATTTTCTTATTTTTGGCTTTAAGCTGAAAATGCCGTGTGCTCGCGCAATGCTCAGGGGCATGGAGTGCACTTACCTACCATGCGCAGCTTCCTGAGCTGCACCGGTCGTGCTTCCTGCCTCAGCGCTAGCCTGCAACTCCCAGACTGCACTGCGTTAGGAAGGAGCGGGGCGTGGGCAGAGCGTTCATGCGACCAGGAAGCTGCTGTGGAGCCCAAGCAGCAGGGACGTGAAAGCCTTCCTCCGAAGGCTTCTCGCGCAAGCGCCGCCCCCCACCTTCACAAAAAGGTAAGGTGTGAAAAGGGCCAGAAACAGGAAGGTGTTTTCATAAAAGTGCAGTTTGATCTATGTGATATTTCTCCCTATAAAAAAGGTTTTAATGGCTTATTCCCAAATCCATATCAGTGTAATAATACCTTTATCAGACTAACTAAAAGGGCACAGAAAAAGTACAGTTAAACCTCCACATTTGCTAGAGTTAGGGGCACAGGACCCCCGTGAAAGTGGAAAAACCATGAATAACTCCAGACCCTCCCAAACCATATTTAACACACACACACAAAGTATGATCACCATATTCAATCCATCATGGATTCCTCTGAGCCATCAGGGTTCCTTCACAAGGCAGAAATGAGTGGCCGGTGGGGCTTACTGCCACCTCCACTGCTGCCCCACACCATTTTTAATAGGGACTTAAAAGCCTCATTTCCAGTTTCTCAGTCTCACAAGGCTTGCAGTCCCTATTAAAAATGACATAGGGAGGCAGCAGAGGTGATAGCAAATAATCTGTGAATAATCAAATCCACAAAAGTGAAACCCACAAACATGGAGGGCTGACTGTACAAGTGTTTGTGATCTCCAGAACTCATCAGACACATTCTGACCAAAAACAGGATAGAGGAGGATACAAATGGGAACTGGGAAACAAATTTGACATTGAAATCATGGTATCTGATTTCCTGAGACAAACTGAAGTGGAAATCATTCAACGAGTCTACTCTAGTTGGGACTAACCAAAAGGATTCCATGCATTATTTCCATATAACCAAAATACTTCACCTAAAGTACAGCAAATTTAGATTTGTTGGGCAGGGACTGTCATGCTATTTGTCTCTGTTATTTGCTTTAGGATCCTTTTTAGCTAAGGACAAAATAAATAAATGCTATAAAAAGATAAACCCACCATGTAATATAAATGCTTTAAATGTACAAATAAATGAAACCTTTAGGAGGCGCTGGGTTCTCTGGATAATTGAAGAGTTTCTGTCCTTTATCACAACAATAGCTTAGTTAAATGTGATGGTTTGCTGTAAAAAATTGAATACATTGTAAAGCCATCTTGGGTTCCATTCAGGAGAAAGCTGGCATATTAAATAAATAGGAAAGTAAGTAAATAAGACAGGGTACTATGTTTACTGATTCTCCCTTCATGTGATAGAGGTATTGGGCACAACATTTCATTGTATCTGAAACCCATAATTTACTCAGAGTGCTGAGAACTCCACGATCCCCTCTGTGACCAGAAACATTGAGAGACTAGCAAGATCAAAGTAAGGCCTGCTATAACTGACTACCTTCCACTTAATGAAGTAAGGTGCTTGCTTTAGGAAGTATATGGGGTGGGGGTGGAGTGCTGAACACTGTCCTGGCTGTTCTTTCATGTTGGAAATCAAAATGGTGTATGCCCCATGGCCTGTTCTACTCCCTCTAAACTAGCCTGCCGCCACAGGTGCAGTAGAGGATACTATTTCATCATTAATGCTGAAGCAAGATTCAGTGGCCAGTAGAGCCAGCTTCTACACGTAGAAAAAGAGAGAAGGAACATTTTGTTTTTCCCCTCAGACGTGAAAACATTTTGGTCTGGACTTGGACTACAATATTTGATCCAAGTCCCCTTATCATTGAAACAGGCGTGGTTTCCCCACTCCCATCTCTTTTTCTGAGAGTTGCCATTGCCAGCTGATCTCTACCTGAAATTCTCTCTCATTCACCTTCTGGTCACCTGGGCTTCCAACTCGTAAGCAATGATATTACCCAAACAAGCAGATTAACATCAATACTTCCCTTAAGGATCTCTTAAGGACTGGAACTTCAGGAAATTTATATTGGGAGGATAAAGACATGGCACTTTTCTTTAATCCAATACCATTACTTACTGTTTTAGCTGCACTAAATAAGTAAAATCAGTATAGTGCAGTGGTTGCAGTATTGGACTGGAACCTGTAAGATTCAGATTTTGTGTCCCCAGTGAGTCATGAAACTTGCTGGCAAGAAATTGCATATTGGTAGAAAACCGAAACAGATTTAAACGTGAATAAATGGTTATGTAGAGTTTGGCATGTTAATTTAATAGAAAAGCTAATTTGTACTCTTAAATCAATATCAGAAAATTGGATAGATGATAAAATTTGGACAACATGATATTCGTTTATTCAGCATACAAATGCAAATACAGAAATAATGAGACCACCAAGAAGTCACTTATCTTTTGAAAGATGTTTTTTTTTTCAGATTTAAAAACACTTTTTATAGTTTGCTATTTTTATTAAGTGGTTTACACCAGAAGGTGTGGTTATAGATACAGTTGGCAGGTAAATATACATGAAAACCTGTCTATGCACCCAACTCTAGACTTACCTATATGCTCAAAGGTAGAAACACCTAAAGCTTACATGAAGGCCAGAGAAAGAATGTTTACAGGCATAAAATATATGTTTTGAAAGGCCCAAATATTACAGCAGATAAAGAGCACGTGAGATAGAAATTACATTTTTATGACAATTTGTTTCTTGGGTGTTAGATTTTTGGTCTATCAACTGGAAAGGAAGACTGTTTTTTGAAACAGGTATCGTTGTAACAAGAAGGCAATCTAGAGAAGAAATAGGACTGGAAAAGGAGAGTATCAGTAAACTACTGTAATGAATTGTATATTAAATAGGGATATAAAGAAGCAACAGAATAACATTTTTGTTGTGTTGTGGGAGTGTTGCCTTTGTTGTTCAGTTTTGGTTTGGTTGAAATGTGATGTTGTTTATTGTTTGTTGGATTAGTGTAAAATGAAACAAAAATTAATTTTTTAAAAGGTCACTCACTGGACAATGTGAATCAGGCAGTCCCTTGCAGCCCAACCTACTTCACAGAGTTGCTGTAAGAATAACGCAAGAAGAAAAGCCAAGTACACTGCCTTGAGCTCATTGTAGGAAAGGTCAATTATAGATTTAAATAGTCAGTTAAAAATAATGCAGCTGACTGAAACTGATAGTGACATGAAATTTACATGGTATGAGATCCAGTGTTGTGTTCTGGCAACTTTTAAAATTTATTTTCTTTTGCTTTTTTTTTTTTTAGCGCAAGTGCTATTTCATAATTAATGAATTATACTATAAACATATTTTTAGGCTTTTATATGTACTAGCAAGTGGGAAAAAAAGGCTGTGATTCACTTTAAGGTGATAGTCCCCCTATGGCATTCATCTGGAACTTAACATGTCATAAGCCCTTTCCACAATGCAACTTTTCATGGAGCTGGGGTGCGGGGATTGCACGAGCAGCCTCCAGTGAAAGGCTCTCGTGTCCCGGTTTCTTCAGCTCCGCAACTGCCACTCGCTTGTGCAAGAGCCCTGTCTCTTCTTTCCGCAGTGCAGCCTAGGAGTTTCCCAGGCTGCGCTGGGGCAAGAAGCTTGAGCGCTGCGGCTCCAGAGCTCCGCACACACAGCAAGTGCACACAGGGCCCCGGAGCGATGCGCAATCTCACACCATTTTCAGCTCAAAAATGAAAATGAAAAAGTTTATGAGCGGTGCCTGCCAGACCCTGGAGCGTTGCGCGATTGTGAGTGCATCATGTGGACCGCTCCTCACATTTGCGCGATGCTAAGGGGCCCTTTCACATGGCAAATACCATGCAAAAAGGGCCATAATAATCAGGTATACCTGTAGTTCTCAAAACCATTCTCAACTGCCTGAAGACTGGAAGTTTCCAAAAACTATTCTATAAGTATGAGAATCTGCCCACAGAAAGGAAATAATTGCTGCTAGCACCTGATATGCACACTGAAGTATTTTGACCACACAGGGCCCTAAGGTTCCTCGCAATTTAGTTCTTGTTATACGTACTGGACGCTAGGCTGTAGTTGAAATATATGTTTATCAACCTTTTTTCTTGCTCTTTTCTAAGTCTATAAGCTAGCCACTTTCCAGTCTTATTGGCGTGTTCATAATAATTGTGTTTAAGATATTTTAACTTTCTTTCTATTTCAAATGTATTTTGGATTGTAATTTGTTTATGCAATGCACTTATTTCATACTTAATTTTAGAGTTATGAGGGTCTTTCTTAAGTTCATCTTGCTTTCCCTTCAATTCATCCATAATTTTCTGATATGTTTCCTTCCTTTTTCTCTTCTTAAATATCTCCTGATCTATGAATATTCTGCGAACTACTGCTTTGCTTGCCTCCCAAACCACACTCTCTTTTATTCCTTTCCCTGAATTTTCTCTAAAATAATGATTCAGTTCAGATCTTATTTTCCCTACTACTTTTTCATTACACCCCAGCCCACTTAGCAAAATTGAGTAAAACTAAAAACGATAAATGTTGGAAGTGCAGTCAAAGGGGAACCCTGTATCACTTATGGTGGACATGTCAGAAGGCTAAGTCATTCTGGGTTCAGGTACACAACAAAATTATAACGATATTAGGATTAACGTTTGCAATGCAACCAGAAATATATTTGTTAAACATCTACTATGGTATAAAAATGCTAAAGAAAAGATCTCAAAGAAAATTACTAACATGTATGATTATTGCAGCCAGAATGGTATACGCAAGTAAATGGTAGCAGGCAGATATACCTGTAATTCAGGATTGGTTAATCAAAATGTACGACTTAATCGAAATGGATAAATTAACAACAATAATATCCAATAATTCTATGAAACAATTTAAGGAGGATTGGCAACCTCTTTTAATTTTATTAGAGATCGAATGGGGAAAATTAGCAATTAAAGGAATAGAAGAATAAGGGATAAAAGAATATAAAGATGAACTTGTGAATGACCAACTGCAAACGAAAGAATACTAAAAGTATTGTATTTATTTTAGCAAGAGACACTGAGAGAAAGTTAGTTGTATTTTATTTGTAAAACAAAAAAGAGTCAACTGTAAGAAAGAAAGTAGAGATTAGGGGAAGAAAGGAAGAAGAAGCTGAAAATACAGATTTGGGAAAATAGAAATGTGGTACAAATTAAAGTTGGTCGATATTAGCTAGTATTCATCAATGAAGATTTGAGGACCAAAAGAAGAATAAAAGGAAGAATATAATATGAAGAAACAACTGAGTAATCATATAACCTGATTAATGAAATGAAGCATTATAGATAAATAGGAATAATATTATAATTAAGTGTAAACAGGAGGGAAAATTGTTAGGTATGGATGAGGAGCTGAAGAAGCTCTGTTGGGGTTAACATTTCTTTTTTAGTAATGAATATATATATATGGATTTGGCTTCGTTGTTTTTTTTTTCTTTTCTTTTTATATATAATGTGTAAATGGATGTACAGAAAATGGAAATCTGAAAATATGGTTATATTGTCATACTGGTTAATAAAGAGATTAAAACATTAAAAATATTTTTTTACCTTCTCTTGTCACATACATATTCTCAAATTGTTCTTTTTAAACATGTCCATGTGGAGGAGATCAGTTTCAATATCTCAAATTTCTGTTTGAGTAACCACGAAAACTGAAAGACAACGATTTTGATTTTTAATTTCCTTTCCAGTCTTTCTTCCCCAACACAGACTTCAGAATTGATTGTCTTCACATTTCAAAATGTCTTTCAGAAGCCATGGAGATCAGAAATTGTTTTTTCAATCACACTATCCTATGGACTGATTATCATAGATGTTTATGGGAGATGTTGGTGGAGTGAAGGTTCTTTAAAAATATTTCCTGTGGGGAGGTATGGATGCAGTCAGGCATACAGATCCTGATTTTAAGCAATCAGCAACCTCTAAACTTTGAGAAAATGAAGTGAATGGGAATTGTTATTAAATATAAAGTACATGTGCAATAAAGGAAAAATGTTAAACCCATACTCTAATAATTTGCATCCTAGCTTGCCATCTAAAAAGATCTGTGCATTTATTTCATTTTACTATGCTGCTTCTCCAGTTCACAAAGTTTCAAAGCAGCTAACAGCAGTAAAATACAAATACAGCAAATTAAAAACAAATCAATAGAAATTAAGAATAGTTTTCTTGTCTCTCTTCCCTTTTAAAAGCAATTGCAATCAAATTTGCAGATGACACCAAATTGGGAGGGATTCCTAATACGCCAGAGGATAGGATCAAAATTCAAAATGACTTTAACAGATTGGAGAGTAGGGCCAAAGCTAACAAAATGAATTTCAGTAGAGAGAAATGTAAGGTCATACACTTAGGCAGAAAAAAAATGGAATGCACAAATATAGGATGGGGCCCACATGGCTGGATAACAGTACATGTGAAAGAGATCTAGGAGTCTTGGTGGACCACAAGCTGAACATGAGTCAGCAGTGTGATGGAGCAGCCAAGAAAGCCAACATGATTCTTGATTGTATCAATAGGAGTATGGTGTCTAGATGAGGGACGGTAAGAGTACCACTCTATTCTGCATTGGTTAGACCTCATCTGGAATACTATGTCCAGTTCTGGGCATCTCATTTCAAGAAGGATATTGACAAGGTGGAATATGTCCAGAGGAGGGTGACCAAAATGGTGAAAGATCGGGAAGCCATGCCCTATGAGGAGCGGCTTAGGGAGCTGGATATGTTTAGTCTGCAGAAGAGAAGGTTAAGAGCGGACATGATAGCTATGTTTAAATATTTGAAGGGAATTCATGTCGAGGAGGGAGCAGGCTTGTTTTCCACTGCTCCAGAGACTAGGACAAGGAGCAATGGATTCCAGCTGCAGGAAAGGAGATTGCACCTGAACCTCAGGAAGAACTTCCTGACGGTCAGAGATGTTCAGCAGTGGAATTTGCTGCCTCGGAGTGTGGTGGAGGCTGGGTGGCCATCTGTTGGGAGTGCTTTGATGTGTATTCCTGCATGGCAGGGGGGTGGACTGGATGGCCCCTGTGATCTCTTCCAACTCTATGATTCTATGATTCTAACTGTGGATAAGTATAGTTGGTTTTCATTGTGGGCTGTGAGGATAACCACTTCCTTTGATTAATGTGTAATGTGTAAACACATTTCTTTTCTTTTTAAAACACTTGTGTAAAACAAAAATTGCAACTATTCTGTCCCATTATTCTCAATGAATGCAATGAGTATGCACCTGCACTGGCGTGTGCATTGACAATAACTGGATGCAAGGCTTTGCATCCCTTCACATTCGTGTGTGCTGAAGCTGCTTCAGCAGAGGGTGGACTGTACTTAAAAAGATCTTCTGTTAGCCTGGTAGCTTGGCCATGTGAAGAAACACCACCACTTGAGATAATCCAGACTCTTAAGACCCATTTGTTAAAGCAATAATATTTCACAGAAGAGAATTTGACAACTAAATGTTGGTGTTTTAAATAAACATTTGGTTACAATCCCCAAGACTTTAAGAAAAAAAACTAGTGCTATTTCTAGTTTTTCAAGGATGTTTTTCTCTGAACCTCAACACCCCAAATTCACCTCAGCCCATTGCAGTTGTAACCCCACCAACTCTCCTTTATCCTAACCATCTAACCAATCTCTTCCCCAGCTGATTCCCTGTCAAGCACCAACTGTCAACTCTCACCACAGAAGGAACGTTTGCTCATTTTCAAAGCATCTTCAGTCATTTACAATTTTAAAGCCTGTCATATCAATCAGAATGAATTTACCTGATCTGACCTCATCTGGATTTTTAATAGTGATTTTTTTTCTTTGTCTTCAAAATCTTTCACCAATCAACCATTCTCACACATTTACAGCTTACTTTCCACACAAAATATACTGTTTTACATATAGCATTGACCCACACAGCTGCTGATCAAGTCAACAGCGGACCTTGCCTAGTAGACTGGAAAAAAGATAAGATACAAAATTGGTGCTATTCTATTCACATTCTCAATATCCATTACTCAACTGTCCTCAAAAGCCTTCTGGCTCAACCCTAGTATGAACCTAGCTTATGTTCAAGGTATCCAAGGAGTTTTTCTTGTGCCAGAAAGCAGACTGCAAGTCATACCCAGGATATTTGACTGACAGATTCTGGTCAGTGTCAGAAACAGTTTCTGTAGAAGAGACAGCACCCACTAAGCTGATTCCTTCCATGAGAAGTGAATTCAGAACCTCATTAACACTGTGCAGTTATAGCACTATGATTCCAATTTAACTGCCATGAGTGGATCTGATGGGATTCTGGGGTTTGTAGTTTGGTGGGATGCTAGAGATCTTCTAAGTACCCGTTCCTAAATTTCAAATCCTAGGATTCCATAGGATGTTGCCATGGCAATTAGTGCATAATAATAATGCTATAACTGTGTAGTTTGAAAGGGCCCAAGGTTAGTAGATATAGTGCTGATATTTTAATATACTTTACTTTAATACTACTTTAATACTATTTTAATAGCCCAAATATTTATCTGATGGAATTGAAACAGGGGTATTACAAGCTTTGACGGAACCCCTCTGCAGGCTGGCCCCACAGTTCCAACCCTTGTACTCCTGCCACTCACTTTGCCTTTTTGGCCTCAAGATCCTTCCCCGGATCTAGTAATCAAGCCTCAAGGTGACCCCTTGAATGGTTCTGTTCATTAGTGGGTTCAGTGTTTTAAGTGTGACTTGTCTCCTTATCAGTTCTTAAATACAACAGCCAGGCACAGTTGTGGGGGGGAACAATCAAAGATTTATTATAAAGCAATTAAATTAAACAAGAAATCCCTGAACTCTTTCCTTATTCACAGCCCCACAAAATCCTGTCCAGATCTTCTCCTGCCCCTCACTGCCCTAACTCTATGCCATCTTTTCCCTATCTGATTCCTAATAGCAGACAAACCTATAGTTTGTATTCTTCCTCTTGCTATAGAACCCCTCCCTTCATAACATTTCCTGAGCTATGGTTGACTGACTCTAACCAGGCTTGCCCAGCTTCTCTCTTCGCACAACTATGCTATTTTGTTCTGTTAAATATTGAGTGTGAGGACTAGAAATCCAAAAGAACAGTGGTTCTCAAACTTTTTACCCCTGTGACTCCCTTTATATTTACATGTGGACATCACACACACCCCACCCCACATCCAATATGCTATATTCAAAGTATATAAATAAAAATATTTTTGTTGTTTATTGTTTGTTAATATTACACACTGTAGACATTCTTTGCAGTTAGTTTTTTGTGAAACTCAGAGACAAGTAATTTTCATTTTATCTTTTTCCCCCACTTTGTGTAGTGGTAGAACCTGTAGGCTCCTTCTTGCCACTTCCATAACTGATGAGACAAATATTTTCATCTTCCTTTTTTGCACTGATTAAAAACCACTTCATTTTGAAAACAAAAGGAGGTCAAGGGGTATCAAGGCCATTTCCGCACTACACTCTTATAGCACGATTATTCCACTTTCAACATCCTATGAATCCTGGGGTTTGCAGTTTCCGGAGGGGCCAGCTGGCCCCTCCTGGAACTGCAAACCCCAGGATTCCATAGGATGTTGAAAGTGGAATAATTGTGTTATAAGAGTGTAGTGAGGAAATGGCCCAACGTTAGGAACATCAAGTGATTTCATAACTAGTGACATGGCAAAGCTCCATCTTTCTAAGTATGAATTTAGCATTAGTGTCACCCTCACCTCCACACTATGTATTTAGCAATAGTGTCACCCTCACTGGGTGCCCGCAGAGGCGCTTCCAATGGGAACCAGGGGGTGGGGGGAGAGAAGGATGGGGTCTCGGACTGAAAGAACCCCAGAGCAAGACTTAGCATTGCCAAAATCCCACAGGTAACTAGAAGTACATTTCAGGAGAGAACAAGGGATGGGGATTCAATGTTACCTCACAGATATCTTATGCCCCTCCCTCTCCCTCCCTCTCTCGGGCCCCTGATGCTGCATATGCCTTGGATCTTAACACGGAGTTCCTGTGCTCCCCATCTCTTCTCTTCACTTCCCTCTCCCCGCTTAAGAAACTGCTTCATGGTCACTAAGGGGCATGAACCTCCTGCACCATGATGGAAAGTTTGGAGAAGCTGAGTGGGAAAAGCATAAAAAAATGGAAACCCATTTTTGCTATATCTGAGGTTGGAGAAAGGCATAACAGTTGAAGACCTTTGCATCACTTTTTTGCAGCGACTAGTCAATCCTCAACAGTATACACCCCCACACACACACAAGCATAAACACGCACGCACGCACACACACACAGGTTTGCCATTCTTTTTCATGTTTGCTGTACTTGCCAGCTGACTTTTCTTGCGTTCCCCTCCAACCCCCAAGCAACTATCACATGTCCTGTAGGGTCAAGAACCATTACAGTAGAGCTATCAATGCTCAATTTGAGTCTCAAGTCTTTTGCAATAGGGTAAATAGCTGAAGTGACACTACTGGTTTAAAATACTCATTTTAATGAGACTTTTAGAGGGAAATTTTCAAACAAATATTTCATTTGTGGGGAAAGGAAAAGAAAAAGGAAAAAGGAAAAAAACAAGAATAATGACAGAGTGGTATAGTGGTGGCTTGACTGTTCGACTAGGAGTCTAGGAGCCCAGGGCTCAAATTCCTGTTTGGTCAAGTCACATTCTCTCATCCTCAGAGGAAAGCAAAAGCAAGCCCTCTCTGAACAAATCTTGCCAAGAAAATCCCATGATAGGATTGCTTAACGTTGCCATAAGTCAGAAATGACTTCAAGGCACATAACAACAACAACAACAACAGCAATGGCATATGACACAATGGATTTTATATCCCACTCTCTCTCTAAATTAGGGAGAAAGACCACTTCCTCCTGGTCTGAACTTTTAGAAGGGATATTTCAGATATCAAAAATACCATGTACCATAATTTTTGGAGTACTAGAGACTGGAATGCTGCTGCCCTCCAATCTTTATTAAGATTTTTAAATGATTTTTCCATAGAATAGCAGAGAAATGCTCCATGAGTGCAGTGGGGGTGGTATTCAGTGCAGTAGCACATTTCTCTTCCCCATGGAGTTAAGTATGTTTCTATTTAGAACTTAGAAAGAGACTTTTTTTTTTGGCTTGTAGTACCCAAAATCCCTTTTAAAGTCTTATGAATAGACAGTTGTTATTTTAGATTTAATATTATAGTTTATGCCATGATTAAAATGCAATTTTTGCCCCTTGTTAATACACAAGGATGTGGCTGCATAAGCACCCACTATCAGGAAGAGGAAGGAAGAACATTATAGCTTGCAGGCATATGTAAATATGCCCATAAATAGAATTTGGTTTAGTATACTTCAGTTAGTGGTAATAGAAATCCACAACACTCAGAATGGGTGTGGGGAGCATTAGTTACTTTCCCTCTAGCAGCAACATCATGTGCATTAATCTATTTGTTTGATCTTGTTGTTTTCCCTAATAAGGTATTTAACTATGTAAATAAATTCATATAAACCAGTATTATTTACTAAAGGCAATTTCTGTTGCTTTTGCAATATCATATCCATTTGTGTGGATTTAGGGGCAAAATGTAGGGCTGTGTGCTCAAATGCTAATAAGGCTTACCCAGACACGTGTGGCTCCATCGCTAGGTGGGAGAGAAGTATTTTGATCCCCTCCCTGGAAGAGACAGAGGGGGCTCTGTAGCTAGTGTAGAGAGCACCAGGATATACTATGTGAGGGAGTAGAGTGACAGCCTATTTAAGCCTCACTTGCCCCGTATACGGTCCCATTTGAATTGTGCGGCATGACCCACCCTCACCCCCCACCCTTACTGCAGTGAGTGAGATTGGGTCACCTTGGGGCCAGGTAGGAGTTTTTTCCCCTGGTTTGCTGGGAGGCGTGTGTTCGCCTACCCCATACTGTATTGAATGGACTTGGGCAATTGAATTACAGTGGTGTTGTTAAATAGGAGGTCAAACTGGCAAATAAGCAGGGAAAGTTATAAGCTTATGGTGGATGCCTTGGGCACCCACTCTGGGTATAGGCTTAGGCTCTGAATCTGCCTCTTTGAGATCCTGTGACCAAGGGGGTGGGGAAGGAAGCTGTCCTTGAGGTTAACCTAGGAATGGGACTCTCACCTGCAGGATCCTGGAACTTTGGTGAGAGCTCTTCCTGGGTTTACTTTCCCGCTTTTCAGGCTGCCAGGGAGCAACCCAAGTAATTGGATTGCTCTTGGGGCTCAGGTGGCTCTCTCAAGGGAGGTGGGCACTGGACTGTCGCCTGGCCTCAGCAGGACCCACATTAGGTTTCTCCCCCTTAGAATCATAGAATCATAGAAATCTAGAGTTGGAAGAGACCACACAGGCCATCCAGTCCAACTCCTGCCATGCAGGAACACCCTCAAAGCAATCCCAACAGATGGCCATCAAGCCTCTGCTTAAAAACCTCCAAGGAAGGAGACTCCACTACACTCCGAGGCAGCATATTCCACTGCTGGACAGCCCTGACTGTCAGGAAGTTCTTCCTGAGGTTCAGGTGGAATCTCCTTTCCTGCAGCTTGAATCCATTGCTCCTTGTCCTGGTCTCTGGAGCAGCAGAAAACAAGCCCTCTCCTTCCTCTACGTGGCATCCCTTCAAATATTTAAACATGGCTATCATGTCCCCTCTTAACCTTCTCTTCTGCAGACTAAACATACCCAGCTCTCTAAGTCTATCCTCATAGGGCATGGCTTCCAGGCCTCTCACCATTTTGGTCGCCCTCCTCTGGACTTGCTCCCTTGCTTGCTTTGTCTTCAGGCCAACACAATATAAATAGTTATTAGGTCAAAAAAAGTGGCCCTTATTTATCCCAATGTCATGTGTCTGGTCTTGACATTCTGGGGTGGGGCATCAAACATTATCCTCCTTTTTTCTAATGCTTTCATACCTAACACTTAGCTAAAGCAATGAGCAGCAACATAGGAACTTAAGATAACATGTGGCTCTTTCTTCATAGCTCAGGTATCTTTATAACAAGTTTCTATAAATGTATTAATTAATATTCACACTTGACATAAGAAGCAAAAGAGAAGCTCTGAAATACTTCTTAACATAATTCTAGCCATTTTTCAAGCAATTTATGCCCTTTCTTGAAGGTATGCTGCCAATTTTTGCTTATAGTATACCCATGTATTTCTTGTCCCACTGTTGTTTCTGCTCAAGAAGCTTCTACAGATTTGTGAAACACTATAAATTCTGTTAGAACAGAGGCACAGAGTTTGAATTGGGGATGGAAGAAAAGAATAAATGTGAGTAATTTTCACTTCCGTCTAAAACAGGCAACAACAGAATTTGTATGCTGTACTGGAAAGATGCTTGTATTTTGAAAGGTAACTTTGAAAACTGTTGCATGAACAATGCAATACAATCTAATACAATAAAGATAGGATTCTTAGATTTGTAAGTTGATTGATTTGTTGGTCCATTTGGCTTATTCCCATTGGAAAAGAAAGCTTTCATTCCTCCCCTGTTATCCTTTTGTCAGTTGATAAAGACCTTTTCACTTGTGTGATTGAAAGAGGCTTTATTTTTCAGAAGGTACTTTATTTTCTTGATTGAGTTTAAATTCTTATAATTTATACTTTTTACCTAAAATGGGCTTTAATATTTGAAAATGTTGGTTTAATGTTTGATTGGCATTTGATTTCATCCTGCTGTGGGCTGGCTTAAGTCTCATTTTGAATAGAAAAGTGGAATATAAATCCAATGCATACGTACATGATCTCTAATGCACCTCCCTGAACTCTTGGAAAATATTGCATGACTCTGAATACTGTAAGTTCATAAAAAGTCCATGAGAATAGACTTTGCGTGTGATGAAGCTTTCTCTACTAGGTAGAGAGATTAGTCATCTTCTATTTAGATGTGTGAAAAAATTGCTCAGAGCTTGGTGAAAATCAGCCCAGATGAAGCAAACCACACTTGTTACACAAGTGCTGCTAATTCAAAGGGTGAGAAATGGCACTCTGGGGAAGCCCGGAGTGTTTCTTCAACTTTATAAGCCCCACACCTGAACTTATTCATAGAATCATAGAATCATAGAATCATAGAAATTCAGAGTTGGAAGAGACCACACAGGCCATCCAGTCCAACCCCTGCCATGCAGGAACACCCTCAAAGCAATCCCAACAGATGGCCATCAAGCCTCTGCTTAAAAACCTCCAAGGAAGGAGACTCCACTACACTCCGAGGCAACAGATTCACATCATCTTTCAAAAGAATTCAGGGTGCAGTGAACAGTAGCTTCATTTAGGACATTGCTCTATGAAAGGGCACCCACACCTTGTACAGAATAAAAATAACTGAGTAGAAGAGGACCAGCTACACATTCATCTTTCAGGTAGGACTGCAAAAAGAGAATGCTAAAACAAAGACAGCTAAATGGGTACTGTGGTAGGGATGGAAAGGCAACATGTTAGGAGCTGATAAAATCATGAATAGTGTGAAACGAATAGACAGAAATTCTTCTACCCCTCTCAGGCCTCCATCCAAGGTCACACAGCAGAACTTTTGCTTATGCAGTGAGACTTTCCCTTGCTTTCTCGTCATGGGTCCTCAGCATGTTCCTTCAAAATTTCTTGGGAAAATCCCCCAATCATCTGGAACAGTTTTTAGGTAGATGACACATGAGGGGCTTGTTGTTGTTGTGTGCCTTCAAGTCATTTCTGACTTATGGTGACTCTAAGGCAATGCTATCACAGGGTTCTCATGGCAGAATTTGTTCAGAAGGGTTTGTCCTTGTATTTCTCTGAGGCTGAGAAAGTGTGACTTGCCCAACATCACCCAGTGGGTTTCCATGGCCAAATGGTGAGTCAAACCCTCCAATGCCCTAGTTCAGCACTCAGTCTGTTATATCACCCTAGCTGTCACATGATGGGATACATGAGAGTCTATTCCTTCTGCAATTTCATCCTGCTGGTGGATGAACACTATTGGACGCAATTCTCTGTTTCCACCTGAATCCTTTCATACTACCTACTGATAGCACTTTGATTCCACTTTAACTGTCATGGTTCCATTCCATGGAATCCTGGCATTTGAAGTTTAGGGAAGGCCATTTAGAATCCTCAGCCAGAGAGCAATAATGGCTCACTAAACTACAGTCCTCAGAAAAATATGGAATGGAGCTGTGACAAGTTAAAGTGGAATTATAATACAATAATTGTGTAGTGTGAAAGGGTCCCTGGGTCTCATCGCAATACACATTACCCACATACGTATACCATGTCAGCCAGTATTCTTTGCCTATAAAACATCTTCAGTCTTGAATGTTCCTTTTGTTTTCTTTTTTGAGGAGCTTAAAATATTTTCCTGAAAAATTGTTATACTTACATAGACTTTGGGGTTTCCTCAAGCCTACTGGTATCATTGTGTATATGTGTCTTTGAGTATGTGAACGAGGAGGGATGATGCCATTTTGGGTCACACAAAGATTGACAATTGGACATCTGAAGATGCCTCTCACAAGCACAATACACTAGATGGTCATAAGTATATGCAGGGAGTACTTTACTAGCATTGTGAGCTAGCATAGGGCTGTCTCTTTTCCTTCCTTTTTTCATGCTTACTGAATCTATACCACACAGTACATGGGTGTAACACAAAGAGAAACATAGCTCTCTTGAGAATGACCACACTGAATTCTCAGAAATAAAGGGTTCTTCTGAAGTAGAATTTTTCAGGGATATGATTCAGCTGAATGAAAGAGATTATCTAGATCTGCTTTGATTGAGCTTTCAGTCTTCTCTTGGCACTGAAATGGCCTTGGTTGGCCCACAGAGTGACTTTGGGAAGAAAGAAGACTGGGGGAATGTGGCCATGTTTGTTTATTTGTAAAAATTGTATTACAAAGAAAGACTGTGTCCGCAGCTTGGGAGTGCTCCTGGACTCGCCGCTTCAGATGACAGCTCAAATTGATGCGGCAGCCAGGAGTGCCTGCTATCAGCTTTGGCTGATACGCCAGCTGCGCCCCTTCCTGGACTTGGAACACCTAAAAACAGTGGCACATGCGCTGGTAACTTCACGGCTTGACTTCTGTAATGCACTCTACATAGGGCTACCCATGTGCTTAGTCCGGAAACTTCAATTAATTCAGAATATGGCAGCCAGGTTGGTCACTGGAAGATCTAAAACTGACCATACAACACCTATTCTGAAGTCTTTACACTGGCTGCCTATTAGTTTCCGGGCACAGTACAAGGTGTTGGTTTTTACCTTTAAAGCCCTTCATGGCTTGGGGCCAGTCTACCTGCGGGATCGCCTTCTCCCATATAATCCGCCCCGCACACTAAGGTCCTCTGGGAGGAATTTACTGCAGCCAGTCAGAACTAGGTTGGCTGCGGTTACCCAGAGAACCTTTTCCTCTGTCGCTCCCAAGTTATGGAATGGCCTGCCGGAGGAGACCCGGCACATTACCAGTCTTGACTGCTTTAAAAAAGCAGTCAAGACAGTTCTCTTCCGACAGACCTTCCCAGATTAGTGTTCCACCGCCTCTCATCATTGTCTTTTGTGTTAATCTTGTTTTTAATTTGTTTTAATTAACTAATATGTTTTAGGGGGATAGAAGGGTTGGAGGGTGGGGGGATAGGGTGCATTTTAATGTTTTAATGTTTTTATATATTTTTGTAATGCCGCCTCGATCCATTGGGAGAGGCGGGATAGAAATAAATTTTATTATTATTATTATTATTTCACCTTTCTTAAAACAGAACCCAAGGTAGCTAACTATAAAATCAGATAAGGCAAATACAATTACAACATATTGTCTTGTGTGTCTTAAAATTGTTTCTGACTTATGGCGACCCTAAGGCAAACCTATCACAGGATGTCCTAGGCAAGATTTGTTCAGATGGGATTTATCTTTGCCTTCCACTGAAGGCTAAGAGATTGTGACTTGCCCTCAGTCACTCAGTGGCTTTCCATTGTTAAACAAGGATTCAAACTCTGGTCTTAATAGTCATAGTCCAATGCTCAGACCACTATACCATGATAGCTCTCACACTTAAAATACATCATCTATTAAAACATGAGACATTCAAAATAAAACTAAAATACTAAAAATGAATTAAAACATGCCCATAAGCAATTAATAGCCACTTCTATTGATTCTCCCACCTTTCAGCAGCTTTCTGTACTGCCATGCCTTTGCAGCAGTTGTCTAAGCATTGGTGCTACTCTTCTGAGCTTCTGTTCATTGCTGAATAGCCGTTTCCTTAGCTATCTGATGAACTTTTGTTGCCTGGTTGCCTTTTAGAAAACAAAAACAAATGAAAATGTACACTTGCTTACCATGGTTTCCATGTAACTCTGACAAGAGGAAAATGGATGATACTCAAGTGACTGGCACGGGATGTCTGCGTTTCACATTTCCAATGTAGCAGAAGTAGTAAATCTCATTTACTTTTTGATTTGGAGTATTTATAGCCTGCCCTTCATTCAAAAAGACTCCCAGAGTGACTTACAAATTGTTAACTTGACAATTCCCTGCCCTCAGGCTTACAATCCAAGTGGGAAGTCTCCCTGTATTTGTTATTACTGTGTGCCTAGACGTTGTTTCCAACTTATGGTGACCCTAAGGCAACCCTATCATGGGATTTCCTGGGACCAAGAGTATAATTTCTAAAGTTAAATCAGCATAGAAGCCACCAAGGCCACTTAGTGAGTTTCAATGGCTGAGCGGGGAATCAAACCCTGGTTTTCAGAGTCGTAGTTCGAAGCTCAAACCATTACACCATGCTGGTACTCTCTCCACCTTATTCTTAAGTACATATATACCTGCTTAGAATATATCTTTTTTTTTTTTCCCGGTTTAAGCAACCAAGCTTTTCTGTTCTGATTTACTTTCTTGCTCTAATATATTAAGAAATAGAGCAGCACGGGTAAAGCATGGAGTCCAGGATCTCAAATGTCCTAGCTGTACTGCTGACTAGACTAGAGATTCTTAAAGACAAATAATGCCATGTAAAGTATCATTTTTCCATTCAGTTTAATACAGCTATGACCTTAATGAAATAGTCCTTCATATTTTCAGGAATCTGATCCTTGCAAACATGTTATATCAGACGAATTTGTTTCAAGTGCAGAAATAAAAGTAAATTCACAGCCTGGCTAAATTCACTAAATATTCCTCTCAGTGAAAAATAGCTTAATTTTAGTGCAAAGACAGATGTTAGTTGTTGTTTTTTAGAGACCACCCATTCTTGCCTTCACATTTCTAAAAAATATTCCAAATTTGTTCTAAAAAGTCAAAAGAGCTTTTAACAGGAAAATATTTCACTAAGAGACAAGCTGTTTAAATTTGTGTAGATTTTGTTCTAATTGAAAATTTTATATCCACCAGAAGATTGTGGGTGGGGAATTGGTGGAAATCTACCATGAAAAATTGGTAGTGACTTGTACGCTCATTTAACTCTAGAAATTGCATTACATTAGTCACCGTTTTAATTAACGTGTGAGACCAAAAGATCTGTCTAGCAATGACTAATCTCCCAACAACTTGTCCAAAGCCAGTAGTTTGCTTGTTGCCTATGGATCCCAACTGTTTGTTTGTTTTTAGACAGTAATGATAAAAAAAATTAAACTTCCAGAGAATCTTCATTTGAATTGCTTCACATTTTGTACCATCTTTACAAACACACACACAGAAAGAGAGAGAGAGAGAGAAAATAACATTTACAAAGAGGGATAGCCAAATAAATTTTATTTGATACACTTATTTGATTTTATTTATTTTCTGGGGGGGGACAGCAGAAAAGTATTGAATCTCTGCAGAAATTATAACAGCATTACTGAAGCCAAAATAGTATTTGCACTGAATAGTGTGAGACAAAGCATTATAAACTCAAATGAGAAGCCAATGAGTAGCTTTTAAACGAGTCACGAGTTCTTCAGTATTGTAACAGAAACAGAAAAAGAAGAAAAATTTAATAAAGATATATCTTCTAAATAAACCTCTTTATGTAAGCATTTATTCGAAGTTTTCTTTTTATTAAAGGAACTAGGTCCAAACTGGCTTAGTTTGGTAGTATACAATAATTTCTATGAAACAAGAAAATTTTAATGGAAGATTTTCTCTTATTTTGTCTCTTACTAAATTGCAACACCACATTATTTTTGCTATAAAAACCAAAGCAACCAACACTGTGACAATTAAGAAGCAACAACAAATTACTTTGCAATATACTGGGAAACAGATTATTTTTAAAAGTAACTTGCCAAGCTCTGTTCTCGTCAGGGATAGCAGCTATAAAACTAAAAAATGTTTTACAGTTCTTTGTACTTATACCTGCATCTTTCACTGTGTTGTATCATGTTTGTATAAAATAAGTCAATTCAGAAATTGTACATTAAACAATATAAGGGTATATCCATATAAAACAATTAGCTTTTTTTTTAAAGAAAAATTGTGTCCAAAACTTATGCTTGGTATTTTTCAATGTGCACAGATAGAATTTCACAGCTTTGCCTACTGTTACCAGAATTCAGATGAAAATGAAACTGTTGTAATTGCAGCATTATGCAATCAGGGTGATGCTGATATTGTGAGTTAGGAAGGGTTGTTGTTTTTTTAATTTTGTTTTATTTTGACTCTCAGCTAGCCAGGAGGAATGAGTGAATGACTGTGAGTGTGTGGGTGTTAAATTTTAAAAATAATATGTGTGCCAGGGTGAGGTAGGTGCGGGGACAGGAACACTTAGCACCCTGTACAGAGCTGGGCACTCCAATTTATTCAAATCAGGATCCCAAACCACAAACACTGGTCCAACTGCATTTTACTGCATTTCAGTCTCATTTTTTAGACCTTCTTTCTACCCCCACCAATTATTTGTATGCAGTATCTTAGCCATTCAGTTTAGTTTCTTCTATGAGTAATGTAGGTTGTTGATGGAGTAGTAGAAGGATTTTCTGTTTCTCTGTGGCTCATTCTTAATCATCATCATCATTATATTTTTTTATTTTATTAAATTTATATCCTTCCCTTCTCTCAACACAGGGTCCAAGGCGGTGCACAACATTGTAAAAGCACCATACAATTAAAAAAACTGATAATGCAAAAGTTAAAATACAATTAAACTATATTTCTATTTTAAAAAGACAAGTTAAAAACAATTAAAAAGAGCATTAAAAACAAGTCAAAACAGCATTAAAATGCTTAATACATAATAAAATAAAAACACTACATGTCCATTAAAAATTTTCTCTGCCATTTATACTGAAAACAAAACAAAGCAAAACAAAGCAAAGGCTTTTACTTGATGGCAGAAAGAAAGAAAGGGAGGGGGCCAACCCAACTTCCCAGGGAAGTGAATTTCACGACTTCGGAGCAGCCTCTGAGAAGGTTTTCTCTTGCGTTCTCACCAGACATGCCTGAGATGGTGGTGAAACCAAGAGAAAGCTTTGTACTACAGAGCCTAAAGCATGGGCAGTCTTATATACTGTTACTACTGCTACTGTAGTATGTAAAGGGGTGGATTTTGGACAACTTTAGAGCCTTGCTTGTCAACACAGTCATTTTGAATTGTGTTTTGAGTGCAGGTTATGTGGAGAAAGTATAGTCATCCCTCTACATTTGCTAGAGTTAGGGGGCCTTGGACCCCCGTGAAAGTGGAAAAAACATGATTAGGCCCTCCCAAACCATATTTAACTCAGAAAAAAAAGTACAATCGTCATATTCAACCCACCATGAATTCCTTTGGGGAATCAGGGTTCCTTTACAAAGCAGAAGTGGGTGGGTGGTGAGGCTTTCTCCCACCTCCACTGCTGCCCCACACCATTTTTAATAGGGACTTAACAAGCCTCATTTGCAGTTTATCAGTCTCACAAGGCTTGCAATCCTTATTATTTCATAGAAATTTCATAGAATCATTATTAAAAATGACATAGAGAGGTAGCAGAGGTGACAGCAAATAATCCATGAATAATCAAATCTGCAAAAGTGAAACATGGATATGGTTAACAGTGGTAGTTGTGATTGTGATTCTGCTACATATACTACTGTAATTTCTCCATGTGTATTCTTTTGATTCATGCAGCACTTTCTTCATATAATCATGAATAGAGACATGACTAAGGAAGACTGCATGAGCAAAATGTGACCCCATGGAGTGGAATTAGACCTTTATGTCTGAGGACATGAGCTCTTGGAGTCTTTAGTTTAAAAAGATACATAAGTTCATGAGAAACATGTGAACTTTTTACCAGTTGTGCAATACTCAGGCAGGCATCACCAAAGTGGCACCGTAGGGTTATTGCAGAGATTATGTGAAACTGATTATTTCCATAACAATATATTTATATTTGCTTAAACAACACAGTTGCTGCAAGATAACAGGCTGGTGTGATAAAATCCTTTGTTTCATCTTGCTGTGAGCTGGCTCAAGTCCCATTTTGAACAGAAAAGTGGAATATAAATCCAATATACACATACATGACCTCTAATGCACCCGTCTGGACTCTTGGAAAATATTGCGTGACTTTGAATAATGAAAGTTTAGAAAAAGTCCATGAGAATAAACCTTGCGTGCAATGAATCTTTCTCTACTGGGTAGAGGTATTAGTCATCTTCTATTTAGACATGTCAGAGATTGCTCAGTACTTGGTGAAAATCAATTCAGATCAAGCAAACCACATTTGTTACGTGCATGCTGCTAACCCAAAGGGTGAAAAACGGCAGTCTGGGGAAGCCCAAAGTCTTTCACTGACTTTACAACCCCCACACCTGAACTTCTTCCACATCATATTTCTAAAGAATTCAGAGTGCATTGAGCAGTAGCTTCATGTAGGACATTGCCCTATGAAAAGTGACCCACACCTTGTACAGAATAAAACTAGCTGAGTAGAAGAGGACCAGCTACACATTCATCTTTCAGGTAGGACTGCACAAAGAGAATATTTAGAACAAAGGCAGCTAAATGGGTACTGTGGTAGGGATGGAAAGGCAACATATTAGGAGTTGATAAAATCATGGATAGTATGAAAAGAATAGACAGAAATTCTTCTGTCCCTCTCAGGCCTCCATCCAAGGTCACATAGCGGAACTTTTACTTATGCAGTGAGACTTCCCCTTGCTTTTCTCCTCTTCATCACATTTCTCCAAAATTTTGGGGGAAAGTCCTCGAATAATCTGGAGAAGTTTTTGGAGGAGGTTATAAATGAGGGAATTGCTGTTAGTATATGTCTTCAAGTCATTTCTAACTTATAATGATCCTAAGGCAACCCTATCACAAGGTTTTCTTGGCAGCATTTTTACGGAAGGCTTTGTCTTTGCCTTTACCAGAGGCTGAGAGAGTGTGACTTGCCCAGCAACAGTGAGTGGGTTTCCATGGCCAAGCAGGAATATGAACCCTGGTCTTCCAATGCCCTAGTCGAACACCCAAACAACTATATAATGCTAGCTCTCACATGACAGGATATATGAGAGCCTATTCCTTCTGCAATTTTCATCCAGCTGGTGAATGGACCTTGTTTGACACAGTCAATTATTTTCCACATTGTATATGTGTGTGTTTGAGTATGTGAATGAGGGGGGATTATGCCATTTTGGGCTACACAAAGATTGACTGCTGGATAGCTGAAGTTGTTTCTTGTAAATATAATATGCTAGGTACTCATGATACTAGCATTGTCTGATGGTATAGGCCTGGCCCTTTTCCTTCCTTTTTTCATGCTTACTGAATTTGTGTGAATGCAGATGGTGCTATTTTTGGCTACATAAAGACTGACAGTTGTTTATTATGGGACCTGTTGTTCTGCAGGTTTGAAGGTATGGATATTGATTATAGATGAGAGAGTCTTAGAATTTGAAAGTCATGATTTATTATTTCGGTGGCATGGTTAATCTTGGTATAATAAAGTTATGGCATATGCTGAGTTTAAAAATGATCATATTAGAAAGGCTCTTCTATGAGTGTGGTATAGACATTGGGAGAGACTTTTTCCTAAGATAGTATTATCTACCTTACCCCAGGAAACATTTTTCAGGAAAGTTTGATTTAAGTTTAAGTCAAGTGAGATGCTTCTTAAAGAAAGGAAAGATTTTAATTGGTTTGCTTATATACAACACAAGGACTGATTTAATCAAGATAAAAGAGATCTAGCCATAGAAGTTAGAGAAAATTAGTTTTATTCAGAGTTGCGTAAAGATAATGATCACATTTAAAAAGTATACAAATGTCTTTTGAAACTATAGATAGAAGATGAATCTATTAAAGAGTATAGGATAAGGTGGGCCTGAAATTTTGGGTACAAAGTTCAAATGAATGTATGGAAAAATATGGTCTAAAGATTAAAAATTGCATTGTGTAACAATTTAAAAGAAAATAGGTTTAAGATGATTATAGATGGTATCAAACTCCAGTCCATATGTGGTGGACTTCATTTAAAATTTACGTGCTAATCCAAAAGAGAAAAAAAAATTAAAGGTGGGTTTTGTAAGGCCAACAGAGAAGTTTTTACTGAGTATTGTAGATAATGCATTGGATAGTGATTATGGATTACTTCTTCACTATATGATAACAACAACAAGAGTTTTGTTTGCAAAAATCTGGAAATGGACAGAAGCACTGACAGCAGAAGAATGGATTGCTAAAGTTGCTGAGTTAGCCCAAATTGGATAAGCCAATTGAAGATTTTTTTTTTTGAACAATTGGAAACCGATGATGGATTTTTTGATCAATAAGATCAATGATGCAATAATTTGTGGTTATGGTTACTGGTAATTCTAGTAGGATTCCTTGGTTAAATCTGTGATAGCAGAATAATATGTTTTCTTTATCTCTTATTTCTTTCATTACAGTTTGACTTGGCTCAGGCAGACCCTTTTGTGATTTAGTAAGTTAGTGTAGTATTTTAGCTAGCCAGTGTTCAGTCTGTTAGGTTAGTGCATTACTATTGTATTTTGGGGGGGGTCTTCTTTTTGACTCAGTTAATTTGATTGATTGGTCTAAAAAAAGTAAATAAATAATCTAAAAAGACAGACAATTGGACACCTGTTCTTACTTCTTATAAACTACAATACGCTAGATGTTCATGATACACTCAGTGCTTTACTAGCACTATGTAATGGTGTATGACTGCTTCTTTACTGTCGTTTTTTTCCAAGCCTCTTGAATCTATACCAGAAAATAACTGGGAATAACAAGAAAAGAAATAATAGAATGGCTTACTCAATTCTGTTCTAAATTGATTGAAAAATAAAGGGTCCTTCCTAAGTAGAATTTTTCAGGGATTTGATTCAGCTGAATGAAAGAGATTTTCTAGGTCTGCTCTGATTGAGCTTTCATCCTTCTTTTGGTACTGAAATGGCCTTGGCTGCCCCAGGGAGTGACTTTGGCAAGAAATTGGGCTGGGTGTGTGTGACCATGTTTGTTCGTTTCTACTATTTGTATCTCAACTTTCTTGAGCAAAAACAGGACCCAAGGTGGCTAACTATAAAATCAGATAAGGCAAATACAGGCCATTTCTGCACTACACTCTTATAGTGTGATTATTCCACTTTCAACATCCTGTGGAATCCTGGGGTTTGCAGTTTAGGGAGGGGCCGGCCGGCTGGTCGGCCTAAGGTGATGCTAGCATGGCGTTTCTGGGCCCAAGAGTGTGTGACTTGCCCAAGGCCAGCCAGTGGGTTTCCATGGCTGAGAGAGGAATCAAACCCTGGTTTTCAGAGTTGTAGTTCAACAGTCAAACCACTACACCATGCTGGCTCCCTCCCTGCTTTATTCTTAAGGAAATGTATACCGGCTCAAACTATGTCTTTTTCCTTTTTTCCAGCCTAAGCAAACAAGTTTTTCTATTCTGATTTACTTGCTTGCTCTAATGTATTAAGAAATACAGCAGCAGGTGTAAAGCATGGATTCTAGGATCTCAAATGTTCTGGTTGTACCACTGACTAGACTAGAAATTCTTAAAGATGTATAATGCCATATGAACTATGGCATTTCCATTTAGCTTAATATGGCTGTACCCATGATGAAATAGTCCTTTGTATTTTCAGAAATTTGGTCCTTGCAAACAAATTGTGTCAGATATATTTTGTTTCAATTAAAGAAATAAAAGTAAATTCACAGCATGGCCAAATTTGGTAAACCTTTACTTCAGTGACTTAATAACTTATTTTTAATGAAAAGACAGATGTGATGTTAGGTTTTTTTAAAATAAAAAAAAGACCATCCATTCTTACCTTCACATTTCCAAAAAATATTCTAAATTTATTTTATATAGTCAAAAGAGCTTTTAACAGGAAAATATTTTGCTGAGAGACAAGTTGTTTAAATTTGTGTTCATTTTGTTCCGATTGAAAATTTTATATCTACCAGATGATTGTGGGTAGGGAATCAACAGAAATCTAACATGTAAAATTAGTGGTGACTTGTACGCTGATTTAACTCTAGAAATTACATTACACTTGTCACTGTTTTGATTAATGTGTGAGTCCAAAAGATATATCTGGTGATGACTAATCTCCCAACAACTTGTTTAAAGGCAATAGTTTGCTTGTTGCCTGTGGATCCCAGCTGGTTTTTTAAAAAAACAAAACAAAAAACAGTGATAATCTAAGATTCTAAAGTTTCAGAGAAACTTCATTTGACTTTCTTCATATTTTGTACCATCTTTCCACACAAACACAAATGATGTTCACAAACAGGGACAGCAAAATAATTTTTATTTGATAAATGTTTTTATTCCTGGGGGAAAAAACCAAAAAAGTACTCCATCTCTGCAGAAACTATAACAACAGCATTACTAAAGCAAAAGTAGTATTTGCATTGAACCCTGTGAGACAAAACGTTCTAAACTCAAATGGGAAAGCCAATAAGCTGCTTTTGAAAGAATCAACATTACAACAGAAACAAAAAAAAGAAAGAGAGAAATTTAATAAAGGTATTATAAACCTCTTTATGTTAGCAAGCCTTTTTAAATATTTATTCTGAATGTTGCTTTTAATTAAAAGGACTAGATCTGAATTGACTTAGCTGTAGCTCACAATAATTTCTGTGGAACAACAAAATTTTAACAAAATGTCCTCCATTATTTTGTTTCTCATTAGTTTGCAAACCTATGTTATTGTTGCTATTATTATGCAGTATATTTCAATTAAACATTGCAGTTTGCTACATAATTAAAAGTAAGTAATGTGCCATTCCCATTCAATTCAAATTGCTAACATATTACAATCAACTCACCAGTGGTTTCTTTTTCAACATTTCATGTTCTCATATTTTCATTCCCCTCCTAGCCCCTGCCCCACTTTTATGCCCCCTTTTTGTGTGAGCAATGGAGACTTCAAAATGATGTCCATTTTTCAGAAGGAAACTGACCTCCTTCTCTTCCTGAAAGCGTCTTCACCATGAGCATGTGTAGTCCCAGAGTAGCTAAGGCGACTATCTGAGGTGTCTGAACTGGTTCCAAGGCTCTTAGCCTTTAAACATGGAAGAATACATCTCAACATGGCCCTACGGATGTGGTCATCAAAGTAATAGTAGATGAAAGGGTTTGTGCAGCTATTGGCAAATGCAAATGGTCCACCAAGTTCCATGCCTACATAGGCAACTTTGTAGGGAAGGCAGAAAGGAGGCTTCAGGTCCTGGATGCCAGTCATTATAGCCACAAACTTAAAAACATTGAAAGGAGCCCATGACAAAACAAACACAATCACTACAATGAAGATGATTCTGATGGATTTCCTCAGCTTTTTGTCACGTTTCCCAGATTTCTGATAACGCACCCAAAGTTTCTTGGTGATAGAGCAATAAAATGTTAAGATGCATAACAGAGGAACAAAGAAGGCCAAAACTAGCAGCATCAGTGACCCAATCCGTTCAATGGCTGTGGTGTCTTTGTCCATGCAATATGGGTTGTCCCCGTATCTCCTTAGCTCTCTGGACAAAAGGGTTGGCAAACCCAACAGGAAGGACAGAATCCAGACACAGAGGCACAGGATGATGGAATAGAGCTTTGTTCTGATCCTCCGGGCCACTGATGGGTACACGATAGCCAGGTGCCGATCACTGCTCATGCAAGTCAGTAGGAAGATAGTACAGTACATGTTGACCGAGATGATGTAGGAACTGCCTTTGCAGACAAGAGAGCCTGACCTCCAGAGTCCAGAATAGATTTCCTTATCCACCCAAAAGGGCAACGTGATCAGAAAAATAAAATCAGAAATTGCCAAGTTGACAATGAAGATATCAATTAGCCGCTGAACACGCTGCTTGAAGATTAGGGCCCCTATCAGAAGGGCATTGCCAATGATCCCCACAAGGAATACTGCAGCATACAGAACAGGCAGCACAAAGTTCTTGTAAGGCAGCTCTACAGTGGGACAACTTTCTTCAGGAACATCTGTACTGAAAGAATAGTAGTCATCATAGCTTGATGTTGGTCCCTCCATTGCAGAAATGCTTTATTAGACAGTCTGTGAAAGAACTTTTTGCACTGTCACATATTATTGATGCTACAAAGCACAGTTCTGATCTTATCGTTTCACTGTCCAATTTCTTCCAGATTGTAAGGTTTTTTTTAAAAAAAGCACTGCTGTTGTAAGTACATATGTTTCTCTGACGAGCAATTTAAATGCTTACCACAGAAATGGGAGGATCTCGTTTGATTTGACCAATCAACATGTTTTTAAAAGCTTGTTCTGACAGATTGTTATCTACAGTATTGGTGGGGTGGTTTCCTTGAGCTTTGGCAAGTGGAGGAGTTGTGTTTGTTTGAAAAAGCAAGGCATTACATGAAGTTTTGAGGTTACAGAGAGCCGTAGAAGTAAGAAAGCAGAATTCCATACAGGGGTGTTTTTAAAATAATCATTCATCTGCTCAGTCTAAGTTTTACTCCCACTAGCTTCATTAATTGACCATTTGTTGTTATTGTTCTTAGAACAAATGTTCAACATGAGACAGGTTTTGTCAAATGCCTTCTTAATTTGGATGGCAGGCATATCTTTACTTCTGTTTACACAGTCATGTTTTTAAATATCAGCCTGATCTTTACTGTCACTTTTTCTTCTGTAATGCTCTTAAAATGTTGTTTTACTCTTATACCTTCTTTGAAGCATTTAAATGCTTCTCGTGCTCCCTCTCCCTTTGGTTTGCAAAAACTTTGGATGCTTCCAGCAAAGATTTTTATTATGCAGTTGCCCTGCTTTCAATACAAACTTGTGTGGGTTGTCCAGAATGCTCAATTACTTTAGAATTGTAATGTCTGTCTCCTGCACACAAGATACAATACCTTCTCCATCCATTGTCCTGAGTTTATTTGCTGCTGCTGTTGTGTCCCTTCAAGTCATTTCCAACTTGCGACAACCTTAAGGCAAACCTATCTTGGGGTTTTCTGGAGCTGACAAAGTGTGACTTACCCAAGATCAGCCAGTGGATTTCCCTGGTCAAACACAGAACTGAACCCTGGTCTCTAGAGTCACAATCCAAGGTTCAAACCACTACACCGTACTGACTATTAATTTATATTGTATTTATATTCTATTTTTTGTAAATGACTTTTATTATGACCTTTCTCAGTACCTGTGGTTTTCAGGACCACTGATGTTTTTCTGTGCCTTCTAAAACCTTGTCCTAGGCCATTTCCGCACTAGACTGTTATAGTGCTATCATTCCACTTGCAACATCCTATGGAATCCAGGGGTTTGCAGTTTCGGGAGGGGCCAGCTGGCCCTAGACTTTCTTGGGAAGAGTTATTCAGGCAAGGTTTGCTGTTGCCTTCCTCTTAAATATGTGAATTCCCCAAGTCATCCAGTAGAGTTCCATAGCGAGGTGGGGATTTGAACTATGGTCTCCAAGAGTCCTTCTCCAACCACCACACCAATGCTGTCTTTACCACTCATGTATTCTAAGGTAGCAATATTACAACTCGAACGCAGACCTTCAAGGTAACATGTTGCAGGAAACATAATGGGTGGTAATGAATTGAAGGGGGGAGATGAGAGGATAATGAAGGCAAAATGACATTCCAGAAATAACATTAATCTAAATAATGCCACTTTATTGGTTTAGTATTCAGAATAAGTGTTTCCAATTACATTTCAATAGCATTTTGACATGACTTTCTTATTCATGTTTTGCATTCTCTTATCAGTCCTAAGAGTTTTTAAAGGAAGTAACAGAAAGTAAGATCGAGCATGGTGTAGTAGTTTTGAGTGCTGGATTATGACCCTGAAGACCAGAGCTCAATTTCCTGCTCAGCCATGGAAACCCACTGGGTGACATTGGCTGCATCACACACACTCTCAGACCCAAAAAACCCTGGAATAGGTTCACCGTAGAGGATAACAAAAATGAAAGAAACAAAAAAGTAATGACCAAAGCAAAAAGGTACTTTCCCAACACTGTGACAAATAAGAAGCAACAACAAATTACTTGGCAATATAATGGGAAACATTATTTTTAAATTGTAACTTGCTGAGAATGACTTAGTTAACATTTGATGTGTAAACCCTTTAAGAACAAAACAGCATACATTTGTGCTCGCCTTTGTCTGTCCCTGCTCTAGTCCATGCAAGTTTCGAGGTATTTCCTTTCTCTCAATGAATCTTTTGGCCTTCTAAATATATTTTAAACTGTTGTTGCAAACCCCCACTTCTTTCATGGATATGCTAAACTAACTTCCTTTTAAAACTGTTTATTCTGGACACCAGTTTCTTTTGTACTAAGATGATGAACTCTGATTCCCCTTCCATTTTTGGTTGAAGGGGTCTGTTGTACCTGCAGCTATTTTAAAGGCCCATAGACTAACAGAGTTTGCTCACCCTATCATCATACTATATCAACAAACCTTCTTCATTTGGGTCTCTCCAATCATCCACAGCTCCATCATCCCCAACTAGTATGCCAGATAACTGGGGAAGCTGGGAACTGTAGTCCAAGACATCAGAGTGAGACATATACTGGCACTTGTATCCTAGAAAACAAGTTTGGATACTTGAAGTTTAAAAAACAGTAGAGCACCACTAAGTGCTCATTTGGACTGTGATCTGTGTCCAGTTTCTTAGCTTTCGTAGTTAAAAATCAAGTCTCTAGATCTTGTAGGAATGGAGCAAAATTATAGAGCAAAATATTTCTATGCAGAAATATTATCTCCTGCACAGAAAATATTGCTTTCTATGCAAATCAACCATGTGTGAATTTTATGCCAGATAATCCACAATTAAATCATTTTCTGCACAAGAAATAATGTTATTTTCAGTTGAGAAAAATGCTGTTTTCTGAGCACAACAACCACTTGTGAATTTTGCACAGAATAAGTCCCGAACTGTGAAAATTCTTATCAGTCCAGAATTCTTTTTGTCGGGGTTCTCAGCACTCACAAACATATTTTTTAAACCATTTTTGAATATCTCCAAATATTCTTTCCATTCCTACTGAAGTCTCACACTGTGGCTGAGATTTCTGACCCATACCCTCTCAATTCCAGTTTCCAGTTTTCTGGGTCAATGTTACAACTCTGCAGGAAAATCTAACAGAAGTGTGCTTTTCAGAGCTCCTCGCAAAGACTTCAGAGAAAGCAATGAAGCCAGTCTAGTATGGAAATGGCCTCTATTTCTCTTATTCCTTGTCTTGCTGTAGTAATGCCACCATTGCTTCTACCTGCCTGCTTATCTGCCCTCTGTGTAAAGCAGCGCCTTGTCATGTGCAAAGTAACTCCAAACTCCAATGAACAATCAGTAGTTTACAGAAGTTTATTCAAAGGCAGTTGATCTAAGTTTCCAAGTGCACATTTCAGTAGGCTGCTAAAACTAAAGACTTGTTGGCATGGCATTTTCTTAACAGTTTGCACATACCTAGCTACCATTTGTCAGCTAAATAAAACAATCTCTTTTTGGAGGATGGTTTCTTTCCCAGACCTTCCCTAGCTTGTGGTGATTTTGATCTCATACTTTAACGAGGCCAATTATATCAACATTCACTCATTCCCAAAACATTGCTCTTACTTCACACTTCTCATGTCTTTCCACCCAATCCCCTCCAGCTTCTTTCTCCATGCATCTGGTTATATAGGCTCTTATAGCATACAGCAATAATATTGCAGTAATAAGACTGGTGCTATCGGGTACACAAAATATGTGTCAAACAACATAGAGCTGTTATGAGGATTAAATGCAGAGTAATACGCACAAACCTTAAAACATGGCTCTACTAATTAGTACTTCAAAACACATTACAAGCCTAATGCCTGCCAGAGATGTTATCATGGCATGGAAGAAAGGTGACCTGACACATTTATGCAGTTGCTTCTTCTTTAAGGAGCAGGCAGACCCCTGCATTAAGGGAAGTAGGGGGTGGAAGTGTTGACAGTACAGAAAGGGAGAGAGACATGGCTCAGGAACAAGATGAAGCAAGCTAAGGAGAGAGGTTGTAAGGTGCAGTAGATGGGCACAAGGTGCACGAGAAGGGAGATGTGGCCGTGTGGGTTGATGGTAAAGAAAGAAGGGTAGACGAGATTGACAAGGGGTAAAGTGCAAAAGCAAAGTAAGGAAGAATGGCACAAATATGAGGTGAGGTATGGGAGCTGAAAGGAAGCAAGAGACTGTGGCCATTTCCGCATGAGACTGTTACAGTGCTTTGATTCCACTTTCAACATCCTATGGAATCCTGGGGTTTGCAGTTTCGGGGGGGGGCAGCCCCTCCCAAAACTGCAAACTCCAGGATTCCATAGGATGTTGAAAATGGAATCAAAGCGCTATAACAGTCTCGTGCAGAAATGGCCTGTGAGAGGTGCAGTCACAGTTTGCAGAAAGCAAAAGTAGGCCATTTCCATACTATACTGTTATAGTGCTATTGTTACTCCGTGAGCCTACCCTCATCCCAGAAAGAATCATTCTATATTTAAAATACATGCAAGCCAGAGGTAACTGGGTTGGCACATTGACAGTGAGGCTTGCAAACGGACAAGAGATGAAAGAATCACAACTTCCCCCTGTCACATCTCCATTAGAGAACCTCGGAAAAGCACGTAGGCACAGTTAATGGGCCATCAGCACAACAATACTTTGGGGAGATTGCTTGCTTCCCTCCCTGAATGCCTGGAACAAAAGTAGGCATACCAAAACAAAGTCCAGTTACCTGGTGCTACCATCATGCAGCCATCA
>CAOLHI010002513.1:0-250539 GCA_948474755.1 Ctenosaura bakeri
ACTCCGAGCTATGTTTGGGTGACAGTCGAGTTCACAGCAACCACTGCTTTACACATAATCTGTGCCTGCCTGCCTACCTAGGGGTAAATGGCGTTCTCAAATAAAGAAATAACTCTGGTTACTTGGACACCATTACACAGGAGAAAGAACATGTTATATCAGAAATATTGGGGGAAAAATCTAGCCTTTGACAGCTTGCTGTTAGTAACTTATTCTGTAAACTGCTGACGGAAAATGGGTTTTAACATGTAAACTTCAGCTGGGGTAAAATTCAGATTAACAATACTTCTTTTAAAGGTGAATAGGCATTTTAGGAGTTTTTTGAAATATCAGTTAAAAATAATTTGCCCAATGTTAATAGGTCTATAATGATTGTGCACCAGTTTAACATCCAAAGCTCTGATGTTTAGTAGTGAACAACATTTTGCTGAAGATGCTTGCATAGACTATAGTTTGATACTAACAATGCAACATCCTCTGTGTTATTATTGGTATTTCTTGCCCAAGATTAAGACTTCACAGCTCAATTTACATCTTCAACTGTGTTGCATTTATTGGGTATATTGGCCACAGGGGCAGAAATATACAGCTGGACTGGAATAAAGTTGCAGAAACCAATCAGTTAATTTACATCACTTAGCAGCTTTCCAACAATGGAGGTTTAGGCTGGAGAGAGCAGGTGGTGACAACGGTGAGAAAAAAATTGTTTTAAATCAAAGAATGTAAAAACTTGCCAGCAGAACATCACTGTAAAGATCAGCAGAATTTATATTTTGAATCACCCTCAAGGCCCATCTTTCCACATCAGTGGAATGTATTTAACTAGCTTTGGTTTTGTATTTCAGGCTCAAAAACATTCCACAAAGGTGCCTCTCTTGGCTAATAAATCTCTGAAAGAAAAACATCTTTCACTGAAGAACCTCAGATATATTAACACCGCTGTTTTCTGGTAACCTGTGAGCATGAGCTATTGTTCTTTAGGATGCCCTCTTCTGCTCTTTTGATTGACATAGTACTCCACTGAGTCAGTGGATCAAAGTATTCCTACCTGTTTGACTCAACGATGAATGTACCTATGCTGCACTGTTATAGTAGTCTGGTACCACTTTAAGGGTCATGGCTCATCCTAGAGAATCTTGGGATTTATAATTTGGTGAGGTACTTAGATTTTACAGTGCTTTTCCAACTGTAGGGTGGAACTCTAAGGGGGAGGTGCAATAGTTTCTCAAGAGTGTCACAAGAAAAATCAGTCTGCAGGTACAGCAGATATGAAAAAGGACAATGCTCTGTGTGTGGGGTGTGTGCGCACACATGCACCATTATGGATTGACTAGTCTCTGCAAAAGAGTAATACAAGTTGTCTTCCCCCATTATGCCTTCCTGAAATACAGCAAAAATTGGCTTTTCTTTTTAAAATGCTTTTCCCACTCTGCTCTTCCAAATGTTTTATTGTTGGTGCAGCAAGTGCATGCTCCTTAGTGACTAGGAGACAGTTTGTCAGGTGGTGGGGGGAGAAGAGAGCAGATGGAAAGTGTGAGAGCTCAGTGTTAAGATGGAGGGCATGTGTGGCCCAACGGGCCTTTAAGAAAAAGATAGAGAGGGAGATACAGGAAAAGACAAGGCGGGTGTGATGTGGATTCGGGGGCAATATCCATATGTAGATCTAAAAGTGGCCATGGAGTAAAAAGTTTGTGAACCACTGCTGTAGTGTACTTCCAGGAACAATGGCATGAGGGTTACTCTGACTTCTGGGGGTCCCTGGGGACACCCGGATTTGCTCCAAAAATACAAAGTTTGGGAAAATTAGCAGAGCGCTGCTTAGCAAAGCGAAGAGCAGGGCAACACAGTGAGATCTTGGACTCTAAGTCTATGGAGTCAAACTGCACAAGAGCCAGGCCAAATTTCCAACCACCAGTAGTTTATTCAGCAGAATTGGCAAAATATCCACACAACTAAGCAGTCACTCACATAAGTGCACAACGACTAATGAGTTGGAAAGATATAAAGATTGGGAAAAGAGGAGGGAAAGAGAGCGGTTTATACTGCACCTGACTGTGTAGTCTTCGAATTGGGAAGAAGCAAGGTGAAGGTGGCTCAGCGGAGGAAGAAAACTGAGGGGTGCTCTCGACTAGCAGAGTGCCGGGGTACTAGTCAAGTGTGGGAGTTCTCTGAAGAGAGTCCCAAAAGGGGACTCAATTATAGGGCAAAACGTGCCTCGGGGCAGACACTTTCCTGGGAAAGGACAATGGCTGAATCATGTAGATGGACCCCATCTTTGTATTTCTCGCTGTTGCAAGTGTTAATCTCATCAGGAGGACACATCCCCTCAAGGTGCCATTGTTGTTGATGGTCCATTGTGTGTGTGTGTGTGTATGTGTGTGTGTGCATGCCGTTTGAGGTTTCCCTCTTGGAGATGTGACTGGGAGAGCCTTGGTCTGACCTTGCTAGTAAGGCTTCAATCTTAGACCCGAGTGTCTACATTTCTGTAGCCTCTGACTTAATAACTTTGGATATTAAATATTACACTCCCTTGGGAGTGGGTCTGCCAGCAGGGGTTACATGAGAGCTCTCTAGTAAAGAAGTGCTTGTACTAGGCAGCACAGACATGGGAAGGGAGGTGGGCTAGTGAGGTGGGCTAGTGAGGTGGTGCAGAAAACTGATTGCAGGAACATGCATCACCAAGCTGGTATTATAGTGTTACTTCAGAGAGGGTGTGATAGTGATTTTTTTCCCTATACTAGCATGATGTAGTGGTTTGAGTGTTGGACTACCATACTGGAGACCAGGGTTTGATTCCCTGCTTGGCCATGGAAACCCACCGGATCATCTTGGGTGTGTCACACATTCTCAGCCCCAGAAAACCCCATGATAGGATCACCTTTGGGTTGCCAGATCAGATACGACTCGAAGGCACACAACCACCACCACCACCACCACATAACCATTTCCTTGAACAATGTGATTGCTACAAGACAACAGCTAGTGTGATAAAGCCCATAGCGAGAGAAAGGCAAGACATTAAAAAATAAGCAAATAAATAAACAAAGCAAATAAAAAAAAGTATTAATGAGTATCATCCAAAGGAGATTAACAGTCACATCTTAGCATTCTGAATGCTTCATACTGTTAATTCATATCTATTGCAGGATACATTTGCCATATGTACATGATTGCTTGATCACATTAGCAAGCAAGTCTTGAATGATAATTGGAATAACAATTGGAATCACTCCTTTTTCCATCCACTAGCATGCAATGTACTGTACAGGGAACCTTTAGATGGTACCAAAAATGCTGAGTTCTAAAGCAATACAATGACTAACCAGAGTAAGTAACATTAAAAATTGAGCAACTGTGCATTACATTTACTGGAACAGAAAACCTCAGCAAAGGAAATATTAAAGAAAAATATGACAAGGGGAAATGGGACAGAGATACATTGCATAGCAATCTGCCTGCTGGACCAGCCAAGCAATCAACCCAGCACTAAGCCACGAAGGTAAATGCTCTGCAAGATTTATGCCAAACAGGAAAGAAAAAAGAATGGCAGAAAGCAATGGTTCTGTCTTGACATGCATTTTTCTGCTTAGTATGACTGATGAGAGTGAATCTTCACCTCTTCCTCCTTGTCTACTCTGAGTAGCAAGCCAATATTTGGATTACACTCCAACAGGAGTGTAAATCTTTAGTTATTTCATTCTTGTGCATGAGTGCAAAATAAATAAAGTGTTTTTAAATACAGAAGTTCTCTCCCCTCCTGAGATAATGCGAGCTTGGTCACATTTTTCAAATATTTTCCACATTTTGGGACCATTTTTAGTTGAAATTTTATACACTCTACCAAACATGAGAATGAAACAAGGCAGGGAAAACACTGTCTAATGCATTAGACAGAGTTTCATTAATGGGGGTTCTTTTGCACAATCACCTGATGTTTTTCTATAAGAATGCTTCGAGGAAAAGAACTATTCTTTTCCCATTTCTTTTGAAGAAAGAACAATCTTGTGGCCATTGATAATATTTTCAGTGGAGTGTATCAGTGTGTCAAGAATCTTGTATTTTTCACTGAAGACAGAGACATTTGTGAATATCTGCTCTATTCCTACTCACCACTGACTCTTCACAATTTAGCCTACTTGCCTTTCTAAAGAATGTAAAAGGCCATTTCAAAAAATAAGCAGGGCAGTTGGTCCTCTTCTTTACCTCCTGCACCAGTGAAAAACTGACCATTTAAGGTTGGCAGTTCAAGGTCCTCACAGGTCCCAAGATTTCTAGGCCAAAAATTGAGACCCAGGGACAGCTCTTGGGCCCTTTTCTCACCTTACCTCATTGCGGTAGTGGAGAGCGGCGCTCACGTGAGCAGCCACTCACGCGAGCTGCTCACAACAGCCCTTCTTGCCTCCCGCATCGGCTTCCTCTAGCACGGCCTTCGCATGAGCGCCCCGCCCCTTCCTTCTGCAGCGCAGTCTGGGAGCTGTAGGCCGCGTGGGGAGAAGGAAGCGTGACCACCTCTGCTCGCCAAAGCACTGCACACAGGTAAATCCACGAGGGCGCCGTGAGCATTGCGCAAGCGCGCAATATTTTCAGCTTACAGCCAAAAATAAAAAAAGTGCGCTTGCTCCGCTTCAGCCTCGTGAGCGTCGTGCGAGTGGGAGTGCATCATACGGTGCGACGCTCCCACTCACGCGACACTCAAGGGGTGCTTGCGCAAAAAAAAAAGCACGCGAAAAGGGCCTTGGTGATGTCATTAAGCATTGTGCTCCAAGTACAACAGTTACTTACAGCTTGTAATTCAAACACACACAGAATGTATCTTCCTACAGAAATCTTAGCTAAAGGACTGTATCCAGATCAAAGTGAAATGAAGGGATTATGCCTTCTCACTTACGTAGGGTGATGGGATAATGAACTTTTAATCCAGCCTACTTGCATGTGGCCATAAGATGCATGCAAAGGAGACTAGAGGGTGAGTCCTGTCACTACAACAACTGGAAGGGAAAGAAGAATCTAGGTAAGTAAATTCATAGAGACTGTGGAGAGCAAGATGCAGAAACAAATCAATTAAGCCTTACAGATTGTAGCAAGCTGTTGCTCTACAAACTGAGCTGGATGTTTTCATACAATCCTTTCATTGTGCCTGGACTTGAGACCCCCTAAACTGGAGAATTTGTTCTCTCATCTCCTGCCAAGAGATGTGCCATGAAAACTGGCAATTTGGGGCCAGGCCCTGATAGCTGGCAACTCTACTGACCATAAGCATATCAGCATAGATAGCTTGAAGGTCAAACTAAATGTGATTCTATCTAGGTTGTTCTATCCTTGCTTTCTCCACATTCTTCCTTCTCTAATTTCCCTTATTCATCAACTAGGTTCTCCTAGTTTCTCCTGGAATAGAGGAAACTGATTTCCCTTACCCCTGAAATAGCTAGGGTGAAGCCCCAGACAGTCACCATAGGAGTTTTTTTTTGGGGGGGGGGGCTTTGTTCTTTGACTGTCCTCCACCACCAGCACTAAAATCTGATCTGAATTGTGGCTTTGCTGTGGGAAACTCTAAAGGAAAACCACAGTCCAGGGCAGATCTGCACAATAAAGCCATGTATAATTTGGCTTTTAGAAAACAAAGCCATTTAGAATTGGACACCAGGGTCAGCAAGGTATATTGCTAGAGAAAGATGTAGTGAAGCAATCTGAATATGACTGCTGGGGGTGGAGATTTTGAACACAGTTGTATATGTCACCGTGAGATAGATATTGTCTCTTCAGAGACTTTTAAAACAATAGACCTGAAAGCAATAAACTGACAAACTATTAGCTAGGTTAAGCTAGCTATCTTTATAATTCTGTGAATTTGCCTCATTAAAGTTGGTTCAGGCAGATTTTGGTATGGATGAACTAAATATTGTGCAGGTTTACTGACTTGGGTAGCACAAGATATTTGCTGCCAGAAGCAAAGTAGCAAATGACACTGTCTAGCAATCCAAATCGAGGTGTTGACCTTTCAGGTTTCCTAAAACCTGCTTCCTGGTATGGCTGCTTGACTTTGTATAATGGTCCCACCAGCACTGAAAGGAGTCTGTATGTTTGAATCCACCTGAGGTTCACTTGATTTATTTAGATATTATAGACCTAGGTGGATTCAGTGTACAAGCAAAGCAGTGACTGGTCACTCCTACTGTCATGGCTTGCAAAGAAAATTACACAATTGAAGAGGAGAAATTCTCATCCAAAGGGAGATTCTCCACGTTAGCAAGAATGTTGATTTTCCAGACCTGTTGTTCATAAGGAGAGTCCCATGGAAACAGGAGTCTTTCTTCAGACTTTTCATTTTCCAAGTAAGAGAAGTTATGACGGGAGGTAAAAAATGGGGCTTCCCTTTCTTGTGTGGAATCCAGTTGGGTCAATAACATTCATGCTGGGTACAAATGTTTGCCTGGAGCAAGCAGCAGCTAACATGGGTGAGAATTACAGGGTATACAGGCAACATATAGGCTTTGGAGGTCTCATGTGACCCTAGATATCTAGACCCTTCTATATCTAAATACCAAATAAAAGCTCAAAAATTCTGTTTTAACCTAAGAAATGTCATGGGTGACAAAAGTATTGATTTTAAACATTGTTTTATTCCTCACTCCAAAACAGGCAAAAGTGGCCCTGAGTACAGCAAAGGAATTATGTGACTACATTTATCACAAGTTCAGATGAATATTTTTTGCCATTTTCTCCCCACTGCAGGGGGAAAAAATGAATCTTTCTCTGCAGTTCTCACCCGTTATTCATATATCCCAACACATTTTGCAAAATTATTCTGCACAGAAATACACATGCAGATATTTTGCATAAAAATTGAGGGATGTTTGAAATATTTATGTGTGTGCATGTGTATGCAAAAACCTCTTTTTCCTAAGAACCACACTGTTATTTTGAACAGCATTGAGGTGACCAGAACAGCACAGTTTCAGAAAATGACCCCTGCAGGAGGTAAAGACAAGTCACACATTGTCTTCTCACCCTAAACACCTGCCCATCCCAGCTCTCACTCTTTTGCAATTCATTTGCCAAACGTGGGCGCACAGAATATAGAATGTAGTTTCTAAGAAGTATGAGGAAGCTTTCTTTGTACCAGAGTCAGACATCTGCTAGAGCTCTATGATTAAAAACACTATCTTCAATCATGAGATAGTTTTAAGGATTTCTTAGATGTGTTCTGAGACTTGTGTGCATTTCTTTGGCTGAAAACTAATTATGGCAAGCAAGCACTCCTGTTACTTCCAGTCAAGGAAATAACCAGGCTATATTGATTTGGCATTCCCATTCAGTATTTCCTTTTTAAAGAAAAGAAGCAAAGAGGGAAGAGTCAACTATCTTTGAAACTAAAGACCTTTTAAAAATTCTTCAGTTCGAATTCAGTGGTGTCCTAGTTTAAATTTTCCACAAGTAACTACACAAGACCAAAGCAAGTATGAATATATGGGTGGATTTGAATTTACACGATTGCCTTTTTATCATGCTCTGGCATTACATTTGAGACTACACTGAAGTTGTTTCATATGACCTAATACCCATGCATAGGAAGTCCTATCTGAAGATGAAAATCAAGTACAAAAGCATTAGCAGTTTCTCAGCCCTAATAGGTCTAGGCTAGTTCTACTGTGAAGGCTGCAAACATGAAGAAGTGTCCAGTTTTAGAATTAGAGAACAAAGACAACACTTGACAGCACAACATAGTCCTTGTCAGAGTCCAATTCCCTGCCTGTGCCTCTCTGCCAGCAAAGAAGGGGAGGTGAAGGTACTTGCCCTAGAAGGAAGAGGAGGCAGCAGGGAGTGTCCAACACCAACAACTAATGGAAATGCTGAGGCAAGCTGAATCAAGGTCTAATCCAAAAGGTCCAGGAATCCAAAAGGCCATCCAGAGAGGTCAAGGGAGCCGGAGCACAAGGGTCGAGAGGCTTGTGTAGTAATTTGCTACAAGCAAACAGCAAGCCACACTGGCAGACTTGAATAGCCACTGAAAACAGGTGTTACTTGTCATTGTTTCCTTAATCTAACCAATGTAGCTTCCCTCTGAGCTGTCTGTTTCAGCCTCCTCTGTGACTGGAGGCTAAGAGGCACAGGTAACAGTAATTCCTCCAAATCACTGCTGGTTCCCTCTCCCTCTGGAGCTGGCTGGGGCAACTCTGCCTTCACTTGTCTTTCAACTGATGAGGATGTTTGCAAGCTGGCTTGGTCAATCACTGAGTCTGTTCCTGGCACAACCAGTTGCTCATCGACCTCAGAACCATAATCTATCACACCCCTATTTATTATTTAAGATCTCAACAGAGTTTTCCAGAGACGGGTGGCCACTCCAGTCACCAAAACATATCTCTACTAAGCTGAGGGACATATTTCCTTAAAGTTTTCTCTGACATTCAGATGTGTTTTTCTTTTTTTTTTACGAAACACTCAAAAAATCTGATTTGCATTCCAAATATGAACTACAAATTCAGATCAGCTCTTCAAAAAACTAACTGAAATTAAATTTTCCCTCATTTGTGCCAGACAAAATCAAAATAACTTCTCAGATCTTATTTGAAGAATGGGAAGCTCTCCCAGCATACTTACGCTAGAGGTTCAGAAAGTAATAGCTATTCTTTCTTTCTTGTCTATACAAAAGCAGCCAGACAGTGTCTAGACACACATCTTCAGCCAGTCAGTGTCCAGAGGCAGAGCTGAGATATGGGAGAATGGAGGCTGGTTAATTGTACATGGCTGCACAGTGGCAGTCCAACATCACTGATTGAACACACTTGTAACTGAACATTCTACTTGCAATTGAATATGGGAGTGTACGTCTGGGAGCCATGGACAAGCCTCACTAATGGCACTGCATAAGAAGGTACTGGATACCTCCTTGTGCAATATCTCTCAATACTTATGCTTGGTAGAGGGCAGTAAGGAAGTACCTTTTCTACTGCTGATTGGGTAATAACACCCGCAGCTTGGATTTAAATAACTATAAACAATAAGCTACTTGTAATTCATTCCTTTCTCCAATAATTAAGGTATACCTGTCCTATGAAATTCATGGGACTGCTGTAAGTTGACAGATGTCTTGAAAGCACATACTTCACTTCATATCATAATAAAACCATAACTTAATGAGGGATATCTTCCCTCCTTTTGCAGTAAAACAGTAGCTTTTATAGATACTTTTACAGTTCAGTAATATCGCTTTACTAAGTGGTGGAGGAAGAATATCACATGGTTCAAGTGCTGACTTGCTTTGTGCTTTGCGCTATTTCCTCATGCTCTGTTTATGGGTGTCAAGGAATCAATGAGGCAGATGGATGGAACATATGTTTTGTATGATAGGTCAGAAGCTTGTAGGATTCAGATGTGTGTTTATTTTAAAAGTAATTAACATTTTCTATTTTGGTTACTTTTGAAAAAAAGCAGGAAAAAAATTGAGAACCGCAATGATAATGAACTATGGTGAGGGGGCTGAAACTATAATGAAAACTAGGACCATTTCTGCCCTACACTATTATAGTGGAATTCTGGGGTTAGTAATTTACCAAGGCCAAAGAGCTCTCTGGCTGAGAATTCTAAATGCTCCTCCCTAAACCTGTGAATCCCAGGATTCCATAGGATGTTGAAAGTAGAATAATAGCACCATAACAATGCAGTGCAGAATTGTTATTTAAAAATAGCTTTCCAGAATCTGATACCACCTTATTTTCCTACAGGGTCTAAAAACTATTGATCTGTGTGTGGTTCCCCATCTGTTCACCCAACTTTGACTTGTGGTGCCCTGCTCACCTCATCCCATCCACACTAGACCTTATTGTGGGGGCTGAACCTTAAAGATATTCCTTTACTGCCCCCACTCAAAGGAGCTGAAAAGGAGGTAGGCTGAGAACCACCCCTTCCTCTCTTGGGTAGTTGCCAGTTTAATAAGCGTACTTCCTTTCCTGACCACCCATCTTGCCAGTAGCATATAGAGGAATGCAAGATTGTCAGCCAAGTTTATATTTTACCCAGCCGAAGGAAGGAAGAACAGAATCAAAAGGAGCACAGCCAGGGACATGTCTCCTCCGTTCCACAATTCTGCTGGGGAATTCTGTGTTTGTATCTGAATGCTTTATGCTTTTATTACGCTGTCCATGGGAGGGTTTAAATCTATTGTAAGTTATTCAGCATATTTACACATTTGGAGGATTAGCATGCTCTCTGCATTTTACAGCTCTTACGTTGTAAATTATACCATAAGTCATACTGCACGGTTCCCCCTGCAACCAAAGCAGGGTTCCTCAACCCTTGGAGAAAAATTCCAGTACATGGTTATATTTCTGGGGTGTTTGTTTTTGCATGTTCTTGTTTCTGTTTTGGTTTTGCAGGTTTCATCCCAAACAAGACTGAAGTGCCTGCCCCGAGGAGGGTAGAGATGAAGAAGTATAATAGAAACCAGGAAGTGGGTGGGCGGTGGAGGGTGGCAGTCTGACAGCTGCCCACGGAGTTTCTGTATTGCAAGCAACATAAAATACAATGGTATTTTCATTATGAAAATGGCATCTAGAGCAATAACCAGCTGCTTGCAAAGCTTTATGTCTTTCTACCTCCTTGCTTGGAGGGACAGCTAACCCCATTCACAGTAATGAATGCAATACACTGCTTACATGCTGTTTTTCCCCCTACACAAACACACACAGACAGACAGATACATAAGAGTGGCAGCAACATTTTTTTTAATGCAAAACATGTTTTTAATAACATCTCTGGAAGGACAGGAAAAGTCAATACAAGCATTTCTAGGCTCTGACCTTCTCACTCCCAGATCGTTTATGACTGCGGTCCCTTTAATAGGTCACAGTGAGCTTAGAGCTCATGCCAAGAAGGGCCTGTCTGCCAGTCAGGAGATTCGCAGTGGAAGAAATCTCCCCCATCTGCTTGCATATTTATTTATTCCCTCAGACTGTGCTTCTCATTTACCCATGTACTCTGGCTGAACTGTGTCAGCCAGGTAGAGCAAGTAACTATTTATTTAGATATTTATATTCCACATATCAGGATATACTTGCCTACATTTGGGGCAGGGTTTTGAAAGGGGTAGAAAAAGTTAATTTGGACTACAGATCCCAGAAACCCAGGGGCTATGATGGTTGCAGTCCAAAAGCTAGTAATTTTTCCCAAACTCTGTAATGCTATATGGTACTACCTGCTACACTGTATTACACTATACTTGAATACACTAATAATTGACTATTTTATTGTTGTTGTTGCAACCAAGATTGCCATCCTCTTTTTTTAATCTGGTAGCTTTTGAGCACCAGCCTCTCATGGAGAAAACCAGCTGATGGAGTCTACCCCATATGCCTCTGCCTGCCAAATGTGAGCCACCATACTATAGTGATCTGAGCACCGGACTAGAACTCTGGGAGAGCAGGGTTTGAATCTCTGTTCAGCCATGGAAACCCACCTTTGGCAAGTCACATTCAGTGGAAGGGAAAGGCAAATCCTCTCCAAATAAATCTTCCCAAGAAACCTTGTGATAAATCCACCTTGGGGTCACCGTAAGTCAGAAATGACTTGAAAGCACACAGTACCAACAACAACACAATATTGTTGGGAATGGCCTCTTTAGTTTTGTAAATTGACCTTTACATGATAGGTTTCTATATAGCAATGGAATGCCCAGCTTCCCTGAAAATACTCAGCACATCGGTAGCAGTTTAATGCCATTTAACTGCTGTAACTCCATCCTATGAAAATTTGTGTTTTATTGTGATGGTGAATTAAAATTATCTACTAGAGAGTTCTATTCTATAGTACTGGTGAGTGGACTAGAGCTCTCTAGCAGATAATTTTAAGTACCTCAGCAAACTGCAACTCTCAGAATTCCATAGGATAGAGATACAGCAGTTAAAGTGGCACGTCTATATTGTAGATACAATCTCATGCAGGAAAGAAGAGAAGATGCTCTGTTAGTGGGATAAAGCATGAGGAAGAGACTGCATTTTGCCTGTGCCTTGTGCAGTCTAGCAACACACAGGCAAGTATAGCTGCATTTATTTAAGATAACCATGGCCCCATCTTGTAACCCCTTCTGGCTGCATTGGCATTGTGCCTACGTTTTCAGCTTCTGACATCACGGGCTTATCTGGGCAGTGACAGAGTCAGATTTCAATTTAATTTGTTTGTTTACTGTTCTTATTCCCCAATCGCCCCAGGAAGGGAACTGTCTTAGCCAGCAAGACCAATGGTAAGAATTATGAGAGTTATAATCCAAAATATTTAGAAGGTGTCACTTCTTAACCACCACAGCAATAAAACATCTCTTAGTCAAAATTCAACAGAATACACTGTATGATGCAAGCTCCCTGTATGTATGTATGTACCTACGTACGTACGTACGTACGTATGTATTTAATGTATTTTCAGGCTCTCTGTATTTATTTATTCATTTAACGTATTTCCAAAAAAGGATACCCAAAGCATCTAAAAACAGAGGTGTTCAAATAAAAGCAACTGCAATTAAATCCTGCAAACACATCAACAAAAAGAAATAATGTCTGGAATCCTGCATCAGCTATTTACTTAAGTATATTTAACTAACCTCTGCTTGCCCAATCCCTACCCTCCACCCCACCCCTACAAACCTGAGGGAAACATCATTTACCAGTGCTCTGATCACTGACAGAACAGACCTCCTCCCTTGCAGCTGATGTCATACAGAGTAGGTTTTGAGGAAAGTTAGAATCATGGCAATAGTGTCAAAATCATTCTGCACTAGTCTGTTTGCAGCACTATAACCGTCTAGTGCGGAGATGGCCTAAGTAATGATTATGAATATAAACCAGTTATGGACGAGTCAGTCCAGGTAACATTTTGTATTCAGGATCACTACTTAGTCATGATCACTGTTGCCATGATCATAATTCCCCCCAATGTCACCAGGCATTGGCCGCACGGGGAGAAGGAGGTCCATTCTGCTGCCAACTGGAGCATGGGTGAATAATGTTTCCGAAAGGTTTATGAGGGTCATGCCAGGATAAGTTATTTAGTCAAGTATCCTTAACTGAGTAGGTGACACAAGATCTTGGCCTATATCTTTCTTCCACTATAACCCAGCTTAACTTTCAAAGTTAAAGTACCTTTTCTGACCTAGCCTCCCATGACCTGTGTGATGCCACTGAGAAAGCCCCCTCCTGTGTCAACAATAATTTTGCCTCCAAAAGTAAAGGAAGAACTAGAATGTATGCTACCTGCTGTCTCAAACATCATGGCATGCATCCCGTACAGCGGCCTTCACAATGGTTCTAATTCCCCCTTACAACCTTCTGGGGACCATTCACACTACACAATACAGTACTGTGGTTATGTTTTCACCGGCATGGCAACATCCAATGGGGCTGGTAGTTTAGTAAGGCATTAGACCTCTCTGCATGAGAATTCTGAATAACCCTCCCTAAACTCCAATTCCCATGGTTCCACAAGAATTCCATAACTGCTATGGCAATTAAGGTGGAATTATAATAATTGTTAGTATGAAAGGGCCCCTTATTCTTCAAATATCTACCAGGTGAATGTGGGAAGTAGAAGAATTTAGAGCTCTCCCTCTTGAGGTCTAGGATTAAAATCCCTGAAAAAGGGAGGGAGGGAGGGAGGGAAGGAAGATCTGTCTAGTACATTTTGGAAGTCATGACCGGAAGTGCAACCTTATTCCCAAGGAGTGATGAGTCTCCTTATTGTCATTTTAGAGGGTAGGTGAAACACATATGGTCTTACTTGAAGGAATAAACTGTTTTGAAGTTGAGGCCTGTCTATTTTGCTTCCCTGCAAAGTGTGGTGCACCCAGGTGTACCATGCTCCAGAAATAGCACTGATAGCTTTGTTTCCATGAACAAAGTCACGCAGATCAACTCATACATAACCAACAGATGTGTTTCTAAATCAAGCACATTCCAGGGAAGAGGAAGAAGCAGCACTCTAGGAGAGCAGAGGGAGGTTTCAACAAGGTGATGAAAAATTGTAGAATCAACAGCTGGCACAGCTGTACCTGTCTGTTCAGAGGCAAAGGTACTACACAGACATATTGCAGGGGAAGGAACCTCAATTTTGGTCTCACGTAAGTTGGAAATTTCAAGTCTAACCAAGAAGATACTGACTCCTTCTACTCTGCATATCCTTGATACAGTAATTGCTCTAGAGTTCTGTAAATATAAACTATAACTAAACTTGTAACTCTTTAACTTTTTACTTCTTTATACTTACTATGATTTTTTTCACTCTAAATTAGCTTTGAGAGGATGATCAAGTTCACCTATGCACAGCCTGAATTTCCATTCCCATGAACCTTCATGTCCTTTTGTATTGTGAAGGTTTGCAGCCAAGGTAATCACTACCATTTTGTTTTTTTGTCCCCCCCCACAAGGACTATACTATACAGCATAGTACCTGAATGCAAGAGAGAGAGAGAGAAATCCCCTTGTTGCTTAGGCAACATGGTTATGCTGTCCTGTCTGGCCATGCACAAGTCTGGAACAAGTCACCTAGTTGCCTAGGTAACAGAGGGATGCTTCCTTGTCTTCCCAAGCTGTGAAAATAGCAAGTTGGCTGGTACCTGTACTATATGGTGGTTTATTGCAAATCAGAATTCTGCAACTTGTTTGCCTTTTAAGAACAGGATACTAAGTAGCATAATCTTCCAATATGTTTCACATTTTTTTCTGATGGATTTTAAGCTCTATCCCTTCCCTGACCACACAATCTAGCCCAAAACTAGCAGAGAGAAACAGCTGCTTCATGCAGCTGATTTTGGATAACATGAAAGGGCAAAATTCTTAATTGTCTAATTGATTATGATTATACTTTGGAGGTCTTTGAAAAGTATGCACTTTCAGTAGGGGATGGAGGTATTTAGCATTTTGCTTCAAGCAGCAAAATGTTGCTGGTCCTGCTGTAGCCGTCTTTTCACTACATCAGTGTCTTCTATACTCAGACTGAGAATCATAGACGTGTCCTTCCCAAGCCATAGAAAACAATGCTCTTTTCTTCCTACTCTGAGGCTTTTGTTCCACAAAGCTTGGGTGTGCCACCTTTGGAAACAGAAAAATGTAATTTCTTACATGCTGCTTCAACACATTTATGAACAATTCTTATTTTGCTTAAGACAATAAGATGCAATTGTGTATAAGTAGTTGAAAATTGGCATTTTAATTCAAGAAAGGATGCCTTTATCTTCAAATATAGGACCTTGGTCATTGGTTAGGTTCAAGTCCTTTCCAACTTCTGATGACCCTAAGGAAAACCCATCACAAGGTTTTCTGGGGCTGAGAGTGTATGATGTGCCCAAGAGTACCCAATGGGTTTCCAGGGCCAAGTAAGGAATTGAACCCTGGTCAAATTGCAATCCAATGCTCAAAGCACTATACCATGCTGGTTCTCCTTAGTCAGGTTTGCTAGAGAATAAATAATCATGGATTATTCCTGCTCCAACACCACATCAGTAAGAAGGCACTGGTAGCAAATAAGGGGTTACAGAATCAATCTATTTTTTTTAATCTTAGCTTTTCCTCTTTTGAAAAGCTTTTCTTAGCTCAAGGTGGTATATATGTTTCTTATTCTCACAAAAAACAGTAACAGGCCCAAGACCACCCACTGAGTTTCATGGCTCAAAAGAGACTTGAACCTGGCACCTATTCACACTACAAAACTATAGCACTGTTATTCCACTTTAACTGCAATGATTCCATCCTATGGAATCCTGATGTTTGTAGTCTGCTCTGAGGCACTTGAGCTCACTGAGAGTTCTAAATGCCCCTCCTTAAACTGCCAATTCTAGGGCCATTTCCGCACTGCACTGTTACAGTGCTATTATTCCACTTTCAACCTCCTAGGGAATCCTAGGGTTTGCAGTTTAGGGAGGGGCATGTAGACTTCTCAGCCAGAGAATTCTTTGGCCTCAAGAAACTACAAACCCCACAATTCCACAGGATGCTGAAAGTGGAATAAGAGCACTATAACAGTGTAGTGCAGAAATGGCCCAGGATTCCATAGGACAGAACTATGGCAGCAAATTGGAACAGTAGTGCCAAGGAGCCCCAGGACTTATCAAGTGCCAGTCCAACCCCCCTATCCAGCTCTTCCCACAATACTGTCTTACAACCAGAGCCTAACACATCCCATCAAGGTCCAGATAGCTCACTCACTACCTACTTGGTGTAGTGGCAAATGTGTCGGGGGATGATAGGAGTTTCAGCCCCACAGAAAAACGCAGCAGAAAAGCCAGAGCACAGCTAGCCAACAGCAGCAACCTTGTTCTCCAATAAGGCTACTCACACACAGGAGTTTCTTCCAAAACAGGAGGCACTTTATCTTGCAGCAAAGTTCCGTTGTATACAAAACATAGGATAGACAAACAGTGGCTTGCGCCAGACACCAGGTTTGGTCAACAGACAGACAATACAGACTGGGGATTGCTTTCTTATATACATATCTACAACCAATTAGATAAGGGTTTTGCATACCTCCCTTAACCTTCTGCACATGACCCCAGTTCCTTTTGCACCCTTGCAATCACCCACAGCTGGGGCATGATGCAACACCTTTGCAGTGGGCTGATCATTTTCCAGGGTTCCCTGCCTGGAATCCCTGACAAAATGTTCTTTATACAGCCAGGAGGATCCCTTCATTTACCAGAAGGATAATTCATGCCTACCAAGGAAAGATCATAGATCCAGTTTCTTTGAAAAGGAAAAAGCTTCCTCAATCACTATCAAATGTAAAAAGAGAGAGAAAGAGAGAAATAAAGGCCTGTGGCTAAGTGAAGAATTTTCCTTTGAGCTTGTGCTGAGCACTCCTTGAGGAAAAAACCCGAGCTGCTGGGAGAGTGGATCGTTCTTTTTGCCTCTAAAGAGCTGTAATAAAAGCGACTCGGCTCATAGAGTTTTATAGAAGCTTTATGGAAAGCATGTACACCAAGCAGTGTTGGAAGCCGGCATTGTAATTCAAGATGGGACGCCTTTATCCTCAAATATAGGACTTTGGGCAATGGTCAGCTTAAATGCTTATTGGAGATCTCACAAGTAAGCACCCATTATTATATAAGTATTTCTAGGAAATTTTCATAGTACTCTTTATAAAAACAAGTGGGGAGGAAAGAGTTAGCACGTGAATATTATACTTAGAGCTCTTCCAGAATTGTCAGCCCGGTTATCTCACATAACCACATGCATACATCTTTGAAGAACAGCATATTTTCTTTCAAGATGTTGAACTTCTGTTAGCATCATTTTTGACATTGCCAGCATCTTACTGTACAACCAGACATCAGAGCCAAATCCATTGGAGTCAGGAGAATGAACAAAGGACAGGTCCAGTACAATTAATTGAAACTACCATTGGGTGGTCTTTTAAACTTTTTGGTGGCCTCCAGACTGATCTCCCCAAATTTCAGAGTAGGTTCTAATCCAGTGCAAAAATTCAGGTGGAATAGCTCTATGAATGTCTCTTAATGACTAGTTAGTTTGAGGATGGTCCTACATCAGTAGTGGGCAGAAGATAGTTCTACATCTACTGTAGATCTCTGAATGATTTGTAGTAGATAGTCCAGGAGTTCTAACTCCCAGGTTTTTTTGGATTTTTTACCCATTAATACTTTACTGAAAGATACATAATATATGCAAGCAAAACAAACAAAAAAGTCATCAGTTTTATGACAGCAAAAACAAAATGACTCGATGACCCCATTTATACTGCTGAAATGAAGAAGAGGGGCAGGGGTGGATTTCTGTGTGAAAGGATTGTAATTTCTGTCTCAGTTTTCAGAAGAAGCTCCTATTTCTTTGATTTTTAGGCTACAGTGGGCCCTCAGTAACCTCTGGGAGTTGATTCCAGTATCACCCTGGATACAAAAATCCATGTATGCTAAACTCCCATTACATGCAATGGTAACCAACACAAAAGGTTTGCTTTTTGAATATTTTTAAAAATATTTTCAACCTGTAGTTCATTGAATCCATGGATGCAGAATCCATGAATATGGTGGGGCGAGTGTATAGGCCTGAGGCCTGTGCCACATCACTCTAGTTCTAGACCATGATATATCTCTTCATGTAATGCAAAGACCTTCCAGAGTACTTCTAAATATCGAATATCTTCCTCAAGAATCACAACTGAAAAATATTATTCTGCCAATCTAGTATCTTCTAAAGTTGAATGAAGAGTCTATGACTTCTAGAAAACAAAAGAAAGTTGTAATGATATGCTTGTGCTGGACAGGCCTACCAAGGACTCCGTTCTCAGCCATGATAACTAAATGGAATTTCTGGGTTCAGAAGAACTAAAGCACTGAATCCCAGTTGCTGTGGTGAAACAGCTTGGTTCAGCTACTGCCATTCCTTCTGGAATACATAGAAGCTTTGGCCAAAGACATAGACCACAGCTTAGGAATTCTTGGCCCTGCCAACAGGACTTAAACTATCATGAGCCCTAGTCAGAATGGCAAGGAATTATGAGAGGTGAAATCCAAAACATCTGGAGAGCCAAAGGTTCCCTAACCCTTTCTCAGACCATTTCTGCACTCGACTGTTATAGTGCTATTATTATATAGTGCACACCCCAGGATTCCATAGCATGGAGAGTGGAATAATAGTCTAGTGAAGAAATGGTTTGAGACAGACTTTAGGCCTATGTCACCAGGGGTAGGTAGGTAGGTAGGTAGGTATTTATTTATTTCATGTCCTTGAATATTCTAGTATCTTTAAAATACTAGATTTATTTGGATCCAGTCTGATCCTAACATTTGACACAATCCACACCTCATTAATTCTTACAATTACTCAGTGACTACTTCCACATTTGATGCACAGGGAAATTGGACTGAGAAAGTTACTTGTCAAAACAACAACAACAGCAGTTCACAAACTACTAAGAACACAATCCTAACATGCCAAGATGGCCAAGGACCAGCACAGCTAAATCTGTCCTGAATTCAAACCCCCTTCAGCCGCTGGCTACTGGAAATTACTTGGAGTAGATTACATATTTATATTGGCATTGTTGCTGTGTCTTTGACTGGAGGAAATCTGGATCCAGCATAACTCAGCTCTCCCCTTACCCAACTCCTTTTCTGGCTGTCCTGGTGACAAATGCTATACAGCAAAGAGGTCCACCAGCAGATGGTTCTGTTGGCAGAACTCCAAGATCAGCCAGCAGAATAGCGTCCTGATGGCAGAAGAGGCTTTGAGTGATGAATGCATCTTCCAGAAGCAAGATTATTGATTTAGGATTGTACGATAAAAGTTATTTGTGTTGACAATACTCCCCCTACAGTGCACAGTTGTGCTGTTGGTAGCAGGTTAGAATTTGGCACAAACATTTTCTGCAAGAGAATTGCCTTTCTGTCAGCACAACTGGCTTCTATTGAATTATCTGTCAGAGAAACATAGTGATTGACTAGCAGAACTGTTCCATGGGGTAAGATCTATTGGAAGAAGGGGCCAAAAATGGGGAGGGGGGAAGGCACTGAGTTACGCCAGATGCAATCCTCCTCCAAGTTCAGGAACACAGCCACAATGTCAGTAAAATGTTATTCCTGTATAAGGGCAGTCCCAGGAGGTTTCTAATGGCCTGGGCAGAAAACCATTTGGATTCAATATAGGTTCAACCAGCCTTTGGCCATCGTTGTTACCATATCAAATTATTAGTGCCCTGTTGAGTGAGCAAGGATTTGAATCCAAATCTCACTTGCTAGTTGCTAGGCTGCAGTAGCTTTCAAAAACTGGAACTAGCCACACAGATGGAACAAACCACCTTTTTTTGGTTTCTAATTTCTAAATACAACTATAGCATTTCATATGCATTCCTTTGTTTATCTATCCATCCCTCTATGATTGAGGGCTGCATCCATTACAGTTCTTCCCACAAGATACAAGAACTATAAAACAGCAGTCACCATCAAAAAGCTGGAACAACCTCTTCCAAGACATTTTCATTCTGAAGAACATAGCCTTTTCAACATGGCAATGCTTCCCACAGGGAAAATCCATGATCCAAACGTAACTTGGAAAAAGAAAGAACTTCTAGAATCATTACTAAATACCATATGACCTTAATTTAGATGACAATATCACTTTTACTCCAGTGACATTCTTTGAATTCTATGCTGAGATCCTATAAATTCTGCCACTGGATACTGTTTGTTACTCCTATGCCAACTGACATTAATGAGGATGGCAGAACCTGAAGCTTTATTCATGTAGATACCTGTTTTCAATTATTTTATTAAATCTATCACAATTTTACAGTGTGATTCTGCAGTCCAGATTCTACCTGAAAATAGGTATCTTTATAGATATAGATGATATCAATGTGCATACACACGTACAACACACATACATAGTGGTGCTGGGGGTGATGCATTATTCTCTGCCTTGTAAACTTGCAATAATCCTTTAAGCAGAGGTAAATAAAAGATCACTGACACTAGAAATCGTAAGAAATCCAATCCTGCTCTTCCAGATCATTTTCCTGCTAAGCAACAAGACATCCCCTTGGTAGAAGATATATTAGTTCTTAAGCTGCTTGTGCACATTATAATAAAGTGATGTTTTCTTAAACAGACAGTTTGTGTTGAATCTTTCTCTCCCTGTTTGGGGGACAATAGTGTAAAAGAAAAAGTGAGAGCTGAAGCTGGGGAGGCAGAGAACTTCAAAGATATTTCTTGGGGAGAGAAAATTGGAGTTACTTCATTAACTGTTCAGGAGATAATTTATGTAAAAAAACACAACAAAACAAGACAAAAACTCTGAAAATATCCCTCTCACACTTCTAGAGTTACAGCACAGCACACACACAGGTTTGCAGCCCAAAAGCACTTTCTATAATGCTTCAAAGACCCAGTGATGTCATGAAATCGTATGGACATTTCCTAAACCAATACACTAAGCTGTACTTTTTAATGATAGAAATTATTATAGAAATTTTCCAATTTTTCTGCACTCCACATTTCCCTGAGAAAGAGGCAGGAAAAGAATATCATTTTCATGGGGAGGGAAGTATTTCACAAAAAACAATGCTGGAATTTGGCACAACATTACAAGCCCGGGTAACTAAGGTACAAATGGGTTCTGAGGTCTAAAATTCAGGTTTGGGACATGTTTTTGGACCTCTGTTTTATGAAGTACCATATCTCTTCCTCTCAGACTGTTGACTTTCTTTGTTTCTTAAAGTGATATGTAATCAAAACAATAATAAAGTTGGAAAGGTTTAAAAAAAGCATCACAAGATTCACAACAGTTGTTAAGATTTTTTTTTAAAAAAAAAACATAAAACAAAAACGGGTCAAATGTGTAAACAGAACCAAAAAAAAAAAAAGACATTTAATTCCCAAAATAGTTTGTAACACAAGGTGCATACACATACACACATCAGAATAAAGAGATGAGATCCAAGAGTATTGTAAAAAATCAGCAGCAGCAGAGATGTGCATTGCACTGAATCAGGATTCCTGAAGTCAGGAATCACCTTGCTAACCTAAGTTCAAACAGGGTAGGCCAGAAGAACTGCACCCCAAGTACTGAAGGAACTAGCTGGTATTCTGTCTGAACCCACTGCCATCTTTTTTGAGAAATCATGGAGAACAGGTGAGGTGCCATGCCAGAGAAGGGCAAATATTGCCCCTCCATTCAAAAAAAGACAAAAGAAGATCCAGGAAACTACAGGCCAGTCAGCCTAACCCAATACCAGGAAAAATATCAGAACAGATTATACAGGAGTCTGCAAGCATCTTTCTTATTATTGTCATTTATTTATGTAGTGCCATCATTGTACATGGTACTACAAAAGAAAGAACATTGTACATGGTACTACAAAAGAAAGAATATTGTACATGGTACTACAAAAGAATGAACATTGTACATGGTACTACAAAAGAAAGAACAAGAAAACCCTGCCCTCAGGCTTCAAACCTTGATTACAGTGCAGTGATCAGTAGGAGTCAACATGGGTTTGTCAAGTATAAATCCTGCCAAACTAATCTTGCATCTCTTTTCAATCAAGTCACTAGTTTAGTAGATGGTGGGAATGCACTGCATGTATCTGAATTTGAGCACAGCATTTGATAAGATCCCCATAATGTTTTGATTAGCCAACTGATTAGATGTAGAATAGATGGGAACACTGTCAGATGGATCCATAACTAGTTGGAAAATCAAGCTCAAAGAGTCACCGTCAATGGCTGTACTTCAAACTGGAAGGAGATATTGAGTGGAGTGTCATTGCTCTTTGACATTTTTATCAATGACTTAGATCATAAGACAGAGGAAATGTCTGTCATGTTTGCAGATTATACAAAACTGGGTGCAGTGACTAAGACATTGGAAGATAGAAACACAATTTAAAAGGGCCTAGATAAAAAGTTGAGCAAAAATTAATATAACAACATTCAATTGAGACCTACATTTAGGCTATACAAACTAAATGCACAGGTATAGGATGGAGGATACATGGCTCCTTAGGATTATTGTTGATCATAAGTTAAACATGATCCAGCAGTGTGATGCTGCAGCAAAAAAGGTGGATGTTATTTTAGCTTGCATTAATAGGAGCATAGTTGCCAAATCAAGGAAAACAATAGTCTCACTAAATTCTGCATTGGTCAGGGCTAATATGGAGTAGTGTGTTCAGGATATAGACAAGTTGGAACATGTTCAGAGAAGGGCAACAAGGATGAGAAAAGATGTGGAGAACAAAAAAAATATGAGGAAAGGTTGAAGGAACTGGATACGTTCAACTTGGTGAAGAGAAAACTGAGGGGTGATATGATTGCACTCTGTAAAGATCTCAAGGGCTGTTACAGAGATGAGAGGGAAGTCCTGTTCTCTGCTGCCCCAGAGGGTAGACTAGGTTTAATGGTCTGAAGTTACAGAAGAGTAGACCTCAACTGAACATTTGAAGGAACATCTTAACAATTAGGATGGTACAGCAATGGAATCAATTGCTAAGTGAGGTGGTGGGAGTCTCATCTCTGGATGTGTTCAAAAAGAGGCCGGACAGCTACTTGCTGGGGATGTTTTAGCTGGAGATCCTGCACTGTGTAGAGGAAGATGGCCCATGAGATCCCACCCAACTCTATAATCCTGTGAGTCTATGATTCTACTGCCACATTTTATTAACCTAAATACAAGATTTGCAGCTACAGACATATGGGACTTTTGTTCTCAAAACTCGAAACTTCGCAATTGAGTTTGGCCAATGTTGGCTTCAATGTCACTGGGGAGACAAATCTCTTCTCAGTTGTAGTTTGAATTTTAAAGAAGCTGTCCAAGGTACTGAACTCTATTCTATTCTCAGCTTTAGTGCTTTGGATAGCTCCTTCAATATTAAACTTCAGAGTGGATTTACTGCCCAACAGCACCAAAGCTATCACCTACCACTGAGGTAAACTTATTTATAAATAAATTGGGCACATCATTCTGGTGCTGAGAGAGAGAGAGAGACTGTCTTCAGTCACTCCATTTTCCTGAGTCTGATAGCTCTGGATATATAGGACAGATCAGGGCCAAAAGGGATCTCTATCTTCTTGCTGTTTTCCACAGCCCTGACTTGCAAAACTATGGAAACCACCATCATCTTAAAAGAACCAAACAGCCACTCACTTGTGACCAACTTAATTCCTACTTAATATGTGTTCTTTAACACCAGTTTCAACATACTGCCATGCTCACATGTAAGGTAGGCAAAAACATAGTGGAAACATGCATCTGTGTTAGAAATGTGTGCATCTGTATACAAATTCATGCACTTATATGCCCTATTTAGCCTGTTTACACCTATACCTGTTCAAAAGCCACTCAGGTCTAGGGTTTCATATATTTTAAAGCAGAGTGGAAACAGATGGTGCTGAAATGCAACTCCCAACAGCCAGCATAGCCTGTGCTGAGGAATGCTGGGAGTTCCTGTTCAATAAAATTGGAAGGTTCCACAATTCTCACTTCAGTTTTAAATGTTTTTTCTAACTTGCCAAGAACCTAGGAAGCCTGTCTGTGTGTGTGCACATGTGCACGTCTGTGTGATTTGCTGCTATGTTTTTACACCAAGACTGTAGGTTATCACCTGTGCTGACTTTATCACAATAAGTAAAAGACAAGATTAAAACAGCATGCAGTAATTCTTCCCCTTTCTCTACCTTCTGTGTCCAGAAATCTGCTGTGTTTTCTTGCAAGTGAGCAGCTGTAGTGATCCAGGTGATAACTCAGCAGCCTGGATGAACTTACCCTCTGAGTAATAGGTCAGCCAATTTGGAATGTGTTTGAGTGCACAGTATAGGGTTGCAATCTGGAACATGAAAACTGTTCCAGGATTGGGATAACAGCTTGCTCCTGTTCAATTCCCTATCACCCCACTCATTATATCATCCAACTACTGATTCACCCACCTAAACCAGAATATATATAACAATCTGTAACTAACATGACACTGTGTATCTGACAAAGCACCAAATAAAACTTGTTGGCCTTTAAGTTGCTACTAGACTCTTTGCTGATTTTATTGAAATAGACTACATGCACACACACATGCGTGCATGCATGCATACAACCTAAGAAACAGAAACCCTCACCTTTTTGAGGCTTAGCAAAGACAGCTTTGCTTGAGTTGTCCTGCCTCTTATCTTCAAGTCACAGGTAGCCTGTCAAATCTGATTATCAATTTGCTGAGTTTTTGTTGAAAAGGGAGCTCAGGGACAAGTGATTAAAGGATGGATGAGATTTTTTCAGGGTGGGAGAAAGGTAGCATGTTAAATAAATTAAGGTTGAATTTGATAAAGATTTACAAATTCTGCATATTTCCTCATAATCAGAAAGAGTCCAGCATTTTTTTTTTAAACTCACAGGGGCCAAACACATACTTGCCACAAACCCGGACCTGAGTGCAATAGCAATCTTCTTATGTGTTTCCCTAGCAGCTGATAATCTGAAGCATTCAGCCTCTGACCTTGGAAATAAAAAGATAGCCTTTGTGACCACTAGTAGTTTTTATCTCTTTTGTCATTAACTAGGATGAAACCAGAGCCAATTGCATTAAGTCTTGAGAAAACAGAGTATATTTTGCAAGGATATATTATTTCCTTCTTCTCTTTCTAGTACATTGAAGAATGCTTATATGAGCTTTACTGTTATTTCCTTGCTTCAAATGCTGCTTTCCTCCTAATATTGTGATCCATGGTGGCTCAGAGCATGATTTAAAAAACAGGAAAGAAACAAAAAACAAAACAAAAAACCCAGATGCAACTAAAAGTGGCCAAGATCCTATGTGGTAAGCATTGTCATGGGCTTCCAGGACCTAGACTCAGAGTCTCAGGCAGCAGAACCTGCTCTGAGCCCTGACACAGACTGCTGCAGCAGAACCTGCAGAGCAGATAGTACCACCACCTGTCCCAGGAACAGAAGTGTCAGCCCCAGCAGGAAGCCCTGCTCACTCTGACACAGAGAATTATCTAGCTGTACCTACCTTTGCCCAGCATAGACACCAAAAGGGTTGCCTGCATTGCTCCCAGTGAATTTATGCCAAGCACCAATTAATCAGGCACCAGCTGCACTGACCCTGGAGCCTATAAGTACCGAGCCTTTCCCCTCTAGCCTTTCTCAGCAATCAACTGACCATTTCTCCCATGCATGCTTCTGTTTGCTTCCCTTGCCTGTGTTTCTGCCTTTGACTTGTGTTTGCTTTTGCCTGCCTCTGATTTATGGACATTGTTGGGACCCTTATTGTTTTGCATTTTCAAACCATTTAATTGCTTAAGTAAACTGACCACTTAAGATACTGCTGAGTTTCTGACCTATGTTTGTTATCAGTTTCACCTGGCTGCCAGCCCAGACTAGTCTTGGACAAGCATGAAGAAAAGTGTTCCATGTGTGCAGCTCAGTGCCTACCAAATGTTTTGCCCCTTGGGACCATGGCTACAGCTATTAAATAGCTGTGGAGGGTGAAGGGAGGAAGTGATTGAGAAGTAGTGACTGTCTCATGTCCCTACTGCACAACACTAGAGAAAGTGAGAACAACCACCACCTAATTCTTCCTCTATCTCTAGTCAATTGTAGTGGGGGACGAGAGGCAGTTCCTGCTGCTCAGACACTTGCCTGCATTCCCTGTCTGCCTCCCTTGTTCTATTCCTCTAGCATTCTTCTTTCCCAGCATTGTTTCTCCAGAGCTGAAACCACACACACACACGTTTGAAGGCTCCTCTTCATATGAGGGCAGATAGGAGAGCCAGCATGGTGTAGTGATTTAAGCATTTGGCTACAATTCCGGAAACCAGGGTTTGATTCCCTGTTCAGACATGGAAACCCAATGGATGATCTTTTGATGTGTCGTACACTCCCAGAAATGATTTGAAGACACGCAACAGCAAAGCTCACATCAGCACAAGCACACTATGGCCAGTATTCTGTTAGTAACATATGGGAGCATATAAGTGTAGTTTATATACATGCATGCCACTTGTTTTGGGTGGTGTACTAGGTGCATTCTGATAGAACTTTCTGCAGCATCCAAAACCTTTCCCCTTAAGAACTTAAAAAAAACACCACCACCACTACTTACTGGTGAGGAAAGGAAGTAGCAGGGAGGAGGTTAGAGCATGTATAGCAATAGCAGTTACATTTCTATACCACTTATCAGTGCAAAGTGGTTTAAAGGTGTTTTTAGCTAACTGTTCCCAACAAGCTGGATACCCATTTTGTCAACCTATGGAAGGATGGAAGGCTGAATCAACCTGGAGCCCTGCAGGATCAAACGTACAATGTTGTGGCTACAGTTCTGGCATTTAATCACTGCACCACCAAGGCTATGGTGTAGCTCCAAGGGGACTAGATAGGAAGGTGCACTCCATCTGTGAGTGCACTGTTTCCTTCCCACTCTGAGCGGAGACAAGAGTCATCTTCTGACTCACATCCCTACTCCCTCATCTCCATATCAGTAATCAGTAGCTGAGAGTGTGTAGGGGGGGTGGGATGGGGAGCAAAAGGCTAGAGGATAAGCCCTTGAGCCTTTCCCCAAAGAAAGACATACACAAGGAATGGACACAGAATGATGCAAGCAAGCAGAGATTATACTCTTCCTGCTTGAAGGCCAGTATGTAGTTAAGGTTATAAGGTCTACCTAAAGCCCATGGTCAGACATACTTAGATCCAATACAGTGGGATAAATGGCTTTCTTAGGAGATAAAATGAATGCTAAGCTTGGTATAGAGTTCAGATTTCTTATAAACTGGAAGGGAAGGTCCATACTCCATAGCACTCCCAGGATCAGGCCAGGGAACAAAAGAATGAGTGAGATAAGTTGATCATGTAACTGGACATTTGACTGCATACATGCCTAACAGAGTGCAAATTTTGAGTTGTGAGTACATTTGGGGTCCTTTCTCACCACAGAATGATAGCACTACTGTTCTACTTTAACTGCCATGGTTTCATCCTATGGAATCCCGGGGTTCACAGTTTAGGAAGGGGTATTTAGACTTCTCAGCCAGAGAGCTTCAGTGCCCTACCAGAATGCAAACCCCAGGATTCCACAGAATGTTGGCAAGGCAGTTAAGGTGGAACAATAGGGTTATAACTGTGTAGTGTCAAAGGGTTACTGGACTAAACAGGAAAAAAAAGTAATTGTAACAAGGAGGACCCTGTAATCCTGAAACACATAGGTTTTAGCTGAATTAAACATAATTAAATGAGGCGATTTCACTTAAGTGGAAGTTAGATGGAGTTAAAATTGATAGACCAAAATTTTTTCTGCTTTTGGAATACTCTCTTCAGCTCATGAAATAGGTCGGCACTTAATCTTGATCTGTAGCTTTTTGAGCTGAACCTTGAATCAGTGCTCCTGGTTCTTTTTTTAATGTTCAATTTGCTTTTTAAATAAAACATCTTAAACTGATTTGAATCTTGTTTGAGCATCCATTCTCAGAAAGTGGAATGACAATCAGGACCTTATAAATGAATGGGAGGAATACCATAGTGTCTCTCTTCATGGACTCAGTAGATGAACCAGAGAGCTGATCTGAATCTCTCTTAAAATAAAATATTTTACAAAAATCTACAATGCTGCTCAGCCAATCCCAACCCTTCAGCCAGCTCAGTCATACTTTCTCTTGGCTCGCAGCACACCAGAGGAAAAGGTTCTGAAAGGGTCTTTGCTTCTATGACACTTATTTGATGGCCACCATGGTGAATAACAATACTACATAGATACTTCAAAAGTACAAAGAAAAATAACAATTTTTAAAAAAGAAATCTCCTCCAAAACTTCCATTCTCTTGCATAGACACACGCACAGACTGCGTCACTGAAATCTTGCCTTAAGTATCTGCCAGAGAATTCTCCGCTCCTGCTACGGATGACTTTAGTTATTTTCTCGGAGCACAAGGTGGCCTGATCCTTTAATCCCCCTGACTTTTCAATATGAAAAGTCACATCAGCAAAGCTCATTCCATGAATGCCTTCCTCTGTTCCCCCCACCCCCACCTCAGTGAAAAAAAAAATTGAAAATCCTAGCCAGTTGAGCTTCTGAGGTTTCCAGCTTCTTTTTCTCATTTTTTCCCCCACTAAAATAATAACTGCTCATATTCAGTTTGTACCTTTCACCTTGCAAAAAATATCTCTGAATGCCTCATGTGCTCTGAAGTATAATGTAGCGACGGCAGCCACAGTCTCGAAAGCCACTGTGTTAATCAGCCTCCAGACTGCTGAAACAGGCAGAAAACACCTCAGGGGTGACACAGGGGAAAGGTGTTAAGAATTGGCTCATAAGTCTCCTTTAAAGGCCAATTCACTTGTTAGATTGGCCTGCTTCTTTCATTAATGAGAACCTTCTATTCACATGAGCACCATAGGAATGCAGCCAATAGAGAGCCAGTGGGGTTTAGTGGACAAAGAGCTGGGTTTCAAGGGATGATCTGAGACATTTGCTGCTCCCTCTCATTTCACACAAAAAAAGCATCATCAACAAGAGCATGGCATTTTCCATTCCATCTGAAAGCAGCAGTCCTTCTCAGGGAAAGAGGACACATCAATCACAATTTATGGCTGAAATCCAGTTTGAAGTTGGCAGAGGCTTCCACCAGATTAGTAACCTGGAGGTCTGGGTGTTGAGGAAGAAAGGTTATTTCTGATTTCTCAGAAATAAGTCATGCCAGACTAATCTTATCTCTTTTTATGATAGGATTACAAGCTTGATAGATGAAGGGAATGCTGTAGACGTAGCATATCTTGACTTCAGTAAGGCCTTTGACAAAGTTCCCCATGACATCCTCACAAAGCAGCTAGTAAAATGTGGGCTGGGCAGGATTGCTGTTAGGTGGATTGGTAACTGGTTCACCGACCGAACCCAAAGGGTGATCACCAATGGCTGCTTTTCATCCTAGAGAGAAGTGACTAGTGGAGTTCCACAGGGTTCTGTTCTGGGCCAAATGCTATTCAACATCTTCATTGATGACTTGGATGAAGGAGTGGAGGGCATGCTGATCAAATTTGCAGATGATACCAAATTGGGAGACGTTGCTAACACACCAGAGGATAGGATCAAATTTCAAAATGACCTCGACAGATTGTTAGCCAAAGCTAACAAAATGAATTTTCACAGAAAGAAATGTAAGGCAGAAAAAAATGGAATGCACAAATATAGGATGAGGGACACATGGCTGGATAACAGTACATGTGAAATGGATCTAAGAGTCTTGGTAGATCACAAGCTGAACATGAGTCAGCAGTATGATGCGGCAGCCAAGAAAGATCCTTGGTTGCATCAATAGGAGCATGGTGTCTAGATCGAGGGAGGTAATGGTACTACTCTATTCCACACTGGTTAAGCCTCATTTGGAATACTGTGTCCAGTTCTGGGCACCTCGATTCAAGAAGGATATCGACAAGTTGGAACATGTCCAGAGGAGGGCAACCAAAATGGTGAAGGGTCTGGAAGCCATGCCCTATGAGGAATGGCTTAGGGAGCTGGGTATGTTTAGTCTGCAGAAGAGAAGGTTAAGAGGGGACATGATAGCATATTTAAATATTTGAAGGGATGTCATGTTGAGGAGGGAGTGGGCTTGTTTTCTGCTGTTCCAGAGACAAGGACAAGGAGCAATGGATTCAAGCTGCAGGAAAAGAGATTCCATTTGAACTTCAGGAAGAACTTCCTGGTGGTCAGATCTGTCCGGCAGTGGAATATGCTGCCAGTGGAATATGTGTGGTAAAGTCTCCTTCTTTGGAGGTTTTTAAGCAGAGGCTGGATGGCCATCTGTTGGGAGTGCTTTGATGGGTGTTCATGCATAGCAGGGGGTTGGACTCGATGGCCCTTGGGTCTTTTCCAACTCTATGATTCCATAAAGGCAACAGTGAGGAGGCAGGATGAGAAAACTATGTACTCCGATGGCCAGCCAGCACAAGGACACAATGCAGCAGTTGTGTGGTCCATCTAAACTATTCCATAAGGAGGTAGTGGATACCTCCTTATGCAGTGCAAAGCGTGAAGAAAATTTGCACTGGTGTTTTCCTCACATATTCCAAGTAAACTTCCTGTAAAACTGATTCTACACATGCAGCTGTAAATGAAAGCAACTCTACAGGGCACGCTAATTGTACATAGCAATTCTTGAGAGTATATTTGGGCTTTCAATTAGATGCACACAATCCATAAATAGGATTGCACAGATCCTGGGACCTCAAGTGCAACCTACAAGGCTGTGGTGTTTTGTTTTAAGGAGCAGGCTTTAGGGGGATATTCTGTTGTTTTAAATTGCACTAACTGCTTTTTATCATTTTTTCCCAAATATTTTTTGTTCATTATACATTGATTTCCAATTATGTTTATAAATTTAAATATAAACATATTCTAAATATAACTGTTCTCATCATTGTAAGTGTGTGCTTTTAATTGTTTTAATATTGTTAATGGTTTAACTTTGTTTTAATGTGTATTTTTGTGTATTGTAATTATTTTAATTCGTAAACAGTTTTGAATCCTAATCTTGGGAGAAACAGCATAGCACGTTACAGAATTCTACATGAGCTACTTATAACAAAATAACAAAATATATAATAACAAAACAGTATAACAAAATAACCTCTCTTGGCCCAACCACTCTAACCTGTTTCGCTGAGCATCCACCACACTGAGAGAAGGAGCCCATTCTCTCGGCAGTTAGACCACAGGTATTTGACCAGCCCATTCCATTCCACCCACCAAGGCGTGATATGGAAGTGAGATGGGGGTCCTGCTTCTGATAGCAGCAGTCTCGGTTGCTGATGGGAGAGTGAAAATATCATCTACTTGCACCACAGTTACTAACAGAACAGACCTCCTTCTCTTGATGTAGCTGATGGCTAGTAAAGTGGAGGAGGGCACTTATTATCACGGCAATAGACCCATGATTATGAGTACTTAGAGATTATGAATACAGATCAGATACAGATGTGTAACTCTAGGGGCCTTTCCATACTATACTGTTCTAGTGCTATTATTTCACTTTCAACATCCTTTGGAATACTGGAATTTGTAGATTAAAGAGGGGTATTTAGAATTCTCAGCCAGAGAGCTCTTTGGCCTGAGTAAACTACAAACCCCAGAATTCCACAGGATGTTGAAAGTAGAATAGCAGCACTATAACAGCATGGGGCAGAAAAACCCTAGGTCACCTCTCCTCCACCTCCTCCTCCTCCTCCTCCTCCTTCTTCTTCATTTATACCTCCCTTTTCCCAGATTGGGACTCAAAGCGACTTACATTCCTAAATTTGATACTGAATTCCAGTCAAAGTTAATAGTAGTAGTAACAGAAATGTTCTAAGATAAATAAAAGGAGTCTTTCTACTTATTTTAAATTGTCGGAACATTTCAGTCTCTGAAAGCATATGGGAAATGCTTGTCACAATATATTTATTACGTAAAGTTTCTTATATATGGTACAATTGCCTATTAAGCAGCAACAGTCACATCATGCTGATAATGGCATATATGCATGGGATCTTGATGGTACACGATAGTAAATTTACAAAGGTTTCACTATCACAGTCCAGGGCAAAGATAAATTGGATCGATGGATTTGTAAACATGAATAATCACATTTTTCCCTAACTCTCTAGGGAAAAAAAATAGAAAATGTCTGCTTGCTCAGATAGATTAAAAATCTCAGCACACACACATACATAAATATACACCCCTAACATATGTGAATTTTCAGAAACCAATGAACCTACTACTCAGGTCTCAAATTAAGTTTTTCACAGACGAGTGACACCTGTCACTCATTAACTGGATGAGTGAACAAACAGAATTTCTCAGCTTGACTAGTTGACAGCAAGTCATTCTTTGGTCTGTTTTGTGCAATGGAAGGACCTTTCCCTTAATAAGGGCATGAGCTACTTCCTCCTAGCTCTCTGCAGTGAAGGCAGAATGGCATACTGAAAAGAAAAGAATCCCACTTTACCTATGTCAAGGTGACAAAGAAAAGCTGCTTTTGATTTAATGGTTTAGTTCTCTTTGTTGAAAAGAATACTACATGCAGATTCTCTTTTCTCTTTTTGTTTTTTGTATGAATCCTTTCTGGGAAGGGGTTTTAAAATTTGTATGAATCCATCCATTCTGGGGATTTAAATTGTCTGGTTAGGTTCACAACAAGAAAAGCACAAAATCAAAAAAGAAAGAAAGATACTGAATCCTTGGTTTACTTTCTATTAGTTTTAACTCGACTGGACAAGATTCCTCCTAAACACGAGGCCTAGATTAGCTCCTAAACAGGCAGTCATAGATGGAAGCCGTCCTAGGAGCTGGTTTTCCTGTACTGATGTGACAGCTGAATGAGCAGAGTTTTACAAGTGTAACTGTGGCACATGTAGTTGTGCCCTCTTAGATGGCACATAACTATTCAGTAGAGCCTTCAATGTATCACTTGATTTGCTGACATTATGGAAGCAGTAAGTACATCCACAGATACACAGTGAATTATATAATGTTGGCATTCAGGAGAAGGGTGGTGTTAACACATTGGTTGCCAGATCTCCAGCGGTGGAGGTTGGATTGTGTGGAGGGGGTGGGAGGGAGGGGGCATGGCCACAGTGCATGGGAGAATGGCCTTAGTGTGTGGCTGCAACATGCAGGAGCGCGGCTGTGGTGTGTGGGGGCGTGGCTATGAACCCGGACATCCCAAAAACATTGCCACTTGGGGCAAACCACTTCCATTGCCCCCCCCCCAATCCCTATGTGACTACAGATCTCAGGGCCTAGCCCTGAGTCTAGTTTTCATGGGTCATTTCCAGGCAGGATATTAGGATCCAAATTCTGCAGGTTTGGTAGATTCAGCTCCAGGCAAAAGGAAAGAGTGGATAAAAATCTCCAGCTCATCTAGTAGAGCATGCCACCATGCTACAATTTGATTTGTTGATGTAATTTACAAAGCCTCTCTTAGGAGAAAGGGTCTATGGATTTACTTAGCTTCTTCCTTTTCTCCCAGTTGTTATGGTGCCAGGATTCACCCTCAGTCCTACTCTGCATCCACCTTCTGGTTAGAAGCAAGTAGACTAGATTAAATGTTCCTTATCACATTTACCTAAAGCAGGCGAGCATTTGTCATTGCTATGTAATGCATAATACCTAATGAGATAGTTGGGGTCATGTCTAAGTCTCAGGTTTTGGCTCTGAAAGATCAGGACCTGGGAAGATCCTGTACTGACAGGCCTATGCAAATATCACTTCAATACAAGTGTGTAGATTTCCACTGCACAAGCACAAGGTAGGATCTCAGTTGGTATTATTTTGATATTTAATGAATATTATGTGTGTAGTCTGATACATTTAAACTGTAAAGAACTGTACTTCAGTGGTTGCAATGCACTTTGAGGAGAGGGAAGCTGAGTGGATAATTAGCAGTTCAGGGGCCAGGAAACCAAGGAATCCATCTGTAGCTAAGGAAACCAAGACAGACAAAGGGATACACAGATGAGCAGTCAAGATTTTGTTCCATATTTCCAGAAAGCAACCTACAAACCCCAGGATGCCAGAAGGAGCTATGCAAAGAAAAGCTAGTTTTGACCTGGATTATCTCTGTACTGTAATATGTGGCCTTCTTTACATAGGCAGGAAAATGTGGGATTAATCCACATTTTCCTGCCTGTATAGAAAGGGCCTTCATATTATTTTCAATCTGGGGAGATCCTGAGGCAAAACTATGACAATTGTCCTGGCCAGATTTCTTCAGAGGGAGGTTTGCCTTTGCCTAGCCTTTTGCTAATGCTGAGAGAGTGTGTCTTGCCCAAGATCATCCTTCTTTCCCTTGCTTTTCAAACCCTTTTTAAAAAAAGAATTCAAAAGATTTGAGATTCATGGATTCTCAGAACCTTCCAGGGATTTGGATCTGGATTTGGAAAATTCTGGATTCATCCCATCCCTAGTGCTAATCAAGTTGGTACTGGCATTTAGATTTAGATCAGTGAGTCCAAAAATCTGTCCAGATATTGTGGCCATTGTATCCACAAGAAAACTAACTTTTGTTTTCTTTGGAAATGGCTGATAGTGTAAAATTCAAGACAATGGAACATAAGGTCTATCAGATGTTGACCTGAAACTTTCATCATTTTGCAATTTTGTCCAGGTTGACTAGATGGGTAGGAATTGCAGCCCAACAACATCTGGAGGATCACCCGGAATGTCTCATATATGGAGCACTTGTTCTGTTTCAACCATATTGATTTTCACACTAACCCTCTGTCAAAACTAAATGAGCCATGCAGTTGCTTCCAGCATGATGCTGGCAAATGTAAAAACAGCAAACTTCTTCTGGTCCAGTATAGCTTGTATGCTGCACCCAGATGTGCTCAGCTGCTCTTACACAGAAAAAAAACTCATCCTAGCTGCTCTATAGTTAACAGGGAAACTATTAGCGGCTCTTCAGGTTGCACTGACTAGTTTGATATCTTGATGAAGTGACCCTGCCAAATTATGCCACATTTCTGTACTAGTGCTTGCTTCATTTATATTATTAACAGCAACATGATACCTCAAACATGGGATGGGTAGCGTTGGAGGGGGAAAATTTAGGAAACATGATGCTGATTTAGCTGAACATCTCATGCACATATTGCAAGAGTGAAAATAAAACATTTTACTTGTTGTTCTCAGAAAGAATAATCTTTCCCCCCCAACTCCCCAGAATGTAGATTGAACTTGAATGCACAGACACAGTTGCTCTGCCCTTGCTCTGCCAGAAGCCATACAACTGTAGACAATCATGGCAAAAACAACCCTATTAAAAGTAAGTGCAACCATCTGTCAACCCACAGGGGGGAAAAGGAATGGGTGAAAGTCTGTGTGTTTCCTTTGCTTCTACAAGTTAGTGACAGTATGATGTTAAAATTAAGCACAAGCCAAGCAGAAAAATTAACAAACAAAGCAAAATGCTACTAGAATATTTGAGGCCTATTGGTTCATCTGCAGCTGGACTGCACTACCTTCAATAGCAGGTGTAAAAACACAAGAGGCATGCTCATTCTAGCAGAATAATTGCCACTCCATAAACCCCTTTATGGAACAGTTCCACCGAGGGAGATTGTGCGATTACCAGGAAGCGGGGCCATACTCCTGGCCCCATTCCTAGCTTTGAAAACTATTGCTGCACACCTGATGGCCAGTACGCCAGCTGACCTGTCTAGCTGGTGCTAGGATGGAACCAGTATTATCTTCCTGCTCTTTAGTCATTGCATGAAACCTTTTCATATAGAGCAGATCAACATGCTTGGGAGAAGCATTCTAGCCTGGTGTTTTTTTTTCCTCCCTGAGAAGCTAGTTTTATAAATGCAGATTTTTTTTTCCACAAAGACACTACAGGTGGACTGAAATTGTTGGCATCAGCTTTCCAGTTCTACGAGAAGAATGAATAGGAGCACTGCAGCCACCACCTTGAAAGTGGAAGCAGGCAGCTGGCAGCCAAGAGAGAGAAACTGAAGAGCTGAGAGATGAACAAGCAGGGGTACAAGCAGCTGCCAGCGCAAAGGTAGAAGCAGGTGGCTGGTGGAAGCAAGAGAGAGACTGAGGATCTATGACATGGTGTGAGGCACAGATTCACACCAAGTATATTCTCACCATTCTCTCTCCAGCCTTGCATCTCATATACAATACAAGTAGCAAACAAACAAGACACAAGGCTATTACAAAAAAGTACTGTATTCCAAAATGAAATAAAAAAAGAATCTGAAATACAGAACACTTCTGGTCCCAAGCCTTTCGGATAGGGATACTCAATCTTCACAGATAAAAAACACATGCAAAGATTTAGATATTGTTAAAATGCAATTCAATTACCTATACATAATTCATTTTTTAAAAAAAATCAAGAAGAAAAATAAAAATCATAACATTGAAAGCTATGGAATGCCCTAGCAGTTAGTTCCTATGAGCTTGTCTGAATAACACCAGCCAATGGAAAGAGAAGGAAGGAGGCATCCAAGCCCTCCTAGCAAGGACATTCTAAAGCCTGGGAGGAGGTAGCCATCAAGACAACCCACACTCAAATTTCCACTAAATGTGTAATAAAAATGGTGGGGCTGAGAAAAGTTCCTCTCCCAAAGATATTAGAGGAATGAAGCTAGCAAAGCATGTGCTAAACATGAAGAGAAAAACTCTCTGTGAAAGAAAGAGCTGGTGCTGGATCTGGGCAAGATGCATGATTGCCCCCTCCAAATACAATCCTCCTACAAAACAAATTACTGCTTTCTTTCAACAGGCTCTTAAATGAATTCAATCCAACTTTGGTTGAGAATGATTGGACATAAATTAAAAACATCACAAAATACATGCGTTGGAGGTAAAAGGTTTTAGAAGCATTTAGTGTTTTATTTCTGAGTTCCTAAGCGATTCTAAACAAGCCATTCTGTTTTTTTGAACTGTGTCAAAAGTCAATAAGATAATTGATTAAGAACATGTGTCTACTCACAGAAAAAAATGACACCTATGTTAGAATGAGCTGTTCTCTGTTTCCTGGTCTCATTTATGTTAAGTAACTCTTGTGAGCAATTTTTGTCTCTTTGACAGCTCTATAAGGATCTTGATGTTTCAATAAAGCTTTGTTCATCTTCCTCAGACGACAGCCTGAAGCCAAGCTAACAGCAGGGGCTGACAAGATGTTCCCTCTTGGCCAAGAGCAAGTGTGTGTGTGTGAGAGAGAGAGAGACTCAGGACCCAATTTCAGCTCTGTAATTCTACCTGGAAAACAAGGGTGGACTGATATTTAAGTCATGCTCAACACATGAAAAGCATCGGAATAGTTAATACACTGAGATTTAACAACAGACAACAACCCAAGTTGAGAAGCTTAGAGAGCATATTTAAATTTCAAACTACAAGTCAGAGTAGATCCATTGCTGCATGAGATAGGAACCAGCAGTCATGAGTGAATATACCAAAACTCCTTCCTATATATGTTTTCCTGCTTTAAACCATATTTTTTTCAAAGGGTCTGTTTCTAAATTTTTAGTTTCATCAGAATAAAATGGCAAGAAGGAAGCCATTTAATGGGATGGGGATGAATACAGCAAGGATTCAACACTGTTAGTCTATCTATACATGCAAGGCTTACATTATTGCCTAACTTAGTTAACAAAAATTACTTCGTAAGAACTTTTTACAACCATTATTTTTTCTAACAAATAGGTTATCCTAGTATAAAAACTAGTTTGTGTGAGAAGCAATTTGGCTCAAATGCAGATTCTTGCCCACAGTTATGAGAACGGAATCTTCATTAGATCTTAATTTCAAGACATCACTAAAGGGGAGCCAAACAGTTGCAAAATACTCAATAGTCAAGACCCTACTTCTCCATGAAGCTCTATGCATGCAGTTCCACATCCTCCCATTGCCTGGCAGATGTCAAAAACTAGGAGGCCCTGTTGCTGACCACTGCTGAAGGGAGGGAGGCAATTAAGATTATACAGAAGCTGCTAGTTTCACCCTGGTCAGGGGAGGAAGAAATGAGAGTGTGCTTTCAAATACAGTGGGTCCACCATTTCCTTCCCTCAGGAGCTGAGAGCAGCAGGATCATCTAGGCCTGAATTGCCTCCCCTGCCATGCCCAGCCCGGGAGACCCTGACAGAGAAGAAGAGAGTTCTGATTCAGAGGCAGAAGATGGCCCAGAGAAAGAGAATAACCAGCAGCTGGGGCCAGAGCAAGGGGAACAGAATGACCAGCAGCAACAGAAGTCACAGAAAGAATCAGCACAGGCACCTACCTTGGCAGACCAATGGCAAGAGAAAGAAAGTCTCAGATATTTAGCTTGTTTATATAACAAATGAACCCTAATGAGAGAACACCTGCCATGACACCTCTAGATTACAAATGAGAAGCATCTGGCTTCTTTCACCAGGGTTGACAATTGTTTTTCTTGGTGGTCAAAACTCTGTGTCTGCTCCTTGCATCCTGGCCAAGAATTTTACCTCCGGTTGGACCTTTGCCTGCCATGCAACTATAATTCTGGTTTGTCCCTTTGGATTTGTTATTTCAGAACTCTGGACTTTTGGGCCTGATTCAGAACTTGACAAGGACAGCTTGCTCTCTCTCTCTGCCGTGAGTAACAGCCCTGATCCTAAAGTCTGCTAATTGCTATTGGCTCTGCCTGGCCTGTTTGGTACACAATATCCCCTCTCTTTCCACTGCCTGCCTTCTGGTAAGAAGCAGCAGCAGCAGCAACTGCCCCTCCTGGAGCTTGATATCTGCTGGGCCAGGGAATATAAGGGCAAGAGAATAGCCACCAACACCCTGTCCAAAGAGAGACTTTGTGATTGTGGCTGCCTTCAAGTTGTTTCTGACTTATGGCAACAAACATGGCAAATATAATTGGAGTTCAAGAATATAAGATATAGTTAGTGTGTATGAACATATGTGTGTGTACCTATATATCCCACCACCCTGTTAGTGGCTTAGACACAAGTAAAAAAGAGACTTAAATGTGTGTAAGTCACTAACAGAATGCTGGATCTTTTTTGTTACTAACCATATCTTACACAGTAAGCCCTCTCTTACCATGACTTCTGCATATATGAATGTGAGCTTGCATGGTGTGTCACATCCCGTTATAGTCAATGAATGCAGTGAGTACAAGGCTGTGCTGCTGTGGGTGCATGCACATCACGTTCACTGACTATAATGGAATGTGACACTCATGTTTTTTGTTCTACATGGGACTCCTACAACAGAAACCCCCCCCCCATATACGCAGAGCCCAATGCATCTTCGTCTGTCTTGTTTTGGACTGTCTGTCAGCCCCAAATATTTGAGATGGGCTACCAATTTTTTTTCTTGTTGCAGTTAGTAAATTTCACACAAAGTCAAAAGGTTCTCTCTTAAATGTTCTTATTCAGATGCACCAGTAAAAAAATCTTAATATGCCTGAGTGGAAGATTGAACTTAATCATCAGACTAATTATATGTGTGTGTGTGTCTCTCTCTTTTTTTTTCAGAAGAAAATGAACTTCAGTATTTGTATTCTGTGAAAGGAAAGGGGAAGCATACATACATTGATTGATTGACTGATTAGTCACAACTAGTGGTGTGGGTATACTACAGAGAGATTCATTTTTTTCTATCTGCTTCTGAATCAGTTCTTTTCTGCCTGTTCATTTCTACAACAAAGCAAGCCTGCTTTTTAAGTCTAATCAATTTAAAACAAAAATGATGCATTGGGAGAGATGGGCAGACCAGCCTGTTTCCAATTCATGGCAATTTGGTATCTGTCCAGACATTTACTGTCCCATTTCTGTGTCAATCTCTACTTTAATGATACTGCTTTGAAATGTGTGGTATGGTAAATCACCCACTCTGTGAAAAACATATTTGTGAACAACATATAGAACAGCAATATAACAAAAAGATAGAATCTAATCTCAACAGAAATATGTGCAACAGGTAACACTGGATAAAAAGCTATCTATTTAATATATCAAGCACTTGCTCAAAGTTTTCAATGTGCTGAAAATTGGGGGTGGGGGGCTGGACCCTCTGGAACACAGAATTCCATGTTTCAAGTGCATCCCCAGAAAAGGTCCTTTCTCTTCTCTCTGGCGCTTCCATAATAATCAGGATCTTGTGGTGATCTTCTCTGACAGCACATGCTTCCATACTGGAGATCCCACTATGTCTAATCTTGGCATCTCTGGGGAAGGCTAGGAACAAAGGTGCCTGAAACCCTAGAGAGCTGCTGCCAATCACAGTTGGCAACAGTGGACTAAATAACAGAGGTGGTTGATGGCTCCCTTGTCAGCAGCATGATGAATCCTCTCTGGGAGCTGTCCAAGTGGCCAAAATTAGTTTGGAGATAAGATTCTTATAGTTGTAATTTGTCATTAAGACAACTTTGACTTGTGGCAGCCCTATGAATGGGAGACCACCAAGTTCTGTGGTCATCAGCTGCCCTGCTTAGGTCTTGTAAATGTAGGGCTGTGGCTTCCTTGATTGAATCAATCCACCTGTTCTGTAGACTCTCTCTTTTTCTGCTGCTCTCCATTTTTATCAAGCATTATCTTTTTCCCCCAGTGAGTCATATTGATCCTTTAGTTGTCTAAAGTATGACAATTACAGTTTAGTCATATTGCTTTTCAGTGAGGATTCAGGCTGGATATGCTCTCAGACCCATTCATTTGTTCTTTTAGCAGTCCCCAGTATCTGTAGAACTCTTCTCCAGCATATTTCAAATGAGTTGATTTTCTTCCTGTCAGCTTTCTTCATTGTCCAGTTTTCATAACCATACATAGACATTAGAAATACTATTCCCTGGATGATTCTGCTATTGGTATTTAATTATGTCTTTGCACTTGATGACATGGATAACTCTTCTAAAGTTCAGACCAAAACCCCGGAACACTTTCACTGTCTCATTGACATGGATGTTACCTCCTAATGATTTCACTTCCTTTGTTCCTATATTCCTAGTGGTCCAGGAAGAAATTCATATTATCCCTTATCAATTACTTATCTACCTATATCATTGTTATGTGCCTTCAAGTCATTTCTTTCTTATGGCAACACTAAAGTGAATGTATCACAGGATTATCTGGGGCTGAGTGTGTGTGATATACCCAAGGTCACCCAGTTGTTTTCCACAGCCAAGCGGGGAATTGACCCCTGTTCTCCATGGTCATAACACCTGGTGTATCTCAAATCAGTACACCATGATGTCTCTCATCTACCTATGTACACATTTTTTTTAAAAAAATCTGGTTTCGGACCTGTGTACATACATAGTAACCAATCTACATGGAATACGTCCCCCATTTATTAACACTTCCTCAGGTGGTTTAGAAATCTCTCAAAGGCCAGCATATAAGGCAGCTACTTTCATATATGATAAGCTTACAGACTCCTTCACACTACAAAATTACAGAGCTATGATTCTCTCTTTAACTAGCTACATCCTATGCAATTCTGGGGTTTGCAATTTCATGAGGCACTAGACTCCCCGGCAAAGAATTCGATATGCTCTTCTTCATACTGCAAACCCCAAGATTCCATAGGATGCAGCCTGAACAATTCAAGTACAATCATTGTGCTGTAACTGTGTAGTGTGAATGAATCCCAGATCATTGGAAGCAAGGAGGTAATTTTTCACTCCTTTTGTTCTCAAAGGAATCAGTGAGTAATTTTAGCAATTTTCTTTCCCCTTTCTTGGAAAACCACAGTTTTTGAAAATGATTTGCAGTTCAGGGCTTAACCTTTGTAATGTTCACACCTGGTTGTTTCCAGCAGCAAACAAATGTTTATGCAGAGGAAACATTGTCTGCAAAGAGAATGAGGTTTGTCTGCAGAAAATGTTCTCTAGGTACAAAAGTGTGAATTTCATGCAGAAGAAGTACCCAAGTACAGAATTTTCTGCAAAGAAAATTGAAATACTGTCTATTGTAAAAAAAAAAAAAAAATCCACACAAACAAATCACGTGCAAATTCTGTGCAGAATAAGTCCTGAATTGTGAAGACTTTCCTCAGTCCAGGTTCTCCCCATCAGGATTTCCTGACACTCAAGAAACATATTTTCTGACCATTTTTTCAAATGTTTTCAAATATTCTTTCCATCCCTACTCTCAAAGTTTTATGCTGTTACTGTAATAAATATGTAGCTGTGGATATGACTTATTGTAATGGTAGTTGCACTCATTTGAGTGCTACCCTATGATATGGAACATAAATATTGTAATAAATGGGTTAAAAATATATCCTTCTCCTTTGGCAGTGAAAGAAGCACTCCAAGCTGGATCCATATCTGCCTGCATCATGTCAAGTTTTGTTCTTTGGTTTAGACACTACCAATTGTGTTGGGATCGAGTACATCTCTATGCCAGATCATCACATAGAATAGGAGTGGTTGCAGGGGGAAGATTATGTCAACCCATCACTCTCCTTGCTCACAGGGAGCAACATGAAATTTGACAGAGATGGGGAGATCATGAAGGATGCAAACTATTTTGCAATCCTCCAGAGAAGGTTTCATGGCATCTCTATTTATAATTGCTAATGGGAACATCTATCAAAGAAAGCAAATTTAGCTTGCAAAGCAAGTTACTCTGAACTGCTCTATTCCATTTTGATGCCTCCCTGCAATGCAGCAGATAAGGATCAAAAACGTCTAGGAAACAGAAGAATGTGGTACACAGTTTAAATGCAACTGAGCAGCAGAAAGATGCTTGAAAGCTTAAAGATGCTGACCAGACTATTGGTTCTATGGGTGACACCCTGCAGGCTTCCTCACTTGAGAGATCACATGTGTCTACTGGGTAATGTGCTCAAGAAGATATGCAGAAGTATCTGATTGTCTCTTCTCCTCCCCACCTCCTCCCCAATGCTTCCTGTTTCACTGCTTCCTTGCCAGTTGGAATAAAGAGTTCCCTGGAGCTAAAGCTCTGTTCAATTATTTTGGCTGACTCTGCCCATTTGGGGAAGGTTGCAGGGAGAGGGGGAAGTCTTGTAGAGATGATTCAGAAGGAGGCATTTGAAGCTGGACACTATCCAGCATACTTTCTTGAATCTACAAAATTATTTTATTACTGTTCACAAAAGAGTTAGTTTACGCTGAATGATGTTATACACACTCACAAACAAACACACATCTCTTCCCTGTTTCATGGTGAACAGGATGTAATGTAGGTCAACTGAGGTATGGAAATTGAAATCAACCAGAAGCATAAACAAGATGGCCAGTTGCACTTAAATTCTGTGTGATTTCTGCAGCAATGCTGGTTTGCCATTAGCAATATCTAGGCATTATAAAATGTCATGTTAAGTACATGAAGAAATGGATTCAAACTACAGGAAAAAAAAAAAATCACCTAAGCATTAGGAAGAACTTCCTGACGCTCAGAGCTGTTCAACAGTGAAATATGCTGCCTCAGAGTGTGGTGGAGGTTTTTAAATAGAGCCATTTGCTGAGGGTGCTTTGAGTGTACCTTCCTGCATGGCAGGGGGTTGAACTTGATGCCCATTGTGGTCTATTCCAACGCTATGACTTTGTGATTTTAAGTAAATATGTGAAGAGAAGGAGGGTCATTTTTGTCACCTTTAAATGTGGGAGAGCAACAGCCAGAAGAGAAGATCCTTCAATAACCATGGAGGCTCTCCATCCAATTTCCATGATTCCAGATTGCAGAGACAGCCTCTACAGGCACACCTCTCCTCTTTAGTCTATCCTCCTATTCATGTGGGGGATGATTAAAATGATGATGGAGGTAGGGAGGACGAGTTAGTATTTTGTCCCGTTTCATGTATTTAATCTCATTACATTTGATAATTCCAAAATAGGGTTTTGAGGGGAAAAGCTTATAGCTCAGAGATAGAGCACATGATTTGCAAACAAAAAAATTCCACATTTAATCCCTTCATCACTAAATACAGCAGGACAATGTCCTAGTCTAAAGTCATGGAGGGCCGCTCCCAGGTTATCTATAGTGAAAACAGCTAGCCAGGCTAATTGTCTGGTTTGATATAAGGCCCTTTCCTGGTTTGCAAATCACTGAGGTCTACAGGGTCACCAAAACAGTACAAAATTCTCACATGGAACACACTGTCTTGCCAGAAAGAGTCCATACACGAATAACTGTAACAATTGTGTGTTATTTACAATGCTTGGGGATATCACTTTTCTGGCTACAGCTTTCAGAAGACCCTAACAAGCACAGACCCCTGCTGGCTGTGGGATTCTAGATGTTGTAGTCCAACTAACTGCAACATTTCCAAGTGCTGGATGTTTGCACAAATAGATGCACACTGCAACGTATACATACAGGACGCCGTTAGATATAACAGTCTAAATGTCAATTTTCACTTATTTTCTCAGCTCTTCCCCTTGTCGGAATGTGTACAGCAGCCCTTTGTCATACGTGAAGAATTTACTTCCTTAAAAATGCAACAGGGAAGGAAAACAAGTGGTTAGTTTCCCATTTATCAGTCTAGACTGTATCGTAATGCAGGATTCAAATCATAGCACTAGTGGGAACACCCTTTAAAGAGAGGAAAGATGACAGGTAGACAGCAAAAAAAAAAAAAAAAAGACTCATGAGTGCTGATGCAAATTAATAACATCTTCTTGTTCAGAATATATATGTATATATTTAGAGACGGAAGGAGGAGAGGAGAGGTGTGAATTCATTCATATAAGTATTCATATATGCTTTCATCTTTAGAAACATGAAGTACATTACACACATGGGAACATAGATCAGATAGCTTGTTATTGAACTGGCATGTCCTATCTTTGTTGCTTTCTGAATGAAACCCAAGCAACACAATTGGGCTTTGTAGCTCATGCACAACTATCTAGAAGATGTTCCACATTACCTTTAAATGAGAAAAGTTTTCAGATTTGTCACTGAAATTGTAATTGCATTTACCTACAAGCAGAGATGATAAAATCTGTTCATTTTGCTTTCTCCCGCACCAAATTTTTTTAAATTTCAATATCCTTCTATCCATAATATGAAGAAATTTGTGAATTCTGATAGATTGGTAAAAAAACAAATTGAAACATCTTCCCTGTGCAAATTGAAACAACATCTTCCCAATGCAGCTTCTTTCTATCCTACAGATGAATAAATTAGTAAATTGAGGATAGTTTATATAAAAACTCAAAGGGAATGTATTTTTACCATACATCAAAGGGGTCACTGACCTTATGGGGAAATTGATGAAGAAACATGACCTCCAAACAATCTACAGACCGACCAAGAATATTCAACAAATGCTAGGGTCAGCAAAAGACAAGAGGGATTATCTAACTTCTGCTGGAGTTTACCGCATACCTTGCAGCTGTGGGCAGGTCTACATAGCAACTACAAAATGCAGTGTCCAAACACGAATCAAAGAACACGAAAGACAGTGCAGACTGATTCACCCAGAAAAATCAGCAGTAGTAGAACATGTCATAAACCAAGCTGGACACAGAATGCTTTTTGAAAGCACAGACATTCTGGATCATTCTGACAACTACTATGTCAGACTGCACAGAGAGGCCATCAAAATCCATAAACACATGGGCAATTTCAACAAGAAAGAAGAAACTCAGAAAGTAAACAAAAGTTGGCTAACAGTACCGAAGAACATGAAAAGCAAGACTCAAAAACATGCCAATGAACACCACTCAGACTCTTGAGGTCCCTCTACAGGGAACCACACAATGGGCTGCTAACGTACTCAATTCACTGTTATGCATATCCCCTGACAAACAATACAACCCTGGGAGATATCCCATTTGCCGCCACAATGGGGGGTGCCATAGGTATACGCCAAACCTAAATCCCCCCCTGCCGGCCTGCCTAGTTAAAACAATGACAGCCTGTTTAATTCTGGCCTCAGACACCACCCTGTAAGCCAATTACCCCACCTTAGGCGCAGTGTAGGGTAGGCGAAAAAACCCCCCGTGGAATAAGGGGGAGAAAAATTCCTACCCGGCCCCGAAGCGACCAGCTATCTTACACTGAAACCGCGGGTGGGCGGGTGGGTGCCTGTCTTGTCGAGAATGGCTGCCGGGGAGGAGGCGCAGGCCCAAAACTCCTGAGCCCCGCCCCCTCTCTTCCCGACGGCCAATTGGCATGCAGTCTCGTCTCGCGGGAGGGCGGCAAAGGCCGTCCCCCGCCATCGCTTACTCAGCGTTTGGGGACGAATTGCCGCCCATATGCCTATTTAACAAGGGTTGAACTTAAACTTAATTTCAACTTGCTCATGAACTTGAACTTGCAGAGACCTGAGGGGAAAGAACCGGGGGGGGGGTATACAGCATCCTCGGACTAGGGTCAAGAGGCCACTCCCGACCATCTCCCCTAGCCCGTTGGGCGAAATACCGGGCCCCAAAGCCGACCTCTAAGGTTGCCTGATGGCTTTGGCCAGCCCTTTTCTGGAAGGCAAGCCCCGAGGCCCACCCCCCGCTGCATAGCAAGTGGGGTGATCCCAGGGCTCTCCCCAAGGATATAATTTATCCTACACCCCACAATGGGGGGTGCCATAGGTATACGCCAAACCTAAATCCCCCCCTGCCGGCCATGGATAAGGGCAAGCGTCTGCTTAGTCCTTTCCCCCCATCCCCTCAGAATCGAGTCCAACCCCTTTTGAAGATCCCGTAAGAATATCTGATTGCCCTCCGGTGATAAATGCACCCCATCACGCCAATAGAGTTCCATTTTACTAAAGATAATATCGTCGTGAGGGATATAATAACCCAAGCCCTGTCTCAAGGCGACTCGAATCTCCCTGTTTGCCAACCGACGTGCTCTTTCGATACGCCGGGGATCAGCACCCCCACCCCATGTCCTTCTTTGCACCAATGCCGACCATGCAATAAGAGTGTGAGGCCAAGCCTCGTGAATAAACTGCATATCCTGGATGGCCTGAATCACCAAGGCCTTTCCTTTCAGTAATCCAAGGTCATTACCCCCCAGGTGAATGACCAGCACATCCGGAGGAGGAGCTTTCCACTCCTTGAACAACAAAGGTAGCAATCCATGCCACTGCAAGCCTCTTTTTCCAGACCAACATATGGATGCTCGATCACCTAGACCCAGGTTGGAGCCCATAGGATCACTCCGAGCCTGCCGTTCAGCCCAAAAATGAAGCTGTGGCCACAGATCAGCACCCGCTTCCTCACTTCCGCAGCAGGTCGATCTGTAAGAGAGTCAAAGTATTAATGTAACTCAATAGGCCGGACATAGCGCTGGAATGCAGAGGACTTCCACCTACTAATCCTCTTGATGTCCTCAGCCTTCATGCCCAAGCCTGCCGCAGTAGAGGCTGCCCCTATACGAAAGGAGTGTGTACCAAAATTCACTCCATGCAAACCCAAACGTAGTAGTGCCTTTTTGGTAACTGTCCAAAATTGATATCTGGTGAGAGGGGTTGTATCTGCGTGACAGAAAAGTGGGCCCGCCAGGGATCCCCTGTGACCCATGTACGCTCTCATTGCCCTCACCGGGCACAGTACTGCCTCATTGCATTCCTTTAAGGTCACCCTAGTGCCTCTTTTGGCCTGATCCGTTTTAGAGCTCCTTAAAACCACAGTGAACTGTCGTTCTCCCCATGACAGGTCTCGGAATTCCAAAGCCCTGCCAAATCTGTCGGTTTTACTCTGAACCACCAATTCACTTACTCGTAAGGCCCCAAAGAATGCCGTGAGGGCCGCAGCGTGGAATAAAAGAGCTTCATATGGTGATGCACACACACACCTCCATGTCTCGCTCAAGCCTCTAAGAATATCTGGCGAAAGCGGCTGCCTGCCATCGCGAACTGTTCCCCGCTGCCTGACACAACCCTCAATGAACTTACGTATTCTAAAATCGCCTGTATAATCCACCAGGCCTCGTGCCTTGGACCAAAAGGCCAAAGCCGACATTTTTGACCTAATGTAGAGAGGAGAAGTGCCAGCCTGCTTAAGAGCGACACAAAACTGTAATAAGTGGTTCACTGGAATTGGCCAGGTGTCCCACAGCCCCTTGGACTTACGGAAGGTGAACAGCAACCAATATCGGGAAAAATTCCAGGAATGTGAGATCTGAAGTGATCTCCCCATCCCTCCAACTCTGGGGCCACCTCTGTGCACACCACTTACCTCTGAAGAAGATGCCAAAGCCTACAGAACCAGCTGCGTCGGAAGATATCTGTAAAGCGTCCCTTACCCTGAGCTCTTCCAAACAAAAGGAAATCCCGTTGAAATCCTTAAGAAATGCTTGCCAAACTTCAAGGTCCATCTTCATGACTCTGGTGATCCTGATTCGATGAGGCTTGTTGACACCCTTGGTGGCGTCACAAAGCCGTCTAAGAAAGGCCCTGCCAGGCGCTATCACCCTGCAAGCAAAATTAAGGTGCCCCAGGATCTCCTGAAATTCCCTAAGTGTCGCCTTGCATCTGCTCAAGAAGGACGCCACCCTCACACGCAGGTCATGTACCTTAGCTGGCGGCAATTTACTAGTCTGATTAACGGTGTCTAATTCAATTCCTAGAAACATGACCCTTTGTGTGGGGCCCTCCGTTTTTTCATGTGCTAAAGGCACACCCAGCTCTTCCATCAACGCTGTAAATTCTGACAGCAGGAAGGAGCATTGCCCCGAACCTCTCCGTCCTACAAACAAAAAATCGTCCAGATAATGCACTACCCCTTTCATACCTGATTTTTCTTTAACGGCCCACTCCAAGAAGGTACTGAAGGTCTCGAAGGCAGAACACGAGACTGAGCATCCCATTGGGAGAGAACGGTCAAGATAAAATTTGTTCTCAAAGGCAAAACCAAGGAGCTCGAAATCAGCTGGGTGAACGGGCAACAGGCGAAAGGCTGACTTAATGTCTGCCTTTGCCAATCCCCAGCCTGCGTATAACTCTAACTGCTGCATCGAAGGAGGTATATCTCACAGAGCATAACTCCTCCGGAATGGCATCATTCACGGACTCCCCTTTGGGGTTTGATAGATGGTGGATCAACCTGAACTCGCCAGGTACCTTTTTAGGGACAATCCCAAGAGGAGAGATTCTGACGTTACCTGTCGGAGGGTAATCGAAGGGGCCCAGCACTCTGCCCTCCGCAACCTCCTTGCTTATCTTCTGACGTACTATGTCTTCACTGCCTATAACAGACTTAAGATTCTTAGCCATAAAAAACTTCCGGGGACCAAAACTGGGAATCCTAAAACTTAACGTGAAACCGTCTCTCAAATACTGCGCTGCCACCCAGTCCGGATAAAGCCGAAGCCAAACCAATAACCGCTCCAGTTTAATTGGACTAGTCCCCTTTTTGAAAAGGCTGCTGGTTACCTGGCCATTTAGCAGTGCCCTCTCTGAGGCCAGACCCGCCCGCTCTTCCCTTATTACAGTTGCGGGCCGAATGTGGGCCCCAGCAAATTCCACAAAGGTGTTTGTACTTACATGGGCGCCGCGTGCAGGACCCTTGTGTTCCAAACTCCCAGCATATCTGGACTGCTTGTTGTTCCTGTGGACCCTGTGCCCGAGGAGTACTCCCCGCCTTATTAAACTGTACTAGATGGCCCGAGTGGGCTCGTTCCCCGAAAACAGGACGACCCGGCCCCATGGACTGCATCCACATCTCCATGTCGATGCGGTCCCAAGGCAAGCTTGTCTCACTTACCGCTCTCATCCGGAGCCTCTCGTCATAGTATAGCCATCCCATACCTGAATACTCAGCCTGGGCCCTCATTATTGTATTTAAGTATGCCACCAAGTCATGACCACGTGAAGGTTGGGCCTTAATGATCACATCCATATAGATCAAGTAGCCGGCGAACCAGTTAGCCCAATTCCTATCAACCCGCCTCTTTCTCAGCTTCTCTTTCTCGCCTGCATCCAACTCTTCTTTCTTTTTCTTGTCTAATTCCTGGTATAGAAGGGAAAACACATCTACATACTCCCCCTTTTGTATTTTTTCTATGGTGGCTGTAGTAAGGTGGTCGCCTAATCCTCTAGCCTGCCCCCCTGCTTGCTGCCCGGCCACTACCTGCGTACTGGGGTCTTTTTGCCCCATATTTTCCCCCTGAGAGGCTCCTTGACATTCCTTGCAGGTTCTGACCATGCCCGTGACCTGTGGAGGGGAGGCTACCTGTTTCTCAGGAGGACAAGTGGAAGCCAGGGGTACGGGGGGAGTAGCTGGCGGGGCCCAAACCATATCTGCTGGCGGTGTTCTTACTACCCATGGCCCTACTACACCTGAAGTGCTAGGTTCTTGCTCTGTGTATCCACCAGCAGTCTGTCCTACAGCCTCCATCTCTTCTGCAGGTCCAGCCGCCGAACCACCTGGTTGGGATGCCGCTGTTCTGTCGCTCTCCCTTTCGCCCATCCGTTTTTCCTGGCATCTAGTCGCGCTATAAGGCAGGGCAAAATCATGAGATCTCAAAGTAATTGTTTCACCCCCTTCCCTGTTGCTTTGACCCATCTTCTGGGGTCCTCTGTTGCTAGCCTCTGGCTGGTCCGATGGGGCTGCCAAAGGGGTTGAAGCAGCAACAGTCCTGGCTGTTTTCTGCCTTTTAGCTGCTCGCCTCCTGGAAGCCATGATGCAGTAAAGAGAGCGGGGAAAAAAAATTTTTTTTATTTTTTTTTTGAACCTGAGCCAGCAAACTCACTTAAGTTATGCAGCTGGGAACCACCCCACTGCAATAGGCCAAGCTACTGTGAGCCTCTACCCAAAGGCCACCAGTTACCTTGCAAATCCTGGGCCTAGCATAGGCCCAAAAGCCCTCCTCCCTGGAGGTAGGCCAAAGGCCCCAAGCCTCTGTGTGAGGCCTTATGAATGGGGGGAGATGTTAATCTTTTCTTCCCACAGGGCCCAAATCACGACTGCTGCCCCCACCCCCACAGGCGCTGGTCCAGCGCCGGCCAATGACCCAAGTTGCAGGCCCAGCCTGCAGCTGCTGCTTGTGGCTTTGAAAAAGAAAAAGAGATGGGGGGGTCCCGAATCCTGCGCCCTTCTCGCTGGGCCTCAGCTGGCGAAAGGGATTAGGCCCTGCTAAATCCCCCACCCCCCAATGATTTTAAGCTGTCACCTCGGCCACCGCAGTGGCCGAGGGCCTACCGAAGCGGCCGCGGAGACGACCGCTGTACTCCCACACCGCGCCTTCCAGGGCACAAGGCCAGACAGCAGGAGGGCCGCCCGCGCTGCCGGATGGCTGCGCGGTGCCTGGGCTTGCTGCCCGCCGCCGCCGCCGCACGACAGTCGATTCGCCGCCGCTGTTGCCGCCGGGCTCCGAGGCAAAGGGAAGGTCACACAGGCCTCTATTCGCCATGTGGAGCGAGAGCCTGCAGAAGCGACCTCCTCCCTTGCCTGTCTCGTCGAGAATGGCCGCCGGGGAGGAGGCGCAGGCCCAAAACTCCTGAGCCCCGCCCCCTCTCTTCCTGACGGCCAATTGGCATGCAGTCTCGTCTCGCGGGAGGGCGGCAAAGGCCGTCCCCCCCGCCATCGCTTACTCAGCGTTTGGGAACGAATTAACAATAGGCCAAATGTAACACATGCAAATTGCTCCCCCCACCCAGGGGACTACACAAGTATATATACTCTGTTTCACTTCCATGCCACCATATCCTCTGAAGATGCCAGCCACAGATGCAGGCGAAACGTCAGGAGAAAGTACTAATAGAACATGGCGACAAAACCCAGAAAATCGACAACAACCTATGGATTCCGGCTGCGAAAGCCTTCGACTTTACATCGAACATCTTCCTTCCTTTCCACCAGTCTGAATCAATTAATACAGCTCTATCTAAAATGGAAATGACCTGGCAGTCTATGTTCATTTATACCTGCTTGAAAGATCTGAGGTACCTTTCAGGGGGGAAAAAAGAGAGAGCTCAGTCCTAATTCATCACTACAACAAACTCCACTAAAACAACTGAGATTCAACCAAGACTTTTAACCACAGAGCACTCAAATTCCTAGGTAGTTAACCTGTTTCTCTCATATCTGATTTTTTAAAAAACAACAACAATGCAGTTGCTTTCTATCCCACAGATAAATAAATTAGTAAATTGAGGGTAGTTTATATAAAAACTCAAGCAAAGCAAGCTTCTGACATATATTCAGCAACTGAACACTTAGTGGAAAACTTAGATCAAAGGACAAAATCAAATCCTGAATTTGTTTCTGCTCACATTGTGTCTGAAGTGAAAAAAGAATGACACACTAGGCACTGTAGTGAGTATCGCCCTTACTGCAATGACAAATCTCATAAAACCCCTCCAGAGTGCAGGAATCCCATGTGAAATAATAAATCAGACCCCATAAATGAAAGCATTTACATTTGCAGAGTGCCTTCATTGTTTGGCAACATAATCTGAGAATTTTTACTGCTAGTTTACTTTACTGCTCTGCTGTAAATCCCACTTAAACAACCTTGAAAGGATTTGCTGCAAGCATCAGATAACATTTGGAGTTGAAGCCAGGTTTACCTGCGTACAGGAACTCCTCAAGCTGCTTGAGTTATGCCCCAATCACTTCTCATATTATTAAACCAATGTAGTAATATTCGTCTATGATGTGGTATAAAACAGTTTTATGAGACTATGGCTGCAATTTCAACAAATATCAATTAATGACTATGACAATGCTTCTTAGATATTTCACTCTAGGCAGCAGATGGATTCTAGATTGTGATGCAATCCAAAGTGTGTGCATGCGGTATTTAAGGAAATCAAAAATAAATGTGTTTCAGGCACTGGAACAAAAAAAAGTATTTGGCATTGCAAACAATTTGCCTCAGGTGCTATGCATCAATTACTGGGTGCTGCCTGTTTTCTCTTATATGTAGAACAGACCAAAAAATGAAGGGGAAAATGAGATTCTTAGCAGCATGAAAGCATTCATAATAGCCAGGTTTAGTCAAAGACACAGATAATATTCAGTTTACATCAAGACTACCAGAAAACATTGATATGTTAAGATAACACTCTCTTTCATCTTAGGAATATGAGTCTGCAAGAAAAAAAAATATCCTCACACAGCCTGTGAGAAACATATAATCAAGAAAACAAAATAGAAAAGAAAATGGGATGGGTGCAGAGAAAGGTGGGGATTTCAACCTATATTCCATAACTGCCTACACCAAACAAGGATATCTCTGTTTATACCCCACCACTGGGACCACCAAATATGTGGGTTTTTACCCTTAACCCACCCAGTAGAAAGACTTCCATAATGTTCTTTGCAAACACTCACTTCTGAGGACTTTTCTTGATCCTCACCTCTGTCACATGTAAGGACTTCCTCTGGTCCCCCTTGTGTGACACTGTGGGGTCAGTCTAAATGTCTTCAAGAATCATATAAGGATTTATATCACTTTTATCAGTGGTGTACCCTAGTGCCTAGGGCAAGCTAGGACATACCTTGGCTCAACAGCGCCGAGGGAAAATTGTGCCCCTAGGTGCTGCTACTGTCACCACCACCCCCAAACCATGCCAGGAAGGACTCCAGTGGGGGCAGGGGTTGGCGGGGATGGCAGGTGGAGGGGTTCAGGCACGGGGGAAGGTTGCTGCTGCTGCTGCCCCTCACACCAGACCAGGAAGGACACTGGTTGGGGTGGGGAGCAGAGGTAGAAAGTCATATAATTCTGTAGAAGACAGCTTCATAGGTTGATAGTACTTATTGTTTTGACTGTCTTCTGGAAGACTGATGAAAACAAATGCCAACTAAAAAAGCCATTAAGCAAAGGAAAGCACTACATTAACTCACCCACCAACACAGAAATCCAGGACTTTAATCACATAGAAAAGAGGCAACCACATCCTACAGACAGATATGCTATCAAATGCAAGATGACTCACCAAGTTAATCAATTAGATAGTAATCAATTCCTGGATCTCAGACAGGGAGAGAGTTTTAAGAGCCAAATGCATTAACACACACACACACACACACACACACACCATCTAGGATGCCAGCATGGTACAAATACATAATCATCTATCGGACTTTATTTACTTTGAAGAATAAGAATAGTTTTGTTTCAAAACTGGGATCACGAGCATCTCGTACGTGAATTGTCCACTGGCAATACTGTCAAAAGGTCTCGAAAGCACTCAGGTTTTTAGTTGCCAATGGGATTTGGAAATTTTACTGCCTTTGGTCTCTTAAATATCTTCTTTCTCTGAAACATGAAACTATGAAACTGGGACAAAGGAACAGAAGAAGCATTAAAATGGGTATTTGGAACTCACATGTTATTTCAGAATGGTGGTTTACTGAAGTATTACTGCTGAATCCCAGGGTGTCTGATAGATCTGACACCATGAGGTGTGTGTGAATTCACTCTGGATTTTTGCCACTGTTCTCCTATAGATGCTCTGAGTTGAACAAGAATTCTGCCAGTACCAAACTAAGGTCTGACACTAGGAGAGCTCCCATTCCACTTGGACAAGCTGAGGATGAATGATGTCAAAATTCAGAGAGGATCTGCCAGTTCCATAGCAGCAGATCCATCAGCTACCATTGACTGTATTCATAATGTAACAGTACTGCCTTAGTTATTTGGCAAAAGAAATTAATTTCAAGCAACTAGTTACTTCCAAGCTCTGGTATGAATACATATATAAATGATGCAATCTTAACTTTAACCTTGCATCATTTTGGAGCTGTTCCCATGGCTTTGCTCCATGATCATAATGGCTTCTGTAGGTAAAAATCTCTGCTTTTTTGATATGTGCATTTTGAGTTTGGATTGATGAGATATTCATTGCTTAGAATTTTAATGCATACTTACCAAATCCACACCACTTGAATGCCATTATATATTTTTTTCTTTCCCAAATGTCATGATGAAGTTCAAAAATCAAAAATATTCACAAAAACAGGTCTACCATGTTAAAATGTGCACAAAATACACTATGGCCTTTTCCACACTTTGTTTTTGCAACGGGGCAGAGCGTCCTCCAGCGAGGACGTTTGCACTTGAGGGCAGACTAGGTCTGGACTACTTTCTGTAGTTTCGGACTTCAGCCCACTCTGGAACGACCAGAAGTGGTCGCTCACCGTGCTATTGAAAGACCACTTAAAACAGGTCTTTCAACAGCGTGGCGCGCCCCACTCCGTGGCTGCACTCTGGTGTAGATTTGCAGGCTTGCACCAGCACGAGCCTGCAGATCTTCCAGGGTTGGGCTTTAGGCTGGCGAGCTTCACTGGTTGGTGGAGAGCCTCCACCAACCAGAAGCTGCCATTTTCATCCCCGGAGCAGTGTGTAGTGCGGTCACGCACTGCTCCGGATCAGCCTGGATCCTCCAAGGGAGTACACCAGTCCAGTAAGCAACAGAACAGGGCATTTTCTTTGCCAAGTGCGAAAAAGCCCTACATTCAGGGGAAACCAGTCATAAAACCAATAGTATAAAGAGCATACGCAAATATGTACGAGTTTTTTATGCAAATACTTAAGAAAGAAGGCATTAGCAAAGCTATGCAGAAATGGGACAGAGTTAACTTAGTGCTGGAGAAAATGAGGTATGTAGTGGAATCAAATCTGACAGAACTCATCCATTCTTAGTTCTGAGAAACAGAAAATTCCCTGTAGCTGTTCAGCATGACAAGAAGAAAGGATATGAGTACAAGCTGGGAAGCCTGAGGAATTTGATCCTTGTGAATTCTATACGAATTGACCTGTTCTGTTCTCTTGGGTTAATGTGAGGATTGGTACAGAGGTTGTAGTCTGTTAACATATTTTTCTGGAAGTAAGACATACTGAACTCAATAAAGCTTACTTCTAAGTGGACATAGACAAGGATGTATCCCCAGGTATTCATCCTTCCTGAATGTTCAGAGGTAGTTCTGATCCATCCATTTGTCCACTTGATTTATATCGGACATTTCCCCCTAACTGAGACACAGGGCAGCTTACAAAATACAGAACATTACAATAAGAACATATATAAATTAGATCAAGATGCATTTGAAAACATATGTTTTCAGAGAAAATATCTTAAGAAATGTAGTGCAGTGGTTTGACTGTTGGATTAGGACTCTGAAAGACCACAGTTTGACTCATCGGTCAGCAGTGGAAATTGGGATTTTAAAATGTTTGTTATGTGCCTTCAAGTCATTTCTGGCTTAGGATGACCCTGTCATAACCCAATGGGGTGTTCTTTCCAAGGTCTACTCAGGGGGTTTGCTTTAGCCTTCCTCAGAGGCTGAGAGAGTGTGACTTGCCCAAGCTCACTCAGTGAGTTCCCACAGCTGAACAGGGATTCAACTCTATGTCTCTCAGTATCCTAGTCAAGCCACTATATCACATTGGCCCATATTAAAATGTTTGTTTATACATATATATTTTAAGATGTGAGTTTTCTTGTTTTTTTAAAATACATATTAATACAGGAATGGGATAGAATGGACTTGTAAGTAAACAGAAGAAAGGTAATATGGACCAGAAACAGATTGATTTTAGACGAGACCTTTTAAAAAAAAAGAAGAAGTCTGGAGTCATAGATTTTACTTTCACTTCACACATAGATAGGCTTTTGAAGTACATCCTGGCAGAGAACACTTATCATCATGCAATCTGCAAAAACATAGATCAGAAGTAAGCCCATTTTGTAATACGTTATCATCATTTTCAGTATATATTGCATCTCATCCAAAGAAAATACTAAAAAATCAATGTATTACACTGAACACCTGCACCACTGTTGAAAAACTGAAGATCTTTCATTTCTAGAGCTTAAAAGAACAAGCACTATCAGTGCTATTACTACTAGAGAGCAATCAGCATTAGGAAAAAAAGGGAGTAGAAATCTCTTCTACATTGAGTTAATCAGCTGCTGCTGCTACAAAACAATCTATTTCTAGGTAGGGATGGACAGAGTCACCATAGTGCAGTGGTTTGACTGCTGGATTAAGAAGAACACAGTTTGAATCCCAGGTCAGCCATGAAAATCTCTTGGGTGACTTTGGACAAGTCACACTGTCTCAGCCTACAAAGAAGGCAACAGCAAACTTCCTCTGAATAAATCTTGCCAAGAAAATCCTATGATAGGTTGATTATAAGCAAGAGTCAACTTGAAGGCACCTGACAACAACAAATAGACAGATCAATCAATTTCCAGTCCATGCTACTTTTATACATGTTCATTCACAAGTCCGTCCCGTTTCTGCATTAATCTGTGGATTCTTAACTTTTTTCATATGCATAGCACAGAAAAGAGAGGAAAATCCTCTTTTAAAGTAAAATCCTTTTACTATGAAAGCAGGGTGAAAATGATGGTAACAAGGTGTACAGTACATATCATGCCTTCTGGAGGAAAGGAATAAAGTATTTACTAGATGAATAAGCAATAGATCTGTTGGAAACGTCTTCTCCTAATATTTCACCATACTCTATGTTCTCAAACTCCACTTTAGGTGCAGCAACCCTAGTGTAAAAACCTTTATTTCATCTATGTATATTTAGGGATTTTTGTTTTAAAAAATGAAGAATTATGTAAACTGTTCATAAGTCAAACTCTTGCTCAAATGAAAATAGCCATTTTTGAGATGACTTTTCTAAAACTTGTAGATTTCTGACAGATCTCTTAAAAGTTGGCAAGGGGTTTTGGAGAAGAATTTCTGCAGAGCATCTCAGTGACATGTCTTGAGGGATGTACTGCAGGGCTGCAAACACCTGCAGGCTCTAATATTGTTTCTCAAATTAAGAGCAATTAAGTTACTACCTTCTGCCAAAAATGATTTCTCTTTGGGCATGAAAAGGCAGCAAAAAGTAGATTTTTTTTAACAGTGTACAATGTCTATTTTTTAAGGGAAACATTGTCAGGAGAATAACTTCTCTGTCAGGAAAAAAGAGTCTCATCTGTCTTACTTACAAATACATCCAAGATAAATTTAAGCAAGTTCACTTTTGACTCTTTGGTGTGATGTTTACTCAGTCCCCACAAAGCCAAGTATGCAGTGAATTTTACCTCAGCAATTACCTTGCAGTGCTCAAATAAATGGACTAAATACCATCACTAGTCCCAACTAGAGTAAACTTTATATACATGTTGATATACAAAACTTCCATTTATTCAGTGGGCCTATTCCAGTTGGGATCAGCCCAAGAATTTAGGCAAATTAACTCAAGAGACTTCCAATCCAGTTGTGAAAGGATACAGAGGCTTTTAAAGGGGCAAGAACATAAGATACCAATGGGTCTCCATACTTCTTCAACACACTTTGCTGTTATGAAGTAATCCACAGTGGCAGTTCTGTTATAGAGTCTTACATCATTTCTCATGTGTGATAGATCTGGCCCAAATCCTAATGTGAGTGCTGAATACAGTAATCTCATTCAGTCTATGGGATTTAACTAATTCACCAGCCAACAACTGATTGAATGTGTACTCTAACTGGGACTAACCAATAAGATGCCAACCATTGATTGCACCACTTCTCTTTTCGTCCCAGAACTATCTGTCGACCTGGCTACCTACCTATGTCCTGTTGAATCCAGGGTGAGTTACAGACAATGAAAACGATATCAAATAATCAAAAAAAGAGATGATTGGGGCCTTTTCACAGAACACAGTTATAGAATTATGATTCTACTTTAACAGCTATGGTTCAATCCCATGGAAACCTGGGATTTGCAGTTGAGGAAGAACTACCTTCAGTTCTCAGACAGAGAGCTGACTATAATCCCCAAGATTCCATAGGACTTATCCATAGCAGTTAAAGCAGGAACATAGTACTATAACTGTGCAGTGTGAAAGACCCCTTGAATAATTGTAAGGATTCTTTCACACTACCACTGTGACATTGATGGCATGATATAAACAAACAAGAAGGAGGAGGAGCAAGAAGAAGAGGAAGAAGAAGAGGAAGAAGAAAGAGACAAAACACACAGTATCGTGGGCAAGAACCTGGTCTAGTTGGTTGGCTTCCAGAGCTTGGGTGAACAGCTGACATCAGCACCAATTGCATCTTCAATGTCTATATGGACATTTGCACTACAAGCCTGTAGCTTGTGGAGAAGCCAATCCTTGATTTAAACCTGAAGTGGGAATTGTGTAGTCTAAGGCTGCATAGATCCATTTGGAGAATCTGTTGTCATCTTTGGCTATCTCTGAAGTCCCCAGAGCCCTCCCCAAATATGAAAAAAAAAATAGATGAAAAATCAGCCAAGAAAACAAAACTTTTTTGCAGACAAAAATTTACCCCAGAGGCCCCATTTTGCTCCTAAAGGCTGTTTTGGGACAGTACTCCAAAATCAAAAAACAAAACAAAACAAAACATGGAGGAGGCCATTATTTTGATTATTGGAAGTGATTTCTGGTTACCCAAAACATAATTTCTGAAAAGCCACTGCTGTCCGCAAGGAGATCAGAAGAACCAAAAATATCCCTCTAATCCCTAGACTATGCCCACCTATTTTAATGAATTACAAATGTAGCCCTAAATAAATCCTCAGCGTATTTATTCCCTTCTAAATACTCCTCTCCCACACATTAGCAAAGCCAGTGCTGGCCTGCTGAAAAGGAATCAGTGCAGAAACAAATAGCTGCTCTATTTCCAGACTCCTAATCATTCATGGCAGACAGTGATGGAGAAGCAGAACCCAATAATAATAGTCAGATGAATTAAACTAGCTGGATTCACTTATGACAAAATGAGGCAGTTGATGGTATCCATGCAATAGTAGAAGCTATCAAGAGAGGTCATTCTCATACGTGGATTGTATCAGCTCAGCAAATAGAATAGGATGATATGTCTTTGAAAATTACAGCCACCCTTTAAAAATATGAACTGCAGTTAACATTGCCTACTAGTTAGCATGTATAATTGAGGGATATGATCAGCTTATTCCAAGAGGCTACTCTGGAAGCCTTAGAACTATTTTTTCAAGAACCACTCACCTCACCTAGCACTCTGAAATGGAAACTAAAATTCAGTTTGAATTATTTTTCCCTTGGCATTCTCTGGAGCAAGGAGAAGATATTAAGAATAAAACGGCAGAAGGACACAGCTGGAACAGGCTAAATTTCAGAAAAACATGTTGAATAGGGGAGGATAAATCTGTCAGTTTCTCTTTCTCACACATGCAATTAAATTATTTATCTATAGATTTCCCTTGGTAAAAGTTACTTCCATTGAATTTACCAAGACATTTATGAAACGGCTAAATTCTTATAAAGAATGAACCAGTGATGTATTTAAGTCTTTCATTCCAAGTCTCAAGTCAAGTCTCAATTCCCTACCTTCAAGTCACAAGTCTCAAGGCCTTGCAAGATAATTCAAGTCAAGTCCCAAGTTAAGTCTCAAGCATGGGAGCCAACTTTAATAGAAAAAAAAAAGTGCTGGTGATCTGTGGAGCAGGGGTTAAGTTGACAGCATGGAGGATTGGAAGGAAGCCTTCAGCCATTGAGGAACAGGAAAGGCAAACTGAGGGAAACTGCCTTCCACCAGTGATGTATTTAAGTCTTTTACTTCAAGGCCCTTTTCGCAGCGCCGGCACTCGCGCGACGGAGGAGGGCGGCTCACGCAAGAAGCCTTCTCCGGGAGGCTGCTGCTTCCCCCTCCTTCCTTCCGCAGGCGAAGGAACGAGCGGGGAAGCGGCAGCCTCCCGGAGGTGGTAGCGGCTCGCGCATCCGTCCATCCCCCCCCGCGCACGCGAGAAAGGAGCCTGTCCCCTCCATCCCCCCGCGCGCGCGCGAGAAAGGAGCCTGTCCCCTCCATCCCCCCTCCGCGCGCGCTAGAAAGGCGCTTGTCGCGTCCACCCCCCCGCGCACGTGAGAAAGGTGCTTGTCGCGTCTGCCCCCCCGCATGTGCGCGAAGCAGGACGTGTCGCGTCCGTCGCGCTAGCACCCCGCGCCGTCTCTTCCTACCGCAGGGGCGGAGGGAAGGAAGTGCGACCCGGCCGGCTCCTGACACTCCGCACAAGAGGTAAGTGCGTGCGGGTGCCAGGAGCGTTGCGTGAGCGTGGGTGATTTTCGCTTCGAAGCGAAAATCAAAAAACCCGCGCTCGCGCCGCTTCAGCCCCGTGAGCCCGGCGGAAGTGGGAGTGCGTCGTGCAGAGCGACGCTCCCACTCCCGCGAGGCTCACGGGGCTGTCGCGCGAGAAAAGGCCCGTGCGAAAAGGGCCCAAGTCTCAAGTCAAGTCTCACGTCCTTGAAGATACTTTCAAGTCAAGTCTCAAGTCTGGAAGCCAACTTTATACCCCAACCAAAATTCCAGATTGATTGGATAGAGAGAAATAAACTCAGTTTTATCAATTTGAGCAGAATCAGCTCTCCACATTTTCAATTTTGCCATCTGCTGCTTCAGAAATGGGGAATAGGATCCTGTCTTACTCCACATTACTGAAGATTCAAAAGCTTTAAAAGGAAGGATCCTTCTTCCTCAAGCCTGTTACCTAACGTATTTACTGTTCTTCTTTGAGAAATGCACCCTGCACTCAGGGGGCGAGTCTGATGTCCTTTCCTCATAGGAAACGTTTTAGAAGGCTTTTCCAATATGCAGTAGGGACAGGCTGCTGAGCAGAACTCAAGCCTGTCTCAAGCCCATTGCCTAACCCCTTAGCTGATCCCCTCTGAGAAATGTGCCACAATTTGGGTTTGAGACAGATTGTCATGTAACCAGTAGGCAAAAAGACATGAAGTGTTGTTCAAAGTCATAAGGTTTATGGATGAAGGTGTTATGTTACTGAACCAAGGCCATCAAGTCAGCCATTAAAAATATATAAGTCTCCAGTCGAGTCGGTGCATCATTTATGGCTGAGTCAAGTCGGAGTTGAGTCACTGAAGTGACTTAAGTCTGACTTGAGTCCGAGTCTATCAACTTGACTCTACATTACTGTTGCTCTGTCATGGCTGGGAAGGATGCCCTTTCTTTCCTGTTTACTCATGAGCAAGCAGGATTGGAAATAAGCCTCCAGCCATCGAGGAACTGGAAAGCCCTTCTGAAGGAAATGGGTTCTGACTGAGCAACAAGGTGGCTAGATGGGGAAGGGACAAGAGGAAGAGGATGTCACATTAACATGGATGGGAGCATAAGCTCTAAGTCTCCTTTCAACACAGATGCAGAGACCACTCCTTGCCTACACTCACCAAAAAGAAGATGTAAACCCCTGTTTTCCCCCTTTTAACTCTTCCTGCTCTTTTGCTTTCCTATAAATGGCTGCTTGAGAAAGGCAGGAAACAAAGGAGACACAGAGAGGTGGGGATAAGGAGCATGTGCAACTTTGATTGGAGCCATTTCCACGCTAGACTGTTATAGTGCTATTATTCCACTTTCAACATCCTATGGAATCCTGGGGTTTACAGTTTCAAGAAGGGCTGACTTGAGTCTGACTTGAGTCTGAGTCAATCGATCAAGTCTACATTCCTGGAATGAACCTAACAAAATTTTCAGCTATCTTCAGTGGCCTATTTCAAATAGGTATTTTTATTTATTTATTTATAACTCACTTTTCTCCTGGGACAAGACCCAAGGTGGATTACATCAAGGTAAGAACAAAGTACATAAGAAGCTTATTTGATATGAAAATTAAACAAAAATTAAACAAACAGTTGCATTAAAAATAACCCTCAGCACTTAAAAACACATTAAAACACGGGTAAAAGATATATACATACTATAAAAGGATTTTTCTGCCATAGTAACATAAGAGCCAAAAGTCTGCCTAAATAAAAAGGCTTTTGCCTGCTGGTGGGCAGAAAAGGGATCCATCTGTGGGAAGGAATTCCACAAGTTGAAAGGTCCTATCCTTTGTCCTCAGAGAACATACCTGTGGTGGTGGAACCATGGAATCATGGTACAGTCAGCCCTCCACATTTGTGGGTTTCACTTTTGCAGATTTGATTATTCTGCTACCTCCCTATGCCATTTTTAATAGGGACCGCAAGCCTCGTGAGACTGAGAAACTGCAAAGGAGGCTTGTAAGTCCCTCTTAAAAATGGTGTGGGGCAGCAATGGAGGTGGCAGTGAGCCCCACCAGCCACCCACTTCTGCCGTATGAAGGAACCCTGCTGCCTCAAAGGAATCCATAGTGGGTTGAATACAGGGATCATACTTTTTTTGTGTGTTAAATATGGTTTGGGAGGACCTAGAGTTATTCATGTTTTTTTCACTTTCACGGGAGTCCTGTGTCCCTAACCCTAGCGAATGGGAAGGGATGACTGTATCATAGAATGATAGAGTTGAAAAGGGCCACATGAGCCATTGTCTACCTCCTGTTCAGTGCTGGATCACCAGCTACAACATTCCCAGAAGGTAGCTGTCCAGGCTCTTTTTGAAGACTTCCAGAGGAGACTTCATCATCTCTCTAGGCAATTGGTTCTATTGCATTACTGCTTTCACTATCAAGAGGTTCTTTCTAATGTTCAATTAAATCTATCCTCCTGTAACATGAAACCATTAGACCTGATCCTATCCCCTAAGGCAGCAGAGAACAAGCCTGCACCCTCCTCTCTGTGGCAACCCTAGAGATATTTGAAGAGTGTGATCATGTCACTCCTCACAGTCTTCTGTTCACCAAGCTGAACATTTCGTACCTTTTTTCACCCTCATTGACCTTCTCTGAACCCTCCCCAGCTTGACTATATTTTTCTTAAAATGAAGCACCCACAACCAAATGCAGTACTCCAGATGAGGCCTGACCAGCACAGAATGTAGTAAGACTATTACTTCCCTTGATTTGGAAGCTATAGTTTTCTAAATGCAGATAAAGATAGCATTTGCTTTCTTTGCTGCAGCATCACACTGCTGGTTCATGTTCAACTTACAATCAACAATAATTCCAAAGTCCTTTTCACATGCAGCACTGCTGAGCCAAGTATCTTCCATCCTTTACCTGTGTGTTTGTTTCTTCTAGCCTAAATGTAGAATTTTGCATTTGTCTCTGGTGAATCTCACTTTATTGATTTCAGCCCAGTTTTCTAGTTTATCAAGGTTCTTTTGGATTCTGTTCCCACCTTCCAATGTGTTAGCTATCTCTCTCAATTTTGTATCATTCATCTATCTGATAAGGATTCCCTCCACCCCATCAAGTAAATCACTGATAAAATGAGAAATCATTAATTATTGATACCAGATCATGGATATCATAAAGATTTCAAAAGTTTGGCAGGCTCACAGAAGGAGTTTCAGACATTCTGGATCCAAGCCTTATAGGACTTTAAACATCACAAGCAGTACTTCAGGTACATCCACATTCTATTTACCGGCAATATGAATGTCAATGATGTTAAATGTTTGAGAACCAAACATTTTTCTTCTATTAATGTACCCCTCTCCATCTATTTTCCTTTTCCATTTTTTCCCATTTTATTCTTTTTTTCTTTCTTTTTGACATTGTAAGCCTGATGTCAGGGACTATCTTGTTCTAGCTGACTTGTAAACTGCTCTAAAGTGTGAGGTATAAATACTTTAAATAAGCATGAATAAGTCCGGCATTCAAGATACATAGGTTATAATAGAAATCTTAAAACCCTTCCTAATCTGAAAAAGAAAAAGAAATACAAATTAAAAGAAAGTGAATTGAATAAACCCTATCAAGCTACTGAGTACATCTCCTCCTCTTCCAAGTACCTTCTTTGATATTCCCATACAACCTTTAAAATCTCGGTTAATGGAGCCTCCTAAGGGAAAAACACTCCCACAGCCTCATAAATCTCATTGTCAGGAATATTTTTCCCCCTGACATTCTGCCTAAAGCTTCTGTTTACTAGAAAAACCAAGAGATAAAAACAGCAGAGAAAAACACATCTGAAACCTCAGCAGAATTGCCTGTAAACAGCAGAACTGTGTCTCTAAATTTTCTGGAAGGCATCAGCACTTCTTTATATAGCCCTATTAGGATCAGCATTGGCAGAAGGTGTTCCTTGAGGCTGTCTGTTGGTAGATGGGTGGATGTTGGTGGGAATAGGGGGAAGATCTGCTTTTGTTAACAAGAGTATTAACAAGACCCTAATCTCAAAGAGGACCAAAAGAGATGCGAAGAAAAACATGGTACTTCAAGGCATGTCAGTCAGTAGAATCGATATATAAGATGGAGCTTAATGTATGACTGTCAATACCCTATCTCGAGAGTCTTTGTGGGGCTGCTTTTGAAAAGTGCTCAGAAATATCAGTAATCCCAAAGAATTGCAGTTATGTCTTTAACTGGGACTGGCTACAGGAAGTTTACTTTAAATGCTTTTGTTGCAACAGCTCCACTGGTTACAGGTCCAACTGTGGGCAAAATTTGTAGCGCTGTCCAGTTCTGGGCGTCTCATTTCAAGAAGGATATTGACAAGCTGGAACTTGTCCAGAGGAGGGTAACTGAAATGGTGGAGGGTCTGGAAGCCATGCCCTATGAGTAGTGGCTTAGGGAGCTGGGTATGTTTAGTCTGCAGAAGAGAAGGTTAAGAGGGGACATGATAGCCGTGTTTAAATATTTGAAAGGCTGTCATATCAAAGAGGGAATGAGCTTGTTTTCCACTGCTCCAAAAACTAGGACAAGGAGCAATGGATTCAAGCTACAGGAAAAGAGATTCCACCTGAACCTCTGGAAGAACTTCCTAATGGTCAGAGCTGTCCAGCAGTGTGGCCGAGTCTCCTTCTTTGGAAGTTTTTAAGCAGAGGCTGGATGGCCATCTTTTGGGAGTGCTTTGATGTGAGTTCTTGCATAGCAGGAGGTTAGACTCGATGGTCCCATGGTCTCTTCCAACTCTATGATTCTATGACCTATGTAGCTTGAATTCAGGTCATTTGAAGGATTATATTTCGCTTTATGGGATTTTATGAGCTCTAAGATCTCTCTGTCCTTCTACTTTCTCAGGCACCTTTGGTGGAAACATGGAGAAGGCCTTTTTTTCCCTTCAAGTTCTTTTATTTTCAAATTACGTACACTAACTCAAAGAAAAGAAAGAAAACACATTATATAAAAAGAAGCCAATACAACCTAATAGAATACCAGAAATATGAGAAGGCCTTTTTGATGGCTGTTCCCACATTTTGGAATGGGCTGGCTCCCTTCTTCGCTCTTTTTCCACCAGCAAGCAAAAAATACTTTCTTGTTCCATCAGGGTTTTAGGAATTGACTGTGAAGGGCTTAGTAATGGTGTGCTTTGTTGATTTTTAACAATCTTCTTTCTCATCATCTTTTAATGCATTTTAAATGGTTTGAATTCTGTAGATTGTTTAATTGTTTAAAATAATACACACATGCATGCACACACACATACATTGATATTTTAGTGTGTTTTTAAATTTGTGCTAGTTTAAATAATATGCAAGGTGTCTGGAAGAGGAAAAATGTAAGAAGAAGAAAAAAAATGTAAAACAGAAACTTCTCTTTGTTGATTCTAAAGAACATATATGAAAGAAGAGGTTACATGTACAATGACAGAGATTTCCTTTTGCTTTTGGGACCAAACATATAATGACCTGCATTTTCTTGAGATTCTGTTCAATATAAAGATAAATTCTCAGAATCCTACTAAGAAGAAAGAAGATGGGAAATGTCAATGAAACTACAGCAAGTCAAGGCAACATTAGCAGTGGGAAGGGGGAATGGGATTGCTATGAATGAACCCAAGCTAGCATGTCTTGAGGGAAAGTGTCCAGGTTGCAAAGAGAACAATTTTTGTAGAGATAACAGCCATAATTTTTTAATAGATGTTTCTATAAACATGGCAGCTCAGACACACACTACTCTGAACACAGGAATCATCACTGTGGTTTCATGTTGAAAGGGCTGAAGGTAGAAGACTCTGTTAAAATGATGAACCCCAGGGACAGTTAAAATTCATGATTAGGAGACAGCGGACCCTTAACTTCAGATGGAGAAATCTATCAGTTTTGTTTTTTTCCAGGTCTGAATATTTTACACCTAGCATTTTTTTTCCATTTCAAATATGGACTTTGTAAATTCAAAGGCTTCAAATACACACTGAAAAGAAGTTTTCTTTCCCTTTTGTGGTGGCCAAATTCAATATAGACAGTTATTCCCAGCCTAGAGAAGATTATCTTATATCTGTCATTTAGGTATTGAAGATGAGATGCCTCTTAGAGAAAAGGAGTGGCACGTACACCCAACACACACTTATAGTGTGTCGTACATTCTGTATACATTGATACTACAATCAATGCTCAGTTGAAATCCTCTTGCCCCTTGACTACAACAGTCAGTGGAGAACAAGTCCGTTGTAATGGTTTGAGTGCTTGTGTTCTCCCCACCACCACTCGAGCCAGAAACTTACTGAATGGCCTTGGCGAGACCTTGAGTTTGTCACTCTCTCTTAGTCTGACTTATAACTGTTATCTTGTAGGGAGCATAAAATTAGGAAGAGAAGGAGCCATTCCTATGGCCTTGAGCTCACTGGAGGAAAGGTGAGTTATCCATGTACCAGGAAATGGCCAGAGGCACTGTTGCTCTGAACCAATGAAGCAACACGTGGAGCCAGAATACATGAAAAGATCACCTCCTCCCATATGAGTCTTCACAGAGGCTAAGATCCTTAGCAGAAGCCCTGTTATACATCTTGCTACCCTGTGAGGCTAGGCTGGTAGGTACAGAAAGAAGGGCTTTCTTTGTAATAACACCCCAACTGTGGGACTCCCTCCCAAGGGAGATCAGGCTGGCTTTATCCTTTCTGAGCTTCCAACAGGCAATGAAGTTTATGCTATTTGACTTGGCTTTCCATTCTTAAAATTAGGGATATCTGGTCTAGAACTTTTTCTTTAAAAAACTATTTTTAATTGCCTTGTTTTAGAACTATCTTTGAAGATGTACTTTTGACTATTTTAAACTGGTTTTTAGTTATGTTCTAAGTATTTTTGTCCATTGCGCATCATCATTGGGAATCATCTAGTGACTCAAGAGGCAGAAGACAAATGCCACTAATAAATAAATAAATTTTTAATGGTTTGATAGGAGTGAAATCCAGTGTGGTGTAGAAGTTTGAATGTTGGACTAGAACACTGGGAAACCAGGGCTGGAATCCCTGTTTTGGCCATGGGAACATACTCACTGACTTTGGGCAAGTACACTCTCTCAGCCTCAAAGGAAGGCAAATGCAAACCCCCTATGAACAAATACTGTCAAGAAAACCTCATTATAGGGTTGCCTTAGAGTCATGGTAAGCCAGAAATAAGGCATACAAAGATGACTGTTTTGTGGGAGCTGGCCAGGGTGCTGAATCCTATTTCCAAAACAGGTTCAATGTTTTGAACAGCAGCTGCAAATACCTGCCCTCCCAGTACCTGCTGTTAAACTAAAGTGTGGATGCATTTCCCCAGCTGGCCAGAGCCACCAGCTAGTTAACTAACTAAAACAATGCAGAAAAACTTCCAAGGACCAATTTTGCACCAAGTTATCTTTACAACCAAAATGTGGAATGAAAGTAATAAAACAGATGATTAAGGAAGAGTTTGAACAGCCAAATCCATGCCCTCCAACATTTCACAGAAAAACAAAAACAAAAAACAAATCTATCTTTGTGACATATTTGTTCTTCTACATCAGCCTGAACCCCCTCTTCAGTTTACACATTGCTGCACAGATTTCTTTACTACACAATGGTCTTTCCTGCACTGCTTTAAAGACCAGGACAGTGTTTTAGGTGGTGGTGGTGGGGGGGGTTGTGCGGTAAAAGATATGCTATAAAAACATCAGGTGGTAGCTAATAAAATATTAGTGAAAAAAGTACAAGAGGTGGGGCTGTTCCACTGGATGTTGCATCAGCTCTAGCGCAGAGGTAGGTAATTTCTAGAGTTCAGGGGGGAAATCTCCTCTCCCAAGATTTTGGAGGTACAGATCCCCCACCAGTCCCTGTTTTTGCGCACATTATGTATTATCCTTGATTAAAAGTAAAGTGATAGCTATAGAATTCTTCTTGTTTTTAATTAAATATCAAATACTTTATAACAGTAGCTGTAAGGATGTCAATTGAACTATTTCTATGATTTCTGCAGACTTACTGCAAAGTTGAAATACTTAAGTAGGGTCTTAAAAACAACTCAATTATGGTATGATGGAACATTTTAATTTTATAAAGTACTAGCACCCAGGATTTTATTTTCTCATAGGTCATACTTGTTAGAAAGATTTGAGATCCTGTGTCTCTAATTCCCCAAACTATCTTGTCCAGTACCTTTTACATTTCCCCATATTCCCCAATTCAATCTGTATTCAGAATTATTAACATACAGAGGTTGGGTTCCTAAAGGGATACACTGCCCCTTCTCCTTGCTTCTAGGCTTCATCTGAGAATTCTACAGGCCCCTCCCTAAACTGCAAACTCCAGGATTCCTTGGAATCTTCTTAGGCAGCCAATCATATGAGGTCTTCACCTGACACAGACAAACAGACAAACTTTGTGTTGTATACATTAGATTCACATTTCAATTTCATATTTATTTATTCACTTATTTATTTTATATCCCACCATTTTCCCACTGTGGGATACAAAGCAGCTCACAAAATACAGTTAAAACAATGCCTAGTACAAAAGTTTGAAAAAAATCTTATACTGTCATATTAAAAAGGTTTACAAAGATCCTGTAAGAGATTTGTTGTTGTAGTGATGTCTAATTATCCATACACCCCCCAAAAAATACTACCTTTGCATCCTGATAGTGTCCCAACTGAAGCATTTCTAAAGTACAGGAGATCAGGGAATTGGGAAAGCCCATCGGTCTCATCAGTTATTTGCCACCTTTAACACCCTATTGAGTCCAATGGCTGGTTGCAATATGAGAGTCCTTCATTTCAGGATCTCACTGCAAGTGACTTGGCCTCTTCCTTTGATCAGAAAGTGACCTCAATTACTAATTCATTTTTGCTGGATGGATCTCCACCTCCATTGCCATCAGTCGATTTACCAGCCTTGGCGTAGATCATATCTTCATTGGTCCAAGCAGAGTTTCACATTTCCCCATTACAGAGGAAGTCATGAATCAGCTTGTGAGGTCTTCTTCCCCTACCTCCTGACCTACTGACCCTATCTCTTCCTTCCTTTACCCACTTCTTCTGCCTTTGCTTCTGCCTTTGTAACCCATTTGGTGAACTGATTCCTCTCAAGAGGTATTTTCCTAGGCAATTTTAGCATGCTGATTTGTGTCCTCTGTTAAAGAAATCTTCTCTTTGTACTTATTATCATCCTGTGTCTCTTCTCCCATTTCTTTCAAAAATTTGGGAGAAATCTGCCCATTCCCAGTTGATGTCTTATCTGACTATACATAACTGTGAATCAGTCTTCCTTTGGACCTCCAGTTGGAGGAGGATCTAATCTGTTTTTATAAAGGACTTAAAACTTTCCTCTTTGATTCATCAGCTTAAACTTCTGAGTTGTGTTTAAGGTGTTGAGATGGGTAGCAAATGGTGGGGCACTGGGGATTTTATTCCATGTGTTGCTAGGGTGTTATGTTTGTTGTCCTTGACTGTATATGTTGATCTCTCACCATTTGGTGAAAAGGGCATTATAAATAAAAATTGTTGTTGCTGCTGTTGTGAAATTACATCCACAGTACGTTCCTGGTTGTTGAATGCCTTGAGAATAGGCATCCTATCACAATTGCCTTGTCCCAATGCTCTCTGCAACCAGGAACATGCTGCAAAAGTGCCCTGATCTCCAATCCCTTAGAAACACTTCAATGGAGTGCCTCCAGGCTGCAAAGGTAGGTTTGGGGGGTGATATTTGATTGTTCATGGCTGTGTAAAGGTGAATACTCAGCAATTACAATACTGTAACTCCATTTTATGATATCGTAATTACTGGACAGGAAGCCAGCCATTAATTTAAAACAGTTTTTAAAAGGCAGTTAAAATATAATAATGATGATAAAAATACATGTCCCAAATAAAAGACCTTCTGCGACAGACAATTAACACTCAAAGGCCCTGGCTAACAGAAAGGCCTGCTGATAGAAAGCAAGCAAAGAAGGGGACAATCTAGATTTCTGTGGGAGTGAATTCCACATCTTGGATCATCTGGATCATCCATGGAGAAGGCTCTCTTCATGTCCTCCTCAAATGTGCCTGGGTTGGTGGTGGGACTAAGATAAAACTCTCACTTGAGGATCTTAAAACTGAGGCAGACTCATCTTGGGAGACGCAATCATTCAAATAACCTAGACCCAAGCCATATGGGGCTTTATAGGTTCACAGCACTTTAAACTGTGCCCAGAAATGGACTGGTAGACAGTGATGTTGCCACAACATGGGTGTTTAGTGTTCCCTGTAACCAGACCCAGTGAGCAGTTTGGCCACAACACTTTTGACCCATGGTAGTTTTCAAGCAGCTTCTCAGGGCAATCCAACATATAGTGCATAACAATAATCCACATGAGTTTCTTCATGTCTTCAAAATCATCTGAAATTAGCTTGCTGAAGTAGCTTTCTTGTTTCATCATTATTATCACAACCACCACCACCATCATCTTTATTTATACCATGCCTTTTTCCTGAAACCGAAACTCAAAAAAGCATCCAAATTAAAAGAAATACAACAGTATTAAGGCATACAAAATTTTGATATTAAAATATAATCAAACTGCTAACATCAAAAACAATTCAAATCATACAAGTAAAAATGATTTCAAAAACAATTTGAAACAATACAATTAAAACAATAGAACAGCTTCTTGAGAGGTGTTTTGCTAAAACCTTCCATTCTCAGAAGTTTGTCAGAATAAAAAGTTTTCACTGGTCAGCTGAAGGACAGCAAGGAAGGGACTGTTCTGACCTCTCTAAGAAAGGGAGTTCTAGACCCTAGGGGCAGCCATTGGGAAAGCCCTGTCACCCATCCCCTTCAACCATGTCCGTGAAGATGATGCGATTCAAAAAAGATTCTTTCTTGAAAATATCAAGGCCCAGGCAGATCCATATGGGGAGAAGCAGGTAGTTTGATAGAAAGCACATAAGCCATATAGCGTAAGCAACACTTTGAGAATTGTGTCCAGAACCAGACTGGCAACCAATGGAGTGGAACTGTAATAACATTCATATCCCTTAATGAAAATGAATAACAATCATGTGAGACCATAGCTCAGCAGGTAGAGTCAATGCTAGATCAGTTTTAGAGCATATGTGTCACATGCATGAGATTCATGTTCAACCCCTAGTATTTCTGCTAACAGAATCAGAGATCAGATGATGTGAAAGACTTCTGCTTGAGATCTGAAGAAACACTGTCATTCTGAGCAGACAGTACTGGGCTAGAGGGGTAAAAAAAAAATCTAACAACATATATGCTGGTTTCCTAATACATTATTTCTTTTCATTAAGCAGTTTAAAATCTTCTTCCATCCTGTTTGGGAAAAAACTTCTACTCTGACATAGTGAACACAGGTAGTGTTAGACTTGAGCATTCAGCTTCTACATGACATGACAAAGAAAAGAGAATAAAAAAAAAACTTGAAATACTCTTCTCTTTTCATGGAGAACTCAAAGTTTTGGAAATACTCTATTCAGTAGTAAGGGAAAAAAGCATATGACAATGCTAGGAAGCATTAAGGCAAAGATGAAGAAGAGGAGAAGCAACAGTCCACCTGTCTACCTTCCTTCTTTGAAATCTGATTTTCAAACCTGCACAGGCTGTTGCCTATAGACACTGAGTCTTCCTTTTTTTTATCCAACTTGGCATTGTTATCTAGCTGGTCTTCCTAAAATGGCTTCCAAGTTGGCCATCTCTGAAAGCACAGCCTTGGCCACAAGGAAATGACTTTCCCATGGTCTCCTCAAGAAAATAACTTTTAATGACAGTGCCTAATTTCCATAACCCAATTCACAGGTTTCTTTCAAAAGCAAAGCATGGGCACAGTTAGAACTATGTTTTAAAAGAGATCATCGAACAGTTACCCTTCCCCGCAGAAACAAAGTAATCCATGCTGGAGGTTGGCTGGCTTTTGTAGCTGTCCCAGTTGGAGCCATGATGGATGGACACATGTTGTGTCCTGATGCTGACATCAGTGGGAAGAATCATGGACTATGTCAGCTGGCTTTGAATGTCACCTAGCACATTGGCCATATGGTCTCCAGCCTATTATAGATTTCACTCAGTGGTCTACATCCAACTGGTACTCCTAATGAGAGCATTGAATCCACTGAATCAGCTCCTGAATGGTGTCAACATTTATGTAAATCACATTGATTCTATGAGTCTATTCTAATTCAGACAAGCAAACAGACTTAGGCCAGTGATGGCAATTGGCTGCAATTTTAAGCAAGCAGGATATCCCCGCCCAATACACAGATTGCTCTAGAGCGTTCTGTTGTTTCTTTTCTTTTTTTTTAATTCCCCTGTATTGATCCACTTGGGGTGACTAGTTTGAAGCAGCAAGTAGTGGAGCTGTTAATTAAGTTAGAGTGATCACAACTTAGAAGAGGAAAGGATGAGTTATCAGTGAGCAATAAAAGGTCGCAAGAACGTGAAAAAGAGATTCCTGCAACTTAGCATCTAGGGCTGTGGCACCCTGGGCAGGGAAAGAAATATTCAGGGAGGGGGATAGAAAGTCTTATACACTGAACAGCAGTGGCAGATGGTGGTTTCCATGATAGTACAGTGCTGAATCCACGTTGAATTAAATCTAAATTTAATGGATCTATCCAAGGTGCTGAAGCTATTTTCAGGGTAAGGGTCAGGATCTTAGACAGGTTGTTTAAAATTCAGACTAAAACCCAGAATGGATTCACTGTCACTCTGACATGTTTAAAACTGCTTAAGAGTTATAGGATTTGAAGACACACTCTAGCTACTCTTGTTGGTACTGTTTGTAGAGTGGATTGAGCCATGCTTGTGATTCAAGATAATTCATAATTCTCCTTGAGTTTGGAAGACTACAGATTCCAGAATCCTTCAACAGGCATGGACACAACAAATTGAGTTGTCGAAGCTCTCATGAGAACCTTTTCTATACCCAAAAGTTTCTCTGGAGAGTACTCTGTACTAAAGCCAGGTCACTTGAGCCCTAGAATTTGGGTAAACCAGTAAAGGTGTGACCCTAGCTTCTCTGGCATCCGATGTATATCTCTTTGTTACAAAGGGAAGGCAGAAATAGAAAGGGCAAGAAAATTGCCTGTTCGTGGATATTAGACAATCACATTAATATTAATCGTATTCTAAGTCAGGCAGATGGAAAATAAGCACTTGAAGCAATAATTGGCTAAAGGAGCAGAAAGAACATATTAAAGCTATGACTAACTAATGTTTTTGAAGTTACCTCCATGTTCTTTTATCTAACTCTGTTTTCTGCATCTTTTAGCATAAACCCAGTTGCCAGTCCCAATTTGAATAAAGCCACTAGATCAATTGCTAAATATTACGTTGACACTTATGAAAATCCCACTGATTCAACGGGTAAATGGAGTTGGGATTAGCAACTGGATTTAGCCCTTTATCTTCTGTAACTTGATGCTTTCTCCCCCATCTGTAGTGGCCTCATTCCTTTTCATTAAGCTTAGTTTGAACCACTTAACAGGAAAACTGTTAAAGCAAAATGTTAATGCAAAATGGAACACCTCCCTATCACATGGTGCATTTACTCCATCCTGAATCTCTGCAGAGAAAGGTATACCTAGGAACAAGTTTCTGCCTTAATGCAAGAATATTAGTGGGAATATTTCTGGTTTAAAATAAAGTTAAAAGTTGAGCTCCCCCCCCCACATTGTATTGCTTTGAACTTGTAGACAAGCACCAGTTTAACCAGAAAGTCATGTTGGGTAATATAATCAGCAGTGATGGGCCGCCAAAAAAGAAACATGAAAGTCTAAGATTGAAAAAACACCACCATTGTCCCTCTTTTTACTCTGGTCTCTACTTGAAGTGTGTTGGGCTGAAGTGAGATGGAACCACACTTCTTTTCCAGTTGATCGGTAACTATTGCCTCTTCTGTCTGAGTAGCCATGCTTGAGGTTGACTTAACTATCTCATCTCTTCCAAGACCATCCCACTTCCATTTTTCTGCTGGTTTGAAACCTTCCCACTTCTTTTAGACTCACCCCACTTTCTTTCTTTTTTTCACTCACTTCAGGGACTAACAATTACAGGACATAGTAAGAATGATTTATACATTCCATCAGGAATTCATTCACCTAAGCTTCTCCTTACACAATGTCTGGCATCTTGTTAGTATGCATCTGTATGTAACTGCAGCTTACATGTGTGTGAGTCCCTTTTTGGATGGGTTCAGAGGGGCTATTCTCTTGCCCTTGCCCTCTGTCCATACATCTGTGTGCCAACTATCAAGCTTCAGGAGAGGCCCTTGCTGCTGTCTCCTACTGATAGGGGGTAGAGAGAGGGGAGGGAATCAATTCAGATCATGAAGATCAGGCTGCTTTGGGGTTCTAGGGGAAGGAAAAGATAGATGCACTCAGTTTGAGAGTACAGCCTCATTTCTTCCTCCTACTAAGCTGAGATCAGCTGCTTCTCCATCATCTGAATCACCTCCCTGCTTCTTCTCCCCTCCCTTCCTCCTGTTAAGCAACAGCAGCTTCACAGGGCTTCACAGCTGCTGGGCAATGAAAGAACATGCATGCAGAGCTGCATGCAGATGGCCCAAACAGGTTACGTTATATTACAGTTTATTTCCGTGCTGCTTTATGGTGCAAAGGGCTCCCAAGGTGGCTCTCAAAAATACATAAATACAATATTTAAATAATAAAGTAAATGCATCTTACAAATCTAACAAAACAATGTTGAAATAACTGAAAACTTAAAAACTCTCCTGAACATCCTAAAATGTTGTTGTTGTTGTTGTTGTGTGCTTTTAAATCATTTCCAACCTACATTGACCCTAAGGGAAACTTTTCACAGGGTTTTCTGGGACTGAGAATATGTGACGCACCAAGATCACCCAGTGGATTTCCATGGCTGAGCAAGGAATTGAACCCTGGTCTCCAGAGATGTAGTCTGGTGCTGAAACCACTACACAACACTACCCTTTGTCACATGCAGAAGTATCCACACTCACACAGAGCAAACACCAATCAGCCAAAGTGATAGAAGATGCAATACCAAGCTACAACTCCAAAGTCTCCAAATAAAGTGTGGGGCAGTGGCAGCTGGTGGCTTCCATTTCAGAGAGGCTGGGAATCCACTCCAGCTGTTCGTCTAGATTTTAAAGGAAATGCTTAAGGTGCTAACCTCACACCCAACGTTCAGCACCACAGCTCCTTTAAATTTGGAATAAACCCCAGAGCAGATTCACCTCAAAGGAACCTCCAGCTACTGCTGTTGGGAGACAGACCAGATACAGCAACACAATCTTGATGGTGTGAGCAGCTTCTCCCTGATACAATGACTCCCAGCTTGCAGCTCTACCTGCAGTTCTAGCTCATACACACCCTCACTTGGCAACGATTTTCTTCTGTTGCCTACGTAGGGTAAACAGATCCATCTCTATGTCAGTGTAGCAAACCACTGAAGATTCAGAGGGCATTTTTACACCCAGATTCACTGTGAGATGCACTAGTGACTTCCAGTTTCTTAGAACTGGTCTGGGGCCTAAAACACTGTTATTGTCACACCTCACTTTACCTGAAGATGGTGCCCTTTGAAGGAAAGACATAATTCTCCTTTTAAAGAAAAGAATTAGAACTGCAATGATGGCCTTGATACAAAGCCCTTAGGCCACATAATTCCCACCCTGCTCTATGGGTGGTGTGGAGGGAGGAGAATCTGACATCAATAATGGCAACACTCAGGGCAAACTGTATCATCTATTAAATTTTTTTTTTCATATATTACAGTTACAGGAGACTCTGGTCCAGATTGGGGCCATGGTGCAGCACACAAGGTTAAACCTTCTGTTCTGAATCATGGTCCAAATGACCTCACCTCTCTCAAATTATCTGCCCCATCAGAAACCTAAGTGAGAACATTTTAAATCTGCAATATGCCAAGACGGTGGCACTTTCAACAAAATTTCCATCCACTGGCAAAATATTTTCAAAAGAAAGCTACTCCCTGAAAATAATGAATTAAAATTTCCAAGTAAATGTGTTTAAACCTCACTTGGGATAATGATTTCTTTCCTATTTCAGGGGATAGAAACAAGCCCAGCCCAAGGAATTTTGCCATCTGATGTGGGACAATGAATGCCACAGTGGCTGCTATCTCCTCTACATTGCTGTATCCCTCTCCCTTTGTCCCACTGAGTGCACCAAATCTTAAGCTGCACAGTATTCTCTTGTCTTGTCTTCCCAGTACTTCACACCAAGGAAATGTTCTGCATCAGAGGAACATTTTTCATGGGGACAGCAGGACCACAAAGCCCCAGAAACACCATCAACTTCTTTATTAAAGCTGCAAAAAGACAACTTAAACTTTTCACAGTATTTTCCCCAATGTGACAAAATGACTGTTGGATACCTGAACTCATCCCACTGTCAGCATCAGGTCCATACAGGCTTTATCACTGACTTATTTTAGAACTTGTGTGGCAGGGGGACTTTTCTAGATTCCATTCCTAGAATCCCTCAGCCAACATGGCTAGCACCCATAGTGGCTGGGGGATTCTGGGGACTGTATTCCAAAAGGGATTTTTCTAAGCCTTGATGCTTTCTTTCCAGATGGAGCTGTTGGCAGAAATAAGGGTAATGGCCAGACCACCTGGCCTGTAAGAAGCCCAGTGACATTTGAATGGAAACACAGTTTGCTCTGTTTTCCCAGTCTAAATTACCATGACAACACTGTGTTATCACCTCCTACAGCTTCTGTGAAGGGACACTGTGCCTGTCATGTATCTATTTATAAAGAATTGTCACGAATGGAAACCCTTGAATTTCAGGGCCATTCAGCCCCACTGCTCTTGTCTGTATAGCTACCAAGTGAAGACAACAGTTTGTGCATCTGACTAAATCAGCAAGCTCTTGTCTGAGGAAAACCAGTGACACCGTAAGTCTGGTAGTCTGTAAAATGGAACAAAACTATTTCTTGAATGTCTAAGACATTACTCCTCCATGCTAGTGCTTTCCAGAAGATCTGGACTACTGCTCCCATCAGTCTCAGCCAGCAAAGCCAAAGTCCAGGAGTTGGTCTTATGCATGTTTGCTCAGAAGTAAGTGTAACTTAGTTTAATGGGACTTACCCCTACATAAGCATGTACAGAATTTCAGCTTAGGATAGCAATATGAAATTCAACAATGAAAAATGACATATGGAACACCATATTGACAATTAAGGAATATTTGCGTAAATGTGATGGTGTTTTCTCTTTTGGTTTCAGGGGCTGCAGGAGATCACGTGTAAATATGAATTAGAGCAACAGAACTGAAAAACGGTAAATGCCACTTTAATTGGATTAAGAGGATATCACACCCAGGCCATAGGAAGCAACATTAGGACTCTAATAAACACTGTTTAATCCTCAGGTGGTGAATTTCTGTCATCTAATTTGAAGAATGGTGGAAATAAATGAGAAATGATTCGTGGAATAGCAATAAAAGTGATGAATGTTTCAGAACTGAAGCATATGAAGAAAAACTCTTCCTTCATTTTGACTGCTCCTCATATAAAGTAAGCTACAGATAACTAACAAAACTACTTAGACATTCTAACATAACTGGAAAAAAGATTCCCTCTCTCTCCCCACTCCCTAATTTGTCCATTATGCAAAGTCATTATACTACACCTCCAATTCAACAGAAAGAATAAGAGGAAAATCATTTTTATAGTCTGAATTCTATTGTTAGTACCTTACTAGAGTGTTGTTGTGTTCAAGTTGTTTCCAACTTACAACAAACCTACAGTGACCTTATCATGGGGTTTTCATGGCAAGATTTTTTTTTTTGGGGGGATGCCATTTTATTCCTTTGAAGCTGGGAGAGTGTGAGTTTCCATGGGTTTCCATGATCAAGTCAGGATTGGAACCCGGGTCACCCAGAGACTTAATGCAATCCTAAAACAACTACACAACAGTCACTCTCCCAAACACAGTAGACTCATTGAATCAATGGGGTGGATTTACTTGTTGACTCATCATTCAACAGTTGAGTTACAGAATCATAGAATCATAGAACAGAAGAGACTAGAAGGGCCATCAAGTCCAATTCCATGCCATGCAAGAAAACACCATCAAAGCATTCCCAACAGATGGTTATCCAGCATCTCTTTAGAAACCTCCACAGAAGGAAACTCCAGCAGACTCTGAGGCAGTGTATTCCATTTCCAAACAGCTCTTATTATCAGGATGTTCTTGTCATGTTTGGATGGAATCTCTTTTCCTGAAATTTAAAGCTTTTGTTGGATGTCCTAGTTCCTGGAGCAGCAGAAAACAGGCTTGCTCCACCCTCCCTTTAAATATTTAAACATAACTATCATGTCATCTCTTAACTGCCTCTTCTGCAGACTAAACATACCCAGCTCCCTAAGCTGTTCCTAATAGGCCATGGCTTCCAGACCCTTCATCATTTTGGTCACCCTCCTCTGGACATGCTCCAGCTTGTTGATATCCTTCTTGAATTGAGGTGCCCAGAACTGGACACAGTATTCCAGATGAGGTCTAACCAAAACAGAATAGAGTGGTACTATCACTTCCCTTGACCTGGACACTATATTCTTATTGATGCAGCTCAGAAGCACATTGGCTTTTTTAGCTGCCACATCACGCTGCTGACTTTTGTTCAGCTTGTGATCTACTAAGACTCCTGGATCCTTTTCACATGTACTGTGGTCAAGCCAGGTGTCAACCATTTTATATTTGTGCATTTCATTTCTTCTGTCCAAGGGTAATACCTTGAATTTCTCCTTGTCAAAATTCATTTTATCAGTTTTGGTCCAGCTCTCTAATTTGTTAAGGTCATTTTGAATCCTGTTCCTGTCCTCTGCAGTATTAGCTACCCTTCCTAATTTGCTGTCATCTGCAGCTTTGGTAAGAATGCTCTCTATTTCATCATTCAAATCATAGATATAGATGTTGAATAGCACTGGGCCCAGGACAGTACCCTATAGCACCCAACTAATCACTTCTTTCCAGGATGAAGAGGAGCCACTGGTGAACATCCTTTGGGTTTGGCTGGTCAACTAATTACAAATCCATCTAACAGTAGTATTATCTAGTCCAGATTTTACTAGCTTCTTTCAAAGAATATCATGGAGGAAGGCCTTACTGAAGTCAGGATATGCCAGATCCACAGCATTCCCTTCATCTAACAAGCTAGTAACTCTAAACTCTATCAAAAGAGAGAGAGAGAGAGAGAGATTGAGAGAGAGAGAGAGAATATTAGTCTGGAATGATGTATTTTTGAGAAACTCATGTTTACTTTTGGTGATCATGGCATTTGTTTATAAGTGCTCACTGTCTATTTAATGATTTGCTGTAGAATCTTTCCCAGTATTGATGTCAGGCTGACTGGGCAGTAATAGCTTGGGTCCTCTTTTTTTCCTTTTTCAACAATATTTGCCCTCCTCCAGTCCACTGGGACTTCTCTCTTTCTCCAGGAATTCTCAAAGGTTGTTGCCAGTGGTTCTGACAGTCAACCTAGCCAATTTGTGACAGAAGCCGCCAGGTGTCCCTTCTCATCACCAGAACATTGCTCTTCTGCCCATACCTTAGGATCTCTGTATATTCATCCAGTCCTCTGCTCAAGATTCATTCCTGCTTTGGGGCTAGGTATCTCATGAGTAATCATCAATGACGATTATAAAAATAAGTTATGCAGACACTGGCCCTCATTCTTGCACTTCATGGACAAACCCAAGCACTCCAGCTGACCCTTTCTACACTGGCCTATCTCTCTTTGTTGGTAAAACAATAGCCTTTTCACACTCTTACTGAACATGCTGGTGTGTATAAGAGGAGGTGGGTTGAGGAATGGGATCACCCTACCGTCAATATTCAAATGTTCAGCTGAACACAGGAAACTATCCTATACCCACTGAGTGCTTTCTGGTGCATCAGAACTCTAATTTCCAAGGGTTCCAAGGACATTCAGATCCAGGGTTTCCAGTTACATGGAGATCCCAACACAAGTATAGTTGTACAAGCACAGGCTCTACTGTGACTTTTCCCCTAAATTTCTTATGCCAACAAATGTCCTGTTTAAATGTGGCAAGTGCCCAAGTGAGTGTAACTAAAATCCACGGGAACAGGCAGTGGAGAAAACAAACCAACCTAAGGTCATACACCGAGTGTTAGCAAAAGTAGGAGTATGGTCAAGGAAGTCTCAAACTGGGTTGACTGCCATTAAGTGAGTCATCGGAGAGCATAATCCAAAGTACGTATCAAAATTCAGAGATCCACAGAGTGAAAAACTTCATACAAGGCCACATAGTGAGTTTTGGTGATATTGCTTGCCAGTAAGGAGTGGCCACTGGCCTAATTACCTTGAACTTTTTTGTTTTAAGGAAGATAAAGACATTTCCTGTTCTTTGCAACTGATGTTACAGTCTGTGATGCTTCACAGGATGCAGTGCTTTAGTATCTAATTCATCATCTTCAGGAGCTGCATGGGATGGCTCTGGGTTCTGTTTCTACCAGTTGCAGGGTAGGGCTGTAAGCCTCCCCTAGCCCCAACTAAAGTCTGTTAAGTTGGTCCTTCTCTTTCCCTTTCTTAGGCCCTTTTCGCACGTTACCCATTTGCGCGACGGAGGAGGGCGTCTCGCGCGAGAAGCCTCATCCAAAACGCTGCCGCTTCCCCGCTTCTTCATACCACAGGTCGCTTCCTGTTAGCGCAACCGTCGCCCTAGCGCCTCGCCCCTTCATTCCGCAGTGCAGTCTGGGAGTTGTAGGTTGCGCTGGGGGAAAGAAGCGCGACCGGGCCACCTTGCCGACACACCGTACAGAGGTAAATGTGCGAGGGCGCTGCGAGCATTGCGTGAGTGTGGGGCATTTTTGACTTAAAGCCAAAAATCAAAACATGTGTGCGCGCCCTGCTTTAGCCTCGTGAGTGACGCGTGAGAGGGAGTGCGTCATACGGAGCGACACTCCCACTCACGTGACACTCAAGAGGAGCTCGCGCAAGAAAAAAAGGATGCAAAAAGGGCCTTAGCTAAGGAAGCTCCCTGAAGGCTGGACATAATAATAACATTGCCACCACTCTACCATTCCTTCTCCATGCATGTCTACCATATAGCGATTGCTAGACGGAAGGGGACATGATGCAAAGCCTTTGCAGCTTGTACTTTTTTCCATATCGCCCTAACAGGTCAGCTCCAGGAAATTCCTGGCAAAGTGTCATCCTGTGAATTGCCTACATCAGTGGTCCTTCTTGACTGACACTCCTTCTGGGTCACCTTTTACAAACTATATTTCAATTTCTTAGAAATATGCAGGGACCTAGTGACTTAGGGCCACTGTCTTGCTCCGTGGCCTGCCAGTTATCTTGTACGAAAATATTTCTGTGGCACCGGCCATCCTGTTGCCCCCAGTGCCCTGGAAAAGCTTGATATGGCTTCGGAAAGGGATTAAGATATCATGCACAGAATATAGGAAAAGACTTTCTTTAAAAACAAAAAATCATTACATAATTCATGGCAGAATCCCCCAAGTAATTTGTTATAGATGTTACAATGTTTTAAAAGTAAATAATTGTCTTAAATCCCAAATAAAGCAGATCTTCTGAATCACATGAACATGGTAAACCAACAGATACATAATTATATTGATTCAATGGGCCTATTTTAGCTAGGACTTACATCTGGATTCAAACCATGTTATTTCATATTCCAGGCCGTTACAATTCTGGAGAGAAAGGCATAAAACTTAGGGGGTGAAATCCACAAACAGTCCCTTTAAAGTGCTAAAAATGCATTTTGCAGTAACGAAAAGCTAACAAAAAGTATTCCTTATTACAAACAAAATAGTGTCATTTTCATTCATCATTTTATTTTTGAAATGCAAAGTCATTCTGCCTTTATCACCAAAGGAAAAAAAAGTGTGTTTGGGGGAGTAATGTTACTTTTAAGCTGTGTGCATATGGAAATTGTCCAGGGCTAGAGTGCTGGCAGTCATCATTGGTAGATCTCACTGTCATGCTGAGACCTTGGCATCTGGCCAAGAATTCTGGGTGTTAATGATGGATCTCCTTCCAAACAATATGCCCTGTATTTCATAACAAAGTCAAGTCAGTGGTTCAGCTTAGAAAATACTAAAGCCCATTTCTCACATCATCTACAGGATGAAGTCAGCTATGACCTTGTGAGAAGTGTACTTACATATTTTTACATTTTTAAAAACTCCCCCAATTTCTATAATTTGTATGAAATTGTCCTAAAACACTGGGTTACTTCATACCAAGGTAGGCTAAGTGTGACCCATAGGTCAGATGCAGCCTTTGGGATCCGAAAGAGCAACCCCTAAAGTCTTTCCAAACCTACAGAGATCCTAAAAAAATTCCAGGCAATTTTTGCTGTCCTCAACAGATTAAAAAAATCCCTGCAAAATATTGTGGTTATGCTTCCCCCATCCCCCAAACCTAGATGTCAAGAATCTTCACAGTTCAAGGCTTATTCTCCAGAATAGGCAGAATAGCATTTTCTGTACAGAAAATAACATTCTTTAATAAAAATAAGTTTCCTGCACTTAAAAAAAAAAATCATACTGCTAACCCAAATATATTGATTTTTTTTCTGCATGGAAAAAAATATTTCCTGTGCAGAAAACTTGAGGTTTTTTTTAATTTTTGTACAAAATTCTTTAGTAAATTCTGAAATGTAAATAGTCTGATAATGCTCTTACAGCAAAGAGAAAAATCATAAAATTATTTGTTCTTGACTTTGAGGACAAAATTTATGAAGATCTAGCACAGCTTCCACAAATGAATCTCTTGCACCTACATCTATCTCAAATTCTAGGACTCAAGTAACCCACATTTTTGAAGAAGAAGAATAGCAGAAGGAGACAGATCTCATTATGGTTCTGAGGTAGAACTGGACTTATTCCCAAGCTTCTGAAAATAGTCACTTGTTAACAAGACTGGCAAAAGACACAGGTGCAAAATGAGCTTTTTTTGGTAGTTATTGGACATAGCAGATAATTCATACCAGTGAAAAGCATTAAGGGATCCCTCCGATGAAAGAAAGCTGAATTATAGATAGAGTTCTTAAGCATATCGCACATACCGCTTTGGCCAACAATCGCCTAGGCTGAAGTAGTGCATGTTTATCTTCTAGACTTAGTCCAAGGTGTGATCTCAAGCTCAAGGCTTTAAGTAGTGGTGTTCTGAACTAAAAATAAATCTTCTTGCACAGGAATAGCCTACCTTTACAGTCCAGAAGCTTTGACATCAGATAAAAAGCAAGCATCTAACTGAAAATTCACTTCCTTGACACACTATTCCTAACTAGGCCAATGGGAGAACATGGGGACTCTGAGATTTCTTGACAAGATTTATTCTTAGCCAGTCTTCCATTGTCTTTTTCTAAGTGCGTGACTTGTCCAGTGTCATCCAGTGGCTCTCTAAGGGTGAGCAAAGTTTCAGTCCCTAGTTTCCCCCAGAGTTCTAGTCCAACATTCAAACCACTACACCATACTGGCTGAATATATTTTGAATAGGGTTTCATCTCTTTGGATAGTTCCTTAAGTGTTCAAGCGAAAATCTGCAGCAGATTCGCTGTTCCACTGACACAGAGCCATCAGCTACCACCGATCCCAGTATTATAGAACATAAGGCTCTCTTAGCAACAGCCACTACTTTTGATGTTAAAATAAAAAAGGCCCAAGCTGCAAGTCATGAGAGTCAGTCTCCCTTTGTTCTAGCAATACATACAGAACAAATCCTCTAAAACAACCTTCTCCAAAAAGCCATGCACAGAGATACCTTCATGCTTTCTTCTTCACCAAAATCCTCCAGCACTCTTCTTTGGTCAGAACACAGTTTATACTGGAGTCTGAATTTCATTTTACAGAGCTTGTGGCTAAGGAACTTAGGCTTGGTTGCTAGGGCTATTGATTTTCTGAAAAATAAAACAGTGTTCCAGGCTGTGAGCTTCCATGTACATGCACCAGCAAATCCTCACTCAAGCCAAGCCAACTGCTTTGAGGATAACATGGCTGCCCAAAAATCATTTCTGTCTGGGCGAGCAATTTGTGTTTAAGCACAACAACTAACTTGGAGTGTTGCTGTTATGTTTTTTTTCCCCTCTAGGAGATCAATTCAAATACATTTTAGATGTGAATATATTTATTTCTCATATTTATAGAAGTCCCCTGCCCCTGCAGGATATAAAACAGGACAATATGCATTTTGATTGAGAAAGACAAACTGGTTATTAGGAGCACATGGTTTCACACCATATGGCATTAGGAAAACGAAAACTACTGCCTCTAAATAACTGAAGCTTAAATTAGAGGAGAAGAAATCTGCTAGTATTCCCAGTTCAATAGAACATGAAGGTAAGACAGAAATCAGATGCACACACAGCAGGAAACTGATACTTTCAGGATCAGTCCTGGATCTTTTAATAGTTCTGCTAAAAGCTAGTGTGGTGCAATGATTGCATTGTTAAACTGAGTTTTGGGAGATCTAAGCTCAAGTTCCTACTAAGCCATGGTATTGCTGGGTGATCTTGAGTTAGTGTGGCATTCTAAGCCCGACCAACCTTACCTCACATAGTTTCATCGGGATAGAGTTGAGAGGAACAGCCAGGCAGGCTGCCTTGAGCGCACTAAATCACTAAATAAATACTGTAAATACAAATAAATAATAAGCTACCATGGAAATGTAAGCAAAGTCAAGGCTCTCTCGCTTTATACTTGAGTGGCTTTCACAGAATACAAACCATGAAGAACACCTACAGAAATTCCAGTAAGAGGCAGAACATATGTGATATTAAAGCTAAATGAGTATTTGCTTTCCAGTGCTTTCATATATTTTAATTCAAATTTCATCAATTGCAGGAGTGATCATAATTAATGGGATCAGAATAGGAGTGGAGGAGGGCATTTCACATTTTTCTCCATTGCTGTAATACTGGAAGATTTATCTTCCAAAGCTTTTATTTGCACAGGAAGGAAATGCCCCACTGGAGCTGATACATGCTACTCAACACAGCAAATACCATGCCACTTCTAACCATTCCTGCTGTGTACAGTTATAGACACACAGATGAACAGCTCAGGATACCAGTTTCAGCTTGCAAGTAGACATGGATCAAAACCTTTCCTACCGAACACTTTTTCTGTAAGAGGTTTTATGCAATCAAAGCTATCATCCATCTATCTATCTATCTATCTATCTATCTATCTATCTATCTATCTATCTATCTACCTATCTATCTACAGGTCACTGACCATACAGGGACATATAACCTCCAAACAATCTACAGACTGACCAAGAAAATTCAACAAATGCTAGGGTCAGCAAAAGACAAGAGGGATTCTCTAACTTCTGCTGGAGTTTACTGCATACCTTGCATCTGTGGTCTACATAACGACTACAAAATGCAGCGTCCAAACACTAATCAAAGAACATGAAAGACAGTGCAGACTGATCCACCCAGAAAAATCAGCAGTAGCAAAACATGTCATAATCCAACCTGGACACAGAATGCTTTTTGAAAGCACAGAAATTCTGGACTGTTCTGACAACTACTATGTCAGACTACACAGGGAGGCCATTGAAATCCATAAACACATGGACAATTTCAACAGGAAAGAAGAAACTTGGAAAGTAAACAAGACTTGGCTACCAGTACTAAAGAACACTAACATCAAGACTCAAAAATATGCCAATGAACACCACTCAGACTCTGGAGGTCCCTCTACAAAAAACAATACAATGGATAGCTAATGTAATGAACACACTGTTATGTATATCCCCTGACTAACAATACAACCCTGGGGGATATCCCATGGAACAATAGGCCATCACACAGGCCAACTGTAACACAAACAAATTGCTCCCTCCCACCGGGGGACTACACAAGTATATATACTCTGTCTCACTTCCATGCCACCAGATCCTCTGAAGATGCCAGCCACAGATGCAGGTGAAATGTCAGGAGAAAATACTAATAGATCATGACCTCAAAGCCTGGAAAACCCACAACAACCTATGGATTCCGGCAGTGAAAGCCTTTGACTTTATATCTGTCTGTCTGTCTGTCTGTCTGTCTGTCTGTCTGTCTGTCTATCTATCTATCTATCTATCTATCTATCTATCTATCTAACGAAAGGATGCCTTCTAAAGCGGCTAGGTGAAATACTGCCACTTTTTCCAGGAGGTTATTCTTCTTATTGTTGATGCTGCTGTTCATATCAACCTTTCCGCCAATCTCTTCAGATACACAGAAGCAACAAAACTCCATTGTGTTCAGTGGGCAGTCAGTAAGGATTTAAAAAACACTCAGAAATTGTCTCATTGAGAGATTGCAACATTCTGTCAAGTAAATGGTCAACTGCCAGAAGAGATCCCACATTTCAGGTCATTTAGGAGAATCTGTTTTCAACATTTTTGAAAAATTTTAAAAAAATCAAGATTTTTGCAAAGGAAACAGTGTCTTGTGTATGAAGTACAGTTTTGTATGAAGTATAGGATTTTTTACAATAATCAATTTTACTTTTTACTTTTTTAAAAAAATCCCAAAATGCAAAAGAAAACTCCAAAATAGAAACATGCACAGAAATTCTTGTAATCTCACCCAATCGGAAAGAAAACTCTCCGATTATTCATTTTCTTCGTGACAATGAAGAAAGTGAAGATTTACATCCCTAGTGTGGAACATTTTGATAAATGCCATAATGCTTCCATTCATTGAGTCAGAAGGTATATGAAAAGAGGATGAATTAAAGGAGAACTTGTAAATGGCATAGAAGCTTTGCCGATACAGCAGTTAATGTATGACTTTTTTATAAGCATCAAAAACTGAGGAAGAATAAAATAAGTCAAAACAGGCTCATTAACATGGGTATTTTCTGCAAGGGAAACTGATTGTTTGTGAGGGTACTTCATGCTATTCAATCCAAGCACCTAAGTTCATTGGTGCCTTGTAGACTGAGTGGGGGAGCTAGGGTTTTTTTTTGGGGGGGTGATGGGAGAAGATTCCTTGTTATCAGGTCACAGGCCATGGGCTGACCCAGCCAAAATGAAACTGCTCTTGATCCTCACCAGTACTCTCTTATACCTAAGTAACTGAAGACAAGCATTTCAATTTACATATTTCCATGGTCTGGTATGATGACCAAGGGAATGCCTTGGCTGCACACCTTTCTGATATGACATAAACCCTTCTAACCTATCGGCAACTTTAGATTATCTCCCCACTTAGCTTGGAACATTAGCTGATGGATCTTTCACAAAAAAACTAACTCAGAAGACACTCCCATCCAGGGGGAACATGGACTATCCCTATCTGGCAAGAGGCTGTACCTAACATCCATCTGTGCATTTGGCCTTCACAGGATGGGCTTTATGTGAATCTTATCAAATGTACCCAGAGTTCCTTTGCATAAGTGAAATGGAAGAAATTGACATGTAGGTGGCAATGTTTGTAAAGCCTATTCTCATACCAACTAAACATGCAGATCTTGGGAAATAAGGATGCCAGAGAACGAAGACTGTTAGTCCCACTTAGAGCAGACCCATTGAATCAGTAGGATTTGCCTATTTATTCTCTATTCAGCTATGGATTTAATGGATCTAGTCTAGCTTGGCCTAATAAACAGAATTCAGGCCAAGGTAAGCCTTCATGACACCCTCTCAGTAAATGTACAGTCTTAGACTTAAAGGACTGTCTAAAGCTTGATCCTCAGCCATCCTGGCCAGGACTATGTATTTTAAAAAGAGGTCAACTATTACAGTCTGTTATTCTGCTCAGTCTCTGCAGGACCAGTTAAGTCATCTGACCAGACTACAAACACAAAAGTAAGCCTGAACTTTGAAGACAAGGAATCAATGTTATACTGTAATCTGAAGGGGAGTAAAATCCAATATACAGTAAATATCAGGAAGCCACAACCTTCCCTTATATTTGAGCTAGCTTATATAAAATGTCAGCCATCAGTTTTCAAGGTGCTGGAAACATGACACTCTTCATATGTTTTTTGTTTTATTTTGGTTGATTCAACTGAATTCTGGTTCTTGTTTATGTACGTGTAGACAGGGCTTAATTTCTCCCTTTGTTTCATAACACATATTTTGTTCTGTTGGGTGAGGGCAGGGGGTTAATCACAAATCTTGACTTTGCGTCAAAGTCCGTCTGTAGCCTGCTGAGGAGGCTAAAACTTCACAACCCTAAAGCCATCTCTTCAATGGGAGATCCTGTAGAAGACATAACTTTTGTAACCCAGTTGCCAGTTTGTCTGATACATCTCTCTGGACTTAATAGGGTTGGACACATCTGTCAATTTCACTTTCTCCCATATTTATTTAACTCTCAACTTCTTTCCATTCTGAAGATCAAATTTACAAATTTTGGTAAATTCCTAAAAAATCAAAAAAAAAAAAACCACAATAGAATTTTCTGTCATTTGCATGAGCACAGTTCACTAACTAGGTATAGCTGTTTCCAGCAAAGACAGGACCATATTGCACGTGGCTTCCATACAAATATCAATGGCTCTTTCTGCACCATATCCGGATCTTGCAACGTCCCAGCATCATCCCTGCAGTGCCACTGCCAGGATGGGAGCATATCCCTAATGCTCCCCTCCACACCCAGCAGGCTGGGATCATAGTGTTTGGGACACACTCCTTCCTTCCTTCTGCAGTGAAGCCAATCTCTTCCGGCACTGCACTGAGGAAAGAAGTGCTTTGATAGCACTTCTCCCATTCTCATGTGGCCCCAGCCAACATGATCATCACATGAAAGAGGACTATTACTGGATTTTTTTTCTGGTAATATTATAACGCACAATCACAATGCCTGGGGATATGACAAAAGTGGGACCACAATGACGTCATGCAATAGCATGGGTCACAGACTGGATTCAATGCATCCTCGTGCCAGGATGCAGCCATAGTGTGGAAACAGCCAAAGATGAAGACCCTTTAGAAACACAGAAGTGGAAACTATATGGTTAGAATCCTGTCAGTATGCAATAGCAGTGTAACAGCACCAGACTAAGCAAAGACAGCAGGAGAGAAAAAGCCTGGGGTGCTGCAGTCACAAATACAGTAAGACATTGAAAAAACAGGCTGCTCAGAGTTAGCAGATTATTTTGTCCACCTTCCTTTACCACTGCTGAGCAATCCCAGGAAAAGTACAGCTACTAACAGAATGCACCAAGAGACCTCATACAGTACTAACATGGTTGAATACACAGGGGTTCAAACCGAGGGTTTTAAGGGCCTTTCTGCACTATACCATTACAGTACTATTATTCTACTTTCAACATCCTGTGGAATTCTGGGGTTTGTAGTTTACTGAGGCCAAAGAGCTCTCTGGCTGAGAATTCTAAAGCTCCCCCTAAACTGCAAACCTCAGGATTCCATAGTATGTTGAAAGTGGAATAATAGCACTATAACAGTGTAGGGCAGAAAGGCCCTAAGAGGTAAGCATTCGAAACTCTAAGCCTGGATGACAGGTTCCAGCCTAAATTCTCCTTTAATTCTGACTAGAGCAGATATACTGAATTCATTAGATTTATCTGCATGTCAACTCATCATTCAATAGTTGAATAAATGGGTCTATGCCAGTTAGGATTAACAAACAGGATTCCAACCTCAGTCAGTATTGACTTCTCCCAAATTTAACTTTAAAAATATATTTTTTCATCCAAATATATATATTCTTTTCATATTGAACATGAAGAAATGTCTGAATTTTATTAAATTCCTGTTAAAAATGAGCTTAAATGAATTTCTCACATATTCCTCAGGCTTACTTATTAGCTCTTAGGACTCGAGAATCAACAGGGAACATGAAGTTCTGTCGCTTCTGCATACTTTAAGTTACAGTTTGACTAACTGATTGATAGGTGCTGGAGGTGGTAGGAAATGGCTTTTTAAAGCTACCAGCCACAAAATGTGAATCCTGGTCTGACAGCTATAGCATGTTTTCAAGAATCTTGATCAGCTAGACAGCTAGATCATCTGAACCTTCCACTTTTACTTTGCTGGGTCTAGATGAAGGTTCAAACAACTTTTCATTATGTTACAGAGGATCCATAAAATTCTCTAAAGGTAAATGGAACATTTCTGAGTTATATTACTCATTGGGTTTATTTTATGCAGAGTTTATACCAGGGTCCTGATTTGAGCCTGACTCAAAAGATCCAAATTGTGCAGACTCTGAAATACAGGCTGTTGTCAAGAATGAATGGATACCCTGTAATGAATTATCTGATGGCCAGAAGAAAGAAGTCTTCCATTAAAACAAATCTGAGGAATCTGACTAAGCATGGACGATAGTTTCTTTAAACAACAGTATCATTAACAACATCAACAACAACACCAGACAGACAGACTGTACTCGGAACAACACATACACAAAAATATTTGCACTACTTCCTAATTGGTTCCTTGGCAGTTCTATTCAATGTGATGAGAATATCTCATGAATTCTTTTTCAGCTGTTAACAAGCTGTTGGAATATCCATCACACTAAGAAAACGTGCAATGCACCAGCACACATTTCTGCTTTCTACAGTTGTTTTTAAACCTTACGCTCATACAGGAACAAAGCATGAGAACATAATGTGCTGTTCATGTGTTAGAATACATCCATGCTATTCATGTGTTAGAATACATTGAAGTAATCAAGATAAGACAGTAAAGTACATACCAGCAAAATATGCTTGAAAGATAATTGGAAGATGTGTGTGTGATCCTTTGTAAATTGTAAAAATAATTTGTGTTCTTACATTGTATATCATTATTGTAATCTCAGATGGTGTGTTCAGAATGGTATATAAAATTAAGTGACAGATACAGAATGTTGGATAGAGTGAACTTACAGACTGTGGAGAAAGTGAGAGATTCTCTAAGCATGATAAAATGAGAGTCAGATGGATATCAGAAGAGATTGGGATTTGGATGAAACTGGTCTGAAAGTGGAGGGGCCCAAGTACAAAAGAGTATGACTGCGGCCTTTGAGGTCCCTCCCTAAACTGCAAATCCCAGGATTCCATAGGATGTTGAAAGTGGAATACTAGCGCTGTAACAGGCTAGTGGGGAAATGGCCTGTGAATTGTGTTTTAATACTTGGCTTACACTAATTATTAAAATATAACCAGTTGGTTTATAATTTATACAAATAAAATGAAGTTTCTGTCTGTCTGTATGCTGTGTCACATGAAAATGGCTAATGTTTTTCACCTCATTTGCAGGGTATGTCTGGAACTGTCTGACTTAACACACTGGTGACATGGTGTAAACAAAATTCTTTTGTTGGGGTGAGGGGCCACCTTAATGATTTTTTTATTCACACAGTAGTGTGTTTGAAAGCCAATTGGTAGAGGCATGCTCTCTCAATGGCAACAGAGACTGATGTGCAATAGAAGGAACATATGAGCACCCAAAAACCAGGCAGTCATCCTCTAGAGCTACATTAAAGATTATTAAAGACTCCCAAAACAATAGCAGGTACTAGAGCTAGTGATTAACTAAAACAAAAGATCTATAAAAATAATGTGCATGTGTGTTCGCACACATATCTTCAAGTTGCATGTTGAGTTAAGGTGACCCCATGAATTTCCTAAGCTCTCACTTGGCTTTTGTCCAAGTTCCGAGAAGAAAGGCACAAACACCGAGGCAAAAGGCAAGGGGAGGGGAGCAGGGAGACCCAGAAGGGAGTGGAAGTGGGATTGCTCATTTGGGCAAGAGGAGTTATTCATGGTTCTTTGACTTTTATGAGGGTCCTGCACCCCAGACCTGAGCTGAGAGAAGTGCCATTGTCCCCTTGCCCTTGAACACGTTCACCACCATTACCTGTCCACCCTACACCTATCTATCCTCAGTGACAGGCACTGTGAACAGAGCGGAAACTGCCCATAATTCATGATTCTGAGAATGCCTCATCTCAGAGACAGGGATGTAAATCTTTGCTTTTTTTTTTCTTTTTTTTTTCCTTGCCCATGAAGGAATTGAAGGAAAGGTACTGAATGCTCATCTTGCTCTCACTCTAGGATGAAAAATCTCACAGGGGACGATAATTTATTTTGATGGATCCATTTTGGTTATTTTCTTTCTCTCTCTCATTCTGTGTGTGCGTGTGTGCGTGCATGTGTGCGTGCGTGCACGTCCATACCTTCATGACACCGTTGATTTATGGCAACCCCATGAATTTTATTGGGTTTTCTTAGGCAAGGAATACTCAGAGGTGCTTTGTCTGTTCCTTCCTCTGAAATATAACCTGCAGTACCTGGTATTCATTGGTGGACTCCCATCCAAGCACTAACCAGGACTGTTCCTGCTTAACATTCAAGATCAGATGGCATTTGCTGCTTTTGGGGTATTTAGACTTCTGTTATTGAGGATAAGAACACGTGAGAACATTCTTTACTTCCCTTTTAGGAAGACAAACAACAGCCCTTTCTGAAGAGCAAAACTGAAGAACAGTTATTGGGATCTTTCTGGTAAGAGGCCATGGATACACCACCACATACACTGTGACATCTGTGGTAGGTACCCCAGATTAATGAGAAGGCTGGCTTTGCATATCATGCTGAGATGTGCTCTGTGCTATTGGATATCTCCTTCTAGTTCTTGCTAGTGTTATATTTATGAACCCCCCAGACAGGGACAGTCTATAACTATTAATGCTCTGGAAACCTGCCAGTGGGACCACTACAATATATTTTACATAAAGCTTCCTTTGAAGGTGGTTTGAAAAGGACAGTTAGAGTAGAATACCACTGCTCCATTGTATGCTGAAATCATCTGTCTCCACTTTTAAAAGAGCACCATTTCTTGTCTGTCCATTCCTGACCCCGACTCCACATGCTGATGCCTACCTTTAAATGGCTTGTGACTCAGGTTCCTAAAGAAGTGCTATTTCCATATCAATTCACCTATGCTCATGGGTAACCTGCCAATGCCCATATCCATGTGCCTTCTGTTAGAGGCACATAACATTCTTTCATTTTGTTGTGTTTTTTCTTGGCATTAGAGCCTTAATTATGGAATTTTTCCCCAGGGATTCTCTGCCTGATGACAAGGTTGAGATTCATTTTGGTGTGAGTCAAATTTTGATAATTTCAAATAGGTTTTATTGCATTTTTCAAGAACTTTTAAATATTTGTTCATGGTTCTTGATCTATTGGTACTTTTGTATGGTTTTATTTATTTGTGTCTGCCTTGGAATCAATAAGGCATTGGAATCAGTGCTCAGACGAAAGCATTGCATGGGAAAAAGAGGGCTATCTGTCCTCACAGAACCTGCGGGCAACCAACTTTCCCCATGCAAATGCCCTGGAAATAAGACTTTAGTCATTTCCGCACTACACTATTATAGTGTTATTATTCCACTTTCAACATCCTATGGAATCCTGGGGTTTGCAGTTTAGGGAGGGGCATTTAGAATTCTCAGCTGGAGAACTCTTTGGCCTCAGTAAACTACAAACCCCAGAATTCCACAGCATGTTGAAAGTAGAATAATGGCACTATAACGGTGTAGGGCAGAAATGGCCTTTGTTATCACATAACCTCATTTCACGAGTATTTCACATCCATGTTGGTGGCAGCCAGACTTACCAGTCATTTGGAGTGGCTCTTACTTTAAATGACTTGGTTTAAAAAGAGAAAAAATGGATTTAAAAACTATTTAACACTTTTGTTAAGTGTAGCTTTATTGAGTTGTTTCCTAAGGTTTGACAGACAGCAGCTGATGACTTCCATTTTATTCTGAATTTTACACAAGCTGTAACCATACCAAAACCATACCCTCAACATTGTTATAACATGTTGAATAGCAACTTTAGACTGAAGCCTGATTTTTCTCCCCGTGCTTATATGAGAGCTACCTGCACCTCTGAGCTATTTCATGGAACTGAACTGTCATTTGGAGCCCCAGAAGTTGTTGTCTGGATCAGAACTGTACTTTATACCAAGAAAGCCCTGGCCTTTTCCGCACCGGGCTATTAAAACAGTGCAGAGCGACCTCCAACAGAAGTCTTCTGCACCATAGAGTGGACTGAGGCAGACTACTTTTTGTAGTTCCATACCTCAGTCTACTCCGGAGTGACCGGAACTGGTCATGCAGCGTGTTTTTAAAAAATCTTTTTAAAGGTTTTTAGGAAGCACAGAGCGCGTGACTCTGCGTCACTCCGTCGCCACGCTCCGGTACAGATTTGCAGGCGCGTACAAGTGCATGCCTGCAGATCTGCCGGGGGCGGGCTTTAGGCTGGTGAGCTTCTCTGGTTGGTGGAGAGCCTTCTCCAACCGGAAGCTGCCATTTTGGATGCTGGAGCAGTGCGGAGCAACGAGCTCGCACTGCTCCTCATCCCGACGGACTCACCCAGACCCACCAAAAAGCTGGTGAGTAGCGGTGGGGAGCGTTTCCCTCGCCGTGTGCGGAAAGGGCCTCTGACATGGAACTGAACTGGGCAGCCTAGGTAGCAACTGCACTGGGGCTTACCCCTGACCATAGACATGAATGGAACTGAGCTGTGCTTTCCATGCATGACACACCGTGACTTGGTCCTCTGCCTTCTCCTCAGGTCAAGACCTGAGAATCTTTCTAAGGATTCAGTAACCAACACCCCCATCCAAAAAAAAAAGGTTGAAACTCCTCATCAAACCTCTTGAAGACTTCCTTTTCAGTGGTTCATGTTGTAAGAAATGAAACTTAAAAAAAAAATGACCACATTTATTTATTCTGTCCATCTTCCTGGACGTACAGTCATGACCCTTTATATACTTGATTTTCCTAGATAGATTCCAGTGCTGTGCAATGCAATCTTTGGTATAGTCCATGCAACTGCCCTACACCAGTCCACAGATGTTTTATAGTACACTACTGCAGCCTTTCCTTGTAATTTATAATATGAAATGTCATCTTGGGTCCTAATAGAAATGTCTTTTTTCAGCCATCATGTAAATAACAAGACAAGAGAGAGAACATGCTCCAGTTTCAGCATACCCTTTCTTGTCTTCTCTGCTCAACATTAAGCCAACTAAAAGAGAAAAGGAACAGCATGCTATGAATTTACTCTCGGCTGACCTCCTCCTTAATCTACCTTTCTTTTCTTGTTAGCACTAGATGCTGACATGGTCTGAGATGCACCAGTCCAGCTTCTTATCTTGCAGCCAACCAGAATCTAAGCCTAAGGATTTGTTGGCTATTCCTGGAACCATCACTTTATCTTACCTAGTTTAACACAATGGTTGTGACATCACAACACCTGCTGCAAGGATTACAGGCTAGCCCTTTCTGAAATACTCACCCCCACAAATGGCCTTTCCAATACCTTCATATTAATCTAGATGCCACTATCTCTGCTATTACTTTGTCTAAAATCTCAGCTGCTTTCTACTGTAGAACTGCCAGATTTAACTAAACTGCACTATGAAGATGTGTGGGTTCTGCGGTGGTGGAGCACTCTAAAATAAGTCATTCATTAATGATCTTAGGAGTAGTCTACAAAAATATACATATACCATGAACTATATTTGGAGGACTTCATCTGTGCTTTAATGGAATTGTTCAAGGAAACCACAAGGTGTGGTGATTGCCCCTTGCATCCATCACTAGACAAATCCATGGGGGCTCAGCAATGTTTGACTATTATTACTAACTGGAACAAGGCTACCTGGCTGACAAGTTGTCGTCCGCTAGATCTGGGAGTTGTAGTCTAATAGGCCAGGAGGACATGTAGTTGGGGAAGGCTGGTTTAGACAGTATATACTAGAGCTGGCCATCTGTGAAGGAGTGAGGGCCAGGCATTATTCCAATGTATAGCAATAAAATAAAATGTGCAATAGGAAATAGCAATTGTGCAGTTAGTAATAGACACTTTAATCAGGAATAAGGTTATTTATTAAAACAAACAGATGAGAAAAAGTGATTAGAAAATTAAAATGACCACAGTTAATAGCACGTTATTAGATCCAATTGCCTAACTAATAAAAAGAACTTATTAACTCATATTGAACTCTGCCAATGAAAATACATTGGTATGCAAAAATTACATGGCAGTACCCATACAGAACAAGAAGACTACACAATTGCACCATGTGGTATGCTGATCGTGTTAAAACTCCTGTTTCAGGATAGCTGTTCAGTAGGACAAAAAAAAAAAACCCTCCGGAAAAACCCTGGTGATGGACATTCCTTCCCAAATCCATTCCTCCCTGCAGCCTGCACCATTGCTTCAGCCACAATGAGACATGCCACCTGAGATAATGCTATATGAGTTGGGGACCTAACTCTGTCTGATAAAATTTTGCTTTGCTTAAGAATGACCAAAGATTTCTGAATGGCCATTTGGGGGGTTGAATGATGTACTTAACATGACCTGAGTATTCTAGGCTAAAGGAATGACCCCTGCTGACTGCATTAAGTGTTATGCATTAAGTTCAAACCACAGTTGTTCACAGTTTGCATTCATATGATGAGGGGTGGGGTGGAGAGCTGGGGGGAAGCAACAGAATGTATTTTCCTGTTTGGAAATAGGAAAGAAATCTCATCTAAAGGGACTTTTCCCAGATCAAGGTGAGATGAAAGGATTATTCCTTCTCATAGACTTTCGGAGATGCAGTAAGAAACATTTAACCTAGCATACTGCCTCCTAGCCAGAAGGTGGATGCACAGCAGAGCAGAGGGTGAGTCCTGATGCCACAACATCTGGAAAGGAAGGAGGAAGCTAGCCAAGTAAATACACAGACAGCCTGGAGAGGACCTGAAGGTTGAAGCAACAAATCAAGTAAGCTGAGCTATAGATTTGCACACAGCCTTTTCTTCTTGCCTGGGCCAAGCCCACCAAAACTGGAGAATTTATATCTTCATTTCCTGCCTGGAGATGACCCATGAAAACTGGAGAGTCCGGGAAGGCCCTGAGCAATGGTAACTGTAGTCTCCACTTTTTCCACTTTTAGAATGGGAGTAAAAAAAACCACATACTTTTAAATTGTGTATATAATGTGGAGGGGGAAATTGTTCTATTGGATGTTTTAGTGCTGGTTTGCTGTAGATTGTGCCATTGTAGTTTATAGCTGTTGGGCACCCTATTGGTAGTACTGAGAGAAATATTTTAAATAATTCAATATTATTACACCATGCAAAAGCCTACATATCAGCTACAGCAATATGTGACACCAGCATTTTCCCCCAGGGCATGCCTAGAAAGCAGCTGCCCAGGACCAGTGGGTGAGACTCCTTAAAAGAAAATATTCAGTTTGTAGATCCTCTTAGAATTAATTTTAAAGAGCTCAAGAACACCTGTTGGTTTTTTTAAAAAAGATATTTATATGGCAGAGTAGCCCATAGTAATTTTTATAAATGGCTAAAACCTGCCACTGTTGCTTCATTTTCAGCAAGAAATCACAAATGTCAATATATTAAGGAGAGCAAATCACACAAGTATGGGACCATCAGGTCAGCAATAAGGCAGCAGAGTTATTATTTAAAAAATCTCATTCCCAGTCTCCTTCTTGAATAAAAAAACTAACAAGAAAAAGTAAAGACAGGGATGAGGGTAAAGGGAGGGAAAGAGAATGAAAAGAAATCAGACCTGAACAATTTATCAGCAGCATCTGCAAAATGGCATGTTTTCCATTTCCCATGCAGCATCTTTGTGGACTGTTTAGCAACATGTTTACATCTGCTTGTGTCATGCAGGCTCTTGGCAGCCTTCCAAGTAGAAGGTAATTCAGGTTATTACAATCAGGAAAAACAAAAACAAAAAACAAACAAACAAAAAACCCAATGACAACCCTCCCATTTCAATCTGGAAGTAGAGTAGGATCGGAAGCGACAGCTGGGACTAGGTTAAGCCCTTGCAGCAGTATACGACAGGAAAAGGAATTTGATCATATATATATGTGTGTGTGTGTGTGTGTGTGTGTAAAAAATCTTTTTGCACAATTAAAATGCTCCTATGCATGGTTTAGGCTACTGCAGTAAATATTCTGGAGAAGGATGATTAAAGGCACACAGAACACACGTCATAATTTGTATTATATTTCATATTACAAAACCATACAGGGAAAGTCCAATGGTGTACAGTTCTTTCTTTCTTTCTTTCTTTCTTTCTTTCTTTCTTTCTTTCTTTCTTTCTTTCTTTCTGGTAAAACAATGAAGTCTTAATTCAACACTAGCAGACCAGCAGCTGACAATTCAACATTGGAAGCCTAGTAGCTCACTTCTGTAGTTCCATACTTTTGTTTTTCTTCAGTCTTATGCTCATTTTTCTTATTTAGCTATTTTCTGTTCTAGTTTTCTTCATGATCCATACTCATTTTCTCTTCCTCTTAAATCTTGTAGTTCCCTCCTAATCTTTCTTCATTTATAGAACTGATTTCTAGATTTTTTCCTTCCCAAACTGAGACTTATGATGGTTCATACCAAGTTAAATGGTAACAGTATAGATAACACCATATCTATCTATCTATTTTTGTCTGTCTGTCTGTCTGTCTGTCTGTCTGTCTATCTATCTATCTATCTATCTATCTATCTATCTATCTATCTATCTATTTCCCATCTTTCTCCAAGCTCAGGCCCCAAGGCAACATAAAACAGGAATGAAACCTGAAAACTGTTAAAGGCAAAGATTTACAGCCCTGTTCAACAATTAAGAAAAAAAGAAGTAAAGTTTAATTAAGGTGCTGTATTAAAATCAAACACTGAATTACAACAATCTAAAAACATTTAAAACATAACAACATGAAAGGGAAAGGTATCCACCATTAAAAAGCCTTCTGTAACAACCTTTTAAATAAAAAGGTATTTTCAATAGTAGGACAGAAGGGAGTTCCATAGCTTGGAAGCAGCCTCCGAGAAGGCCCTCTCTCGTGTCTTCACCAAAGATCACAAGACTGATAGTCTTTAACTTTCCCCTAAAGAGCTCCAGACTCAAGCAGTCTGATGTGAAGAGACACAGTCTATCAGACAAGCTGGACCAAAGCCAGCTAGAGCTTTATAGGTCATAGCCAGCACTTTGAGTTGCGTCACAAAACCAAACTGGTTGCCAATGAAGTTATTCTCCCTGTAATCAGCTCGAGACAGCAGTCTGCTGAAGTTTCCAAACACTTTCAGAAAATTAAACTATGAAAACACGTTAAATTACAATATCAAAACAGAATTTCATTGAAAGCAATGAAAAGTACAGCAAAAAGAAAAATGGGATTCATCCCATTAAGACCCCCTTTCTGAGCAACCCATCAACAACTAAAAGTCCACTTTTATAAAACTGTTTTTGCCTATTGGCAGAAAAAAACAGAGAGAGACAGAGACAGAGACAAGAGATAGAGGCTATTTCCGCACTAGATCGTTAATAGTGCTATGATTCCACTTTCAACATCCTATGGAATCCTGGGATTTGCAGTTTCGGGAGAGGCCAGCCAGTCCCTCCCTAAACTGCAAAACCCAGGATTCCATAGGATGTTGAAAGTGGAATCATAGCGCTATTAACAGTCTAGTGCAGAAATGGCCAGAGACAGAGACAGAAATCAGCTTCCCTTGGAAGGGAGCACCACCACTGAGAAGCCTTTTCATTCCCTCGAAATGTGCTCCTAAGAGTGATGGTGTGAAAGAAGAGCCTCCATGAGGATCTCAAAACCTACAAAATCTCAAAACCTAATATGGGAGACTATGACATTTATTTCACAGGCTCCTGTTCATTGTGTTTCTCCTTCCCTAGGCCCTTATGCCTGTACCTTCTGTCTTTGATACCAAGCAAGCTCCCCTAGGAAAAGCCTGATAATCATCAGTTTCACTGTCATTAATCAATGCAACACATATCCGCTGGGAACCCTTATACATCCTTATATGAGTACCAGGAACAGAATGGCCCTTTGAAATTATCACTGAAAGATCTTCTTTAACAGTCTTTATTAGCTAGACACTATATTGCACTAGATACATTGTATTAATTCTCAGATTTTGCTGGAATGATACAATCTAAATTTTTAACAGTTTTCTTTTGATCCAGAAATGAAGAAAGAGGTGGAACTTTCCTTAGATGTTTGGGCTCTCACAACACAATCCTACTTATTAATTTTTGCCATGTTCTATTATTATCATCTAGAGACTTTAACAAATTGACATACTTTTTAATAAGCCTTTAGAGTTTGATGATACAAACAAGCTTTCATAATGTGAGCTCCCAGTAGTCTCTTAAACACTGGGAAAAGTGGATCTCATTTGTAAACACCAGGAGATTTTTATTCCATGAAAAAGTACCAAGCAGAAGTGTCTGAGATGCCACAACAAAATACCAGGAGCCCACTGACAGTTTATGTGACAGTGGCAGCTGGTAGATTCTATGTCAGTGGGACAGTGAATCCATTCCAGGTCTTAGTTTGAGTTGTAAAGGACCTATCCAAAAAACAACACTACAAAACAGTTTCAGCACTTTGGACAGGTCCTTTAAAATTTGGATTAAATCCAAAATTGATTCACTCCTTCACTAGTATGGAAACCACCAGCTGTAACTATTATGTGAGTAATCTTAAGTAATCCCTATCTCTTTCAGAATAACACACTAGAAGCTGAGCAATAAGGATGGAATTCCATAGAAGACATCACTTTGGAGGTGAGTCGGATGAAATTCCATAGGGACAGTCATGACACAATTCCATAGTATGCAGAGTTGCAATTCCATAGCAGCAGATCACACATTTTGCATATAGAACATTTTCTCTAAGTTGGATCCTTCCAGATATTTTAGAAAAAATTCTCACCATTCTCATTCTGCATGAACAACAGTTAGAGAAGAAGAGACCTGCACCCCCTGACATCTGGAAAGACTAAGGCTGGGGCATGATATCATTGCCAGGTTTTTCACAATGCAACATGAAACAGGTCCTCCCAGTTGCATCCCAGCTTATCACTGGTCCAGAACATGTGAGTAAGCCTAATATAAGCACTCTTCAAGTTTTGCGAATGCCCAGACTTATCCAAATCTCTCAGTTATTGCTGCTTGGCCCTTCAGGAGGGGAAGACTGGACCACACCAGTTGAGACAGCAGGAGACATCTCTCCAGTATTTGGCATGTAACAAGCCAGTGTGCTGTGTATAACAAATGTTGAAGGCCAGTCTGTTATGAACATGGCTGATGCCCATTCTCACCAGATCAAGAAATATGGGATTTTGGACATCCTTATTATTTTGATACAGCACCAGATTTTAAGTCTCTGGATATGGGACATCCCATACAAAATAGTACACCATGGGAGCCGTAGGGCAGGCTGATGTAGAAGATCGCTCTTCAGAATTTCCAGTTAAAGTTTCTGAGATAGGAAATGTGGAAAAAATCCTACTTGAGTCTGATGCCTGAGACACTGGAGAGCTGTTGGCTTTCATTGTGGGTAGCTCTGGCCTAGATAGAACCACAGTTTCATAAAGCATAAATGGCTTTATGCTACTTGTCTTGTGATAGGCTTGAAACTCCAAGTGCCAAACTGTTCATTTCCAACATCTCTGAGAAACCAAAAAAGAGTTTGAGATTTCTGTTCAGTCATATTATTGCTTAGAGGTACGTGAATGATCTTTTAAATAATGATCCAATTCCATTCAGGTTTGGAATGTTTTGATTTGGTATATTTGAATTTCTACTACATTTTATGCCTACTTACCTCTCAGTTGCCTCTATGCCAGGCCAGAAATGGTGGGCTAGGCCATAACAACATACAAAGGCAGGCAAAGACACACACTGATATACACACACACACACACACACACACACACAACCACTGAGGGACAAGATACCCTTTTTCTCTTTAAAATTGTACTCTTCTGAATGTAGGCCTGCCTTTAGCCCTTTCCGCAACCACAAATCTAATGAGATGCATCTGGCTGATGAAGGTGTAAATTTCAAGTTATCATATATACAATCCCCAGGAAGTTTGTGCCATTTCTTCCATCCCCAAGAAATATATATATCTTTACAGAAAATCCATTGGCTGAATTGAGATTTGCTCATCTCATTGTGTGCTCCCATTATTCACGACTTTCTCCATGATTTAATAGAATCTGTGCTAATTGAATGCACTTTTTTCCAGTTACAATCACATTGTATCATGGTTGCTATAGTCTTAAAGATGTGTAATACTTCATTCAGAGAAGAGAGAAAGCAGATGTTATAGTAGAAGGGCTGACTTACGACAACTATCAATGCATCACTCATTGAAGTAAATATGTGTGCATGTCTGAACACATATATCCTGAACTTGCAACTCTGGCAAACATATAGTGGATTTTGGTTTGGCTCCTATAAATATTCACAGGTTTGAATCTGGTAATTCTGAAATATTTATCCAAGCTTTGCTTTAAAAAATTGGGGCAGCATACAAATCCAGTTTCATTATTCTTGTACAGGGGGGAAATACAGGAATTTCAGTGGTTCCTTGTCCAGTTTTAATTCACCATATATGACTATATTTTCTAAATGTAATCAAAGTTGTACCTGACAACCTCTCAGTTCTGCACTACTCATACCTACCCTCAATGCTTCAAAGCACTATGGCTCTCAAAAACGCAACAGAGATGAGAATTTTTACTCAGAAGTCTCTTGTTTATGACTGAAGAAGTTAAAAGCATGAATTGCTTTCTATTCTGAAAAGTAACACTGAGACATCTTGGATGAAGAAGAAAAATAGGAGCATGCATGAATTTTTCCAAATGCTCCATTCTTTTTACCTTCTGAGCAGCCCCTCCCCTGCAAAAAGAAAAAAAAATCAAAGCTGCCAATCCACCATTTTTTCATTCTATGTTGTGGATGAGGAGCTAAGAGGAAGAGTAGCTTCCCAGCTACATCATCAGGGCAGGAACCAGTCTCACAGCTGGTTTCTACATACAACATTCCCAGTGTTCACTGGCAAAGAGAAACACCCACTCCAAAACAACCATTTTCCACACAGGCTCTCCCAAAACAGACATGATGGCTACATTTCAAAAATTGCAGTGGATAGATGGATGTTTATCACTAATAGGGTGAAATGACTTGTAAGGAACTGTCAGGGAACCATCAGCCTCTACTCCACCTGGCAGAAAAGGACAAGGAGGCAGGTACAGAAACGATCTGTTCACATTTTCTCAAAAGTGGAGGGCAAAGAAAGTGATGGCAGTCCCCATCTGACTCTAAAGAAGTACTGTTAAATGGTAGCAACTGCGAGGACGAAGTAAGCAGGTTGAAGGGAGGAGCAGCAAACAGTGGTCCTACTACTACCTGCAGGGGTAGAAATGTACATGCCAGGTACTCTGGACTGAAGGAACTCAGTGTGCCTTGGAATGTTCATCAGCCTGAAATAAGACCTGGAATCATTTATTTCAATTATTTCATCACAGTTTGATTGCAGAGTAGGCAAGATTTTTTAAAAAACAATATAGATGGTGCAGATTCTTAAAGCCATCCAAATGTATATCTGGACCACTTTTTTCTCTGAGAGTTTTTTCTTTTTCTTTTTAGTCATATGTCTCTTTCAGTGGATCATTAATTCTAAGGAGGTTTGCGGCTGTCTTTGCTTTGCTCTGTTTTGACAGGAGTGTGCAAACAGCATGGACTGGGCATGTGCCAATATGCAGCTATACAAGACTAACAAGTAAATGGCAAGGGGGTACGGTACTGAAAATATCTGAATAATAAAAGTAATGTCCAACCACCCTGTGCTGGGTTATCATTGTGCTAATGATTCCTGCATACACAACCATATCCACAGCTGAATTCTGGCTTCCTGCTAATGACATCTAATGTGCCATAAGCTAATTGACAGCATGGAGTCTACATCTTTAAAATGGGAACAAGTAGTCTTGGCTGTGACTTCTTCAACTTTTGATTGTTTGTGACAGATATTGTGTCAGTGTTAATCTGATTGACAGAGATGTTGGGTATCTGAGGCTACACCTGTTTACCTCAGCAACTCATTCACTTGGTAGTACAGCAGACCAAAGCTACACTTGCGGCAGTGTCCATCTTCTGACTTTCCCCCTGCCTTGGAGTACCAAGCGGGGGGAGAGTTGCTCTTATCCATTAAAGCTCATCACAGATCACAGAGAAATCTCCAGCTTCTTTGATACTTCTTTAGCTACTGAAGGAGGTGAAATTACCGAGCAGATGTATATGCGTGTGTGTGTATATAAATATATTCATTCCTCCTATAAATAAATGCCCTCACTTCCTTTCTGCGTAGGTTTAAAATGGAGAAGTCATAGATGCATATCCATTACAATGTATTTAACCATTTTCTGCTCGGGTATCCCTCTGTCATAAATGATCCTTTCCCTTAATCTGACATTGGTTCTGGAATACCAGTTTAATATATTTGCTCATGTGTATATGTCCCTGAGAAAGTAAGCAGGAGACGCTTATCATACAGTCATATTACCTGCGAACTCCGCCACTCCAAATCAGCTACCTAGTTCTTTTGGGGAAGTGTAAACATTTGATGACGCTGGAGTGACACAATTATGGCATGTTCCTGCTAGGGTATCTATTCACAATCCACCTTTTGTCATTCATATCAAGCCCTTGGACAGCCCTAGCTGCCCAAATCCCCTTGGGAATCGTTTATTTTAAAGGGATCAAGGTTTTCTGGCAATCTGTGACATTGGGCTATTTCACCTGGCCTCGCTTGTTCCTTTCTTGTCCAGTTTCTACTCACTCTCTGCTGTCATGTGTTTTCTAGTTCCATTTCTTTCCGTGACACCTCACAAGATCCTCTGTCCTTGAACTGTACATTTTCATACTCAAGGGAGTTTAGCTGCATAGCAAAGTTCTTCCTTTTTTCAGTCCCTAGGTGGCTTTCGCCTATCTTTCCTTCTTTTTTCCTCCCAATCATGCTCTAATGGAATATTCATCCTGCACCCCCAATGCAAACCCTAATTAATCTTTGATCTACTCAAGCATGAATTATGTTAAATTTTTATTAGCAATTTGAAACATCAGCAATCCACAAAGAAGCCACCCTTCATTTTGACACTTTTTTTCATTATAAAAGCAAGGCAAAACAACGGGGTGGGGGGGTTCACAGGCTCACTTTCCTCCACAAGATCTCTGTGTGAAAGATATGTCACAACACAGAAATAAAGTTATATGGTTCCCCTTTAATACCATTCAGACCCATGTTGAACACTTTCCCTGACGTTAAAAAGCATTCTCTTTTATAGATAGGAAGAGTTTTTGCAGAAAACATCCCGGTTCTTACCTTTCAGAAATCACATTTATCCTTGGTTTGATAAAACAATCTCCGGAAGGTATCCAGTTCTTGCTATACCATTCATCCTCTTTTCTTTCTTTCTTTCTCTCCCTTTTTTTTTTCCTTCTTCTTTTCTTCAGAGGAAGATATAACAATATTTTTAGAATCCTCAGCCGATCCAGCTATGCAAAAATTAAAGAAAGCTTGCAGATGGAACCTGATTCAGCGGAGTCCAAATGACTGGATCCTCGAGACTCCTTACTCAGTAATATCCACGGTACTGGGGAAAGAAAAAAAAAAAGACAGACCGCTCTGTGTGTGCCCGTGTGTGTAAGAGACACAGAGAGAGGGGGAAAAAAAAATAAACTTGTGCCTTTTTGTTTCCAAAAGAGACTGTTTCGAACGGCTAAGCAGCCTGATGTTTTTTCGAGGGGTTGTTTCCCAAGGCATCCCAGGGTACCACATGTATGTGGGGGCTGCAAGTGTCCAAGTTCATGTTAAGCAGAGCCTGTTTCCACGTATACGCGTGTGTGTGTGTGTGTGGGAAAGAGAAAAGGAGGGGGGATACCCGCTCTACACAAGCATGCACAGAGAGAGAAAGGGATACAGACGGATGGATGGGTAGGTGGGTGGGTGGGTGGGAAAAAGAGGGAAGAGAGAGCCTGCGGAGGGGGGAGAGAAAAACCCAGCAGATTGAAGTGATCTCATAAAGTGCTCTAGATGGCAGAACCTGCACGGCTTGTGAGACAAGCTGTGTGTGGAAGAGGGAGGCAAAAGGCGGGGGGGGCAGAAAGAGAGAAGGAGAGAGGGAGGGAGAACTCTGTGTGTGTGTGTGTGTGTGTGTGTGTGTGGAAACAGCCAGCCAGGCAAGCAGCTCAGTGTCTTCCTACCTCTCCTGCTGCCATGCCAGAGAACAGGGGGGTTTCTGCACCACCAAGATTTTTTTTTCTTCCCCCAAATAACCACGACCCGGTTCTGCTGTCGCACAAGGAGTGGGGAGCGGGGGAGAGAAAGAAAGAAGGAAAGAGAGAAATTGCTCAGAAAAAAAAAGAAAAAGTGGGCGGAATGGTTTAGGAAGCGGGGAGGGGGAAAGAAAAATAGGCTGGGATGAGAGAGAAGGTCTGCGAGGATCACCGAGGAGGAATGAGTTGTGTTTTTTGTTTTCCCCTCTCTCTCGGATTCAAAGAGTTCCAAACTCCCGTGCGGACGCTCTCGGTCCGAACGCGGCTCTGTGTCGCGGTGTTCCTGAAGCCGTTGCGTCAGGAAAGGACACCCGCACCCTCCCCCCTCCCCGTGCGCCCGCCCTTCGCTGCAAAGCCCCGGCGTGCTTAAATCCCCGGCAGCCTCGATGCCCGTTTGTCAGCAGAAAGCCTCCCGCTTGTCTGCATGGGCGGCGGGGGAGGGGAGGGGATCTGATTTCTCCCACCCCCCTTATTTCTCCCACCCCCTTTCAGGAAGGATAGGTCCCCCCCCGCTCTTCTGCGGCTGCTGCGAAAGCAACGCGATCAAACGAGTGAAAAAAAGGAGGGAGGAGGAGAAAAGTGCCATTTCCGCACTAGACTGTTATAGTGCTATTATCCCACTTTCAACAGCTTTGGCCTTTGAGGCCCCTCCCTAAACGGCAAACCCCAGGATTCCATCGGATGTTGAAAGTGGGATAATAGCACTGCAACAGTCTAGTGCGGAAATGGCCTTGGTATATGGTAGTAACTTTCTGGTCAGAGATTGGGCGTGGGAACAGGGAGGAGAAGAAGTTCTTTCTTCAGGTGGAGATCGGATGGGCTGTTTTGAATTCTCTCTGACTGCCTGGAGTAAATAAAGTGGAGACTATTTGGAACGGCGGGGGGGGGTGGACGATCGTTACTCTGCTGAACGCGAAGTTCCTCCCCCCTTCGCCCGCTCCCCCCCCCTCTCATCCGGCATTCTCTTTCTTCTCGCCTCATCTGGTGCTGTTTTTGCAGAAGGCTCCTGGGAGATGCAGGAGGATCGGGAATACCCCTTCCGAACTGTGACGGCACAGGGAAGAAGGGAACCAAAAACAGGGGTCTCTGAACTGTCTGTTGCCGGAAGGGCTCCGCTTCTGCAAACCTTTTGGGATTAATTTTTCCTACTTGAAAGGCGGGCGGCAATTGCTTTCCCCATCTCTTGCCATTCAAATCTATGAAGGCTCTCAGAAAGGCAACACAGGTTTGGACCCTTCCACACTGCACCATGATAACGCTGTGATTCCGCTTTAACTGCAGTGGTTACATGACTCCCGCGCCCCCCACTCCCCTGGATTCAAATTGCAAGAAAACAAAGATTCTGCCTAAACATTAGAAAGAACATATTTACTGCAAAACTGTTCAATGGTGGAATAGACTGCCTGGGAATATGATCGACATTTCCTTTGTGTGTGTGGGGGTGGGGTCTTTAAATCAAAGACTGACATCTTTCAGGAGTGCCTTAGGTGTATATTCCTACATAGGATGGGGTTGTACTAGATCATCCTTGTGTCCCTTCCTAATCCATTTTTCTTTGGCCGTTTCCACACTACACTGTTATAGTGCTACTATTCCACTTTCAACATCCTGTGGAATTCTGGGGCTTATAGTTTACTGAGGCCAAAGAGTTCTCTGGCAGAGAATTCTAAATGCCCCTCCCTAAACTACAAACCCCAGGATTCCATAGGAGGTTGAAGGTGGAATAATAGCACTATAACAGTGTTGTGCAGAAATGGCCTATAATTCTGTGGGGTCTTGTGATTTGTAGTTTAGCAAGGGGTATTTAGAATTCTCAGCCAAAGAGCTCCTCTATTGTTGTTGTGCACCTTCAGGTTGTTTCCTACCTATGGCAACTCTAAAGTGAGCTTAGCACTGGGTTTTCTGGGCCTGAGAGTGTGTGATGTACCCAAGGTCACCCAGCAGGGAATTGAACTCTGGTCTCCAGGGTCATAGTCCAACGCTCAAAGCATTACATCACACTGGCTCTTTTGAGCAACTCTAGAGCCTCCCAAAACAACAACCTCCAGGATTCCACAGGATGAAGACTAGATGGTCAAAAGGGAAGCATAACACTATACCACAATTGTCTTGTAGGAAAGGGAAAAGTCTCCTCCATGCGTTCATTGCAGCTTGCTCTCCAGTAAATTCACAGTTAGCCTTTATTATTCCTGGGAGGGCTTAACAACAATGTTTCATTTTTCTTAGTACTTGATCATTTAGTACACTTCTGATGATATAATGTCTGGGGATGTTCAACTGCATACCCGGACTGCCTCCCCAGACCTCTTGATGTTCCAACTTTGCGGATCTTTTCAGGAGGGGTTAGCCCCTCATTCAAGTCTTGATTCCGTCTCCCAGGTCTATGTTTAAAAGTACAAGATAAGAGGACTCCTGGAATTGCTAAAATGATTCCATCTCACTTAAGAAGCTATATAGTATCTGGCTCACTTACACAGCAAGAAAGCAAAAATTTCCTTGGGTTTAGAGCAGAGGTGGGTAAGGCATTCCCCAGGATTTGCATGTGGACCCCAAGGCTGGATTTGAAGCCCTTCAGTCTTTGCAGACTGCCTTTTTCTAGCCAAATAAAGAATGAAAGTAGCCTTTTCTGAAAGCTTTCAAGCCTGGCAACCCATGTTTTAAACAGGTTATTTCAGTCACCTGCACTGTATAACATTTTTCAAAGCTTTCAGCCACCCACTGGTTTGTTTCTGTTTTCATGTGTTTGGGGAGATCATTTTTGGTAGTCTGTGTGGCTGCAAGAGATGATCTCAGCCTTGCCGCACTTGCCCAACCATGGGCAATGGTTCCCAAACTTTGGTCCTCCAGATGTTTTGGACCTCAGCTCCCAGAATTCCTGACTGTTGACCAAGCTGGCTGGGGCTTCTGGAAGCTGAAGTCCAAAACACCTGGAAGACCGAAGTTTAGGAAACATTGGCTTAGAGGAAGAACACAATATCCAGACATTTTTATAAAATTTTGAGTTTCTCAGACTGGTTTGGTGATTGTTGTTATGGATTTTTTTTTTGCCATCAAGCCCACTTCAATTTCCGATGGCTGTATTAATGAGAGATCTGTGTGAGCCCTGGTCATCAACAGTCCTTCTCAAGTTCTGAAAACTCAAGTTTTGCTTCTTCTTTTTTTAAAATTTGAGTCAAGCCACCTGCAATGTGGTCTTCATCTTTTCCTATTGCTTTCCACTTTGCCAAACATTTTTTTAAAATGTATCCTGTTCTATTATGTGTCCACAACAGCCTCAGTTCAATCATTTTGGATTCTAGTGAGAATTCAAGCTTGATTTACTCTCAAACCCATTTATTTTTCCTTTTCCTGTTTCCCACTACACAATTATAGCACCATGATTCTCCTTTTACTATTGTGAGTCCATCCTCTAGAATCCTGGGATTTGTAGTTTGCTGAGGCACTGGAGAATGGTGAATTGTGTTTATTGTTGTTATGTGCCTTTGAGTCATTACCAACTCATGTTGACCCTGACGCAAACCTATCACAGAGTTTTCTGGAGGCTGAGAATGTGTGTTGTGCCGAAGGTCACCTAGTAGGTTTCCACGGCCAAGCGGGAAATTGAACCTTGAGCTTCAGGTTCATCATCTGATGCTCAAACCACTATACCATGCTAGTTCTCAGAATGATAAATACTCCTCCCTAAACTGCAAATCACAGGATTCCATAGGGTGGAGTCATGGCAATTAAAGTTGGATCAAGGTACTATAACTGTATAGTGTGAAAGAGAACCATGTCAGTGGGGTTGGTTTGTTTTTTCAGCCTGAACTTTACAGAAACTATCCAGAGTGATGAAGGTATGTTAGGAATAGGGTCAAGCACCTTGCATTCCTATTTTAAAGTTCTGACTAAAACCCAGAGCAGATTCACTACCCCACTGACATGGTGGCCACCTGTCAGCGCCATGTCTAGTCTGGATGGAAGACAGATTTTTTAGTGACTACTCATTTATTATTTTGAGACTAAGCTGCTGTCTTTATTTATCCATGACTTACTGAAAAGAAATCAGCCATTCACCTGATGGAATGAGCTTTTCTTGATGACAACATAATAGGAACTCATAGTAAAACCATCAGGCATGCAGATCTTTTTTTTTCCTGTGTCTTGTTTTTGAAAGGAAAGACACAGTGCATTGTAGGGTGAAATCAGTGGTTCATAAAAATAGTTTCTTAGATGTTTTTCAGAAAAGGAATCACACTGATTAAAATACCGGTATGCTTTTATTTATTTAAAATAGTTTTGCCTAATCTTTAAGTATATACATTTTCTCATACTTAATTTATAGAAGAGGAATCAATTTCATTTTAAGACCGAAAAAAAAAAAGTTTCACAGCAACAGATCCAAAGGAATGTTGAAACACTGCACCCACTTATCTAGAAGTAAACATCACTGAATTCACTGGAATTGGTGTCTGTGTGCATACATAGTGACTAAGAAAACCATTTAACTGAGTGGTTCCAAAAGTCACCCAGAACTATCAAAAGTAAGTTATGTTGATACATAAAATAAAATTGACAATAGGTGAAATAGGCCTAAATTTGTATTCCTGACTAGGATAGACCCAATAAATCAATGGGATTTAGCTACATGTTGCCTCATCATTCAAAAGTTAATTCAGTGGGACTACTCTGATTGTAAAAGCAAAATTATTTTCTTGTGACATTATTTCACAGAGTATAGAAGTAACTCATTAAAAAAATCAGGTTGTTTATAATTAGTTCCTTTCCTCAATAACTGAAATGTAACTAATTTCTACTCAACAACTAAGGTGCACCTACCCTATGCCTGCAGAGGAACAAGAGATAGGTTAACTCCTGCTGCAATTAAACACTAACTGTTAGATTTTTATCTAAAGTTATTCCCTACCTGCAAACTTGGAACAGGAGAATGTACCTGCAAAGATTGCAAAGACATGCTCTTATGTTACCATGAATCATCGTCATCGTTGCTGCTACTACATGCAAAAACAGGATGTTGGATGCTGTCAGAATTTGCTCTCCATGTCTCCTTCTGATTAGTCCTTTTTAAAAAAAAGGTTCAGAATGAAAGTAAAACTAAAACTGGGGTTTTGCATGTTTCTGCTTTTCACTGTTTCTTCTGATTACAGTAGACACAAAAAGAGATTGGACATGGAGTGTTTTCTTGTGTGCCTTTTCTGTATAGTGACTTACTTTTGAGCGCAATTCAGAGAAGCATAAAAAAAGGACATCTGGGCATATAGTTACACCAATTCTCTTACTTACCCAATGGATTTTATTTTAATTCAGTTGTGTGTTTGTGTGTATGTATTTCTAATATTATCCCATGCTACATGGTTGGATGTTTCGAAACCCAGTCAAGCGACTTCTAGTGTTTAGGTGTGTTAGATTTTTTTAAAGTAACAAAACAGATATAGGATGGGTGACACCTGGCTTGAAAACAGTAAGTATGAAAGGAATCTAGGAGTCTTGGTGGACCAGAAGCTGAACATGAGTCAGCAGTGTAATGTGGCAGCTAAAAAAGCCAATGCAATTCTAGGTTCCCTCAATAGAAGTATAGTGTGAAGATAAGGGAAATAATAATAGCACTCTCTTCTGTTTTGGTTAGACCTCATATGGAACACTGTGTTCAGTTCTGGGCAAGGATATCCTCAAGAAGAATATTAACAAGCTGGAATGTGTCCAGAGGAGGGAAACCAAAATGATGAAGGGTCTGGAAACCATGCCCTATGAGGAGTGGCTTAGGAAGCTAGGTGTGTTTAGCCTGATTCAAAGAGGGTTAAGAGGTAACATGATGGCCATGTTTAAATATTTGAAGGGATGTCATGTTGAAGACAAAGCAAGCTTGTTTTCTGTTGTTCCAGAGACAAGGACACAGAGCAATGGATTCAAACTACAGGAAGAGAGATTTCAACTAAACATCAGGAAGAATTTCCTGCTGGTAAGAGCTTTTCAACAGTAGACTATGCTGCCTTGGAGTATGGTGCAGTCATCTTCTTTGAATGTTTTTAAACAGAAGCTGGATGGCCATTTGCTGGGGGTCCTCTGAGTGTGTGTTCCTGCACGGCAGGGGGTTGGACTCAATGGCCGTTGTGGTATTTTCCAACTCTCTGATTCTATGATTCTGAAAAAATCCTTTCCTTTCTTTTTATTAACAAAAACATAAAGATTAACTTATTGAAATGAAAAAAGGAAATATAATTTCCCACTATTGCATAGTCCATGAATAAAATAAAATTCAGAGTAGCATCTATAATGGTAACAAATTATTGGAAGTTCATTATAACTAATTACTTTAAAAGTAATTTTCCCTACTTTGCCTCAAAAGGTGGAGGGCACTTTAGCTAGGTAGTAAACTTATGTAGGTATGTAACTGGGAGCTTCATTTGGGAATCAGCAATCTTTAAGATAGCTCAGTCTTGTTGTTATGCACCAACACACACACACACACACACACATAAAGCAGGACACAAAACTTTTCCCGCAAGCAAAAGCTATCTTTCTTATTTGGAAGACAGTGCTGGGCATTGCTATCAACACTCGTGGAAGGATGGAACAAGGAGATCTCAGTAAAGCTAAAGAAATGGAGATGCTTCTACAGCTGTTTGGACAATTTAATTTGCTGCAAATGTCACTCACCTTGACAAATGTGTAGATAACATGTGCTGAAGCCTTAGCCATTGCACCAGGTGTTGATAGAACAATTTGCCACTGACATCTGGAGACTCTGTGATTTGGCTTTGTGATTTCTTTTCCCCCTTTCCTAGCCTGTTTGAGATACAGAGCCTTTGATCTGCATGAGCCTGAAGATGCCTAATCAATGGCCAACGATCAGATTCATTTATTGAAGAACTGCTCAGAAACAACCAATCGATGGTGGTAATGAGGGAAGCAACTGTTTGGATTACTGTAAAATGAACCCACAGGTGTCTTACATGTATATGCAACCAATTCCTGATAGTATTATTTCAGCAGCTTCTTTAAGAAGAACAGCAGGGAATGTACATTATTCATATCATTTTTTTCCTCACCTCTGTATCTCTTCACAGAAGCCCTTTGTAGGATATCTGTAAAGAAGCACTTTTTTCTCCTAATCTACCAGAAAAAGTGTGGACAAGACTGATCCTTGGAGAGTCATGAAGCAAATACACAGAGACAGAGCTCAGCTCCTCTGGGACTGAGAAGATAATATTTTGGAAAAGTAGAGACAGGGGCCAAAAATGCAGTGCAGCAAACTTCCTCAGGCTTAGCTGACTAGAATAAGAAATCCATAGGTTGAGTAAAGCTTCTCTTCAGCGCCACTAAGCACTGGGACTTCTAAGAATGATTGTCCAGACATTATGGTAGGAGAGTTCTCAAGGGCATGATGTGGATATTCATTCCCAGCCATTTGTCTTCTATGTCATTAGTCTCATGACATATGAAAGAGAAATCATCTGTCTCCCATCTTTTGCTGCAGTCTAATGGAACAGCTCCACCATGAATTTATCTTGGCAATACCTTAACATGGTGGTGGAACTACATGCTTCCATGAAGCAAGAGGCTAAGCTGCCAGTAGCCCTACTGCTGGCAGGTCTTCCCCATTAGACAGGCTTTTGCTGAGAAGCCAGACTAAAAGCCCCAAATAGCTACTGGACAACAGTAGTAGTGTGTGTGTTGCGGGGGGGGAGTGACACTGGCAGAGGGAGAGAACAGCAGTGGCACCATAGCTAACCTTTGTTAGTTCTGTGAAGAAGGAGGCACTGGTAAACCACTGTTTACAGAAAATAGCAAAGATTGGACCAAGTCTTTGATGGGAGCTGGATGGGACACTGGCTTCAACTGACATTGAAGAACATCAAGGAAGAAAGTGCAAAAGCAGGCTTACGGTTGAACATTAAGAAAACAAAAATAATGATCACAGATGATTTGCATAACTTTAAAGCAGATGATGAAGACAATTTTCTTCCATGTTGCTATTGGTTTTGATCAAGTTCTTTTCCGTATAAGAAAAAAATTACAATTTTTGTTAACAGGGAAGTTGTATGGTTCCTCTACCCTGTCCCTGTTAACACTGGCTGGAGATCTCTGTACTAGCTGAGATTTCTGAAGATTCTTCAAAGCAGCCCCCTGTAGAGCATACTACAGTAATCCAAATAGGATATAACTAGGACATATCCCACTGTGGCCAGATAGGCATCTCCAAGGAGCACCTCTGTCTTGCCTTAAACCTCAATTTGTTCACCATCAACCAATCCATTACTGATGCCAGACACTTGTTTAGAACCAAAAGAACTTCCTTGGAATTAGGTGGGAAGTCAAAATAGAGTTGGATATCATCAGTATACTGGTGGCACTAAATTCCAAACCTTTGAACAACTTTTCCCAGTTATTTCATGCAGATGTTGAGTAGCATGGAGGACAAAACCTAGCTCTGAGAGACTCCACAGGTCAGTGGGCAAGAAGCCAAACAGGAATTCCTTAACATTGTCTTCTGCGCTTGTCCTAGGAAGGAACAGGGCCAGTGTCCCATCCAGGTCCCATCCTGCTAAACCATCATGCTAACTGCCATGTGACTTTATTACCCCACTGACATGGATGCCACTGCTTATCACAATTGTTTTATTAGGAATTAGGGAACATACAAAAAACTCTCCCTGTTCTCTCAGAAGACATCTTTTTTATGAATGAAACACAGCACACATAGCAGAATGTACAGAAATTCAGCCTCAGATTTTTTTAACTTCTGTCTGAATGGATGATTCTGCCAGTTTTGCTTTCTCCAACATTCAGTTTTTTAAACATTGCATTCAAACATAATCAGACTTACTGAGATTTTGTTTTTAGGGTTTTGAGAGGCAAATTTAGGGAAGATTTCATCAAAAAATGATGCAAACAGAATTTTCACCTATCTTTACTCTTAGCCACTAAATCATTCTTAAATAGGGGCTTGCAGCAGCTTCAAGGACTACTGAAAAATAATTTTTAAAAACCCAAAATGGATAGAATTCCACTTCTGGTTTACAGAAATCAAAATTTTGATACTAAACAGTACAGAAAAGCTTTGCAATCTATGTAAAAGGTAAATTATTGTGCCTGCCGGCAGGAGTACTAATTTGCCTTTTCTTTTTGGAAAAAATAATTAGACCAGGGATTCTGTAGGTGTCAAGACCACGAAAACATCCTTGTGGGACTGCATGTGTTGCCAAGGCCACATATTGCCTGCCTCTGGTTTAAATGCCCCATCTTTCCTTCTCTGTTGTGATAATCAGGAGGAGATTGGTTATTTTCGCTTTTGCTTTCACACCCAGGTGGGCAACTATGGCCCTCCTGATGTTGTTGACATCCAGCGCTCAGCAGCACAAGCAGTTGTGATGGGCCATGAGAGTAGTAGGTTGAAAATATCTGGGAGGCAGCACAGTTGCCCAGTGGCAGAGTTTGGATTACATGGAGGGGGTGTGGCAACAGTGCATGGAGGCAGGGTTGCAGTGTGGGGGCAGGGCTACAGTGCATGCGGGCATGACTATGGTGTGTGGGGTGGGACTACAGCATGTGGGGGTGGTGTTACAATGGGCAGAGTGGGGCTATGGTGCATGAGGGAGGGCAAGCAAGGAGTCAGGACACCCCCCAAAAATTGCCATCTGGGGTGAACCATCCCTATAGCCCTCCTCATGCTACACAACTGCAGTTGCCTTCCCAGTTTTAAACAAGACAAAGTTTCTCAAGTGCAGACACAACAAGTATCTATGCTTTGCTTAGAAGCAGACACAGAAGCATCCATATAGGAGAAAGGGGGAATAAAAGCAGCACAGGAATCTGATCCAGGTGGCAGGAAATGGGTTATAGCACTTGATATGGGGAGGCAGCTAAGACTATGGAGACAAAGGAGAAGGGAACACATAGGCCAGATCCTATTGGTGTGATACATCTTTGAAGGTTCCCTTACACATGCAGTTTTATTTCTTTTAGCCGTTGTTGAAATAGACATACAATTCATGGTTGTTCAAATATAATTCCACAAGTGGCCAATTACATATGGACTTAAATCCTATCATTAGTCATTATTAGGGTGGAGCTATTGAATCAATTGGATTTGTGTTCATATCAATTCACCATTCACCAACTGATTCAATGGCGTTACTCTAGTTGGGACTAATGAAATGAATCCTAGCCACGCTCATGGAATGTGCATGGCTAGAAAACGTTAATTATTTGTCAGTTCCCTCAATGTACTGCTTTATATGCTGGGGTTGCAGAAACAGCCAGAGTTTGTTCTCCACTGTGCCATGGGACAATAAACAGGCACATTGGCAGATGCACAATCAGTTGTTCAGGCAGAAGGCTAGTGAACAATCATGTAACTATATGAATGAAGATTTACACTTTGCAAGCAATGTAGGTCCTTGGCCATAAAATGCTACCTGATGCTACCCTTTATCTCCCAGCAAGATGGGGCCAGGATATAGCCCCACAGCTAATTACGGTAGTAGTGACAGAGGGCAGGACTGGGTAGCTCATTTCTGCCTCCCCCTGGTTTAAGAAAGCAAAGACTGCTCTTTTCCCCCCATGCTGTAGTGCTCATACAGTGCAAGGGTGTGGTTCCACTGCACTGAGCATTAATTGGTTGCTGGGGTTCACTCCATCACCATCCAGCTGCCAGATTTGTGTACCTCCTTGTCCAATGCCCTGAAAAAGTACTGATGGTTACAGTGCTTACACCATTGTAAGCCAGCAAGAGGTTCCCAGCCATTACTCCCTTATTTCAACAACCGTTCTGCATCAGCTTTGTGGGACTACATAAAGCATTAAGGCTCCAGGACAACCAATTAACAATATTTGGAATTAAATGATAAATAGAACTAAATAAAGAGGTAAAGTGTTTATGAGAAAAACTTACCACTTCTTATTGGATTGGTATTGCAACACCCCATTTGGTCACAGGGTGTGAGTCTGTTCCTGCTTTCACCAATAACAACAACAGTGTTAGAATTACAGCTTGTACTAGCATGAGCATATCTTTGTGGAATTGTTTCTGAGGATCACTATGGTCTTAAAGGTAGCAAAATATATTTGAGCATATGAGCTTTCTGATGTGACATTATTTCTTCCCTGTTAACAATGAGGTTATCGTTACCACAATATAGTGCTTGTAGGGCTTCTGTATCTCTTGCTCGCACTGGAATAACAAGCGACTGCATATTAGGCAGTGGTTGTATGCTTTGACTATAGCAGAATCTACGGGCTTCAAAAGCTTCCATTTCAATGGCCATCTGTTTCTTCTAACTAATGCCTTCATCAAAGTAGAAAGGGAAATAGCATTTTCATTAAGAAATGAAGAGGAGAGACACCATAACTGGGCTGAAACAAGAGGCTAAAACTTTATTGAAATTTATGAGCTTATTAGAGCCTTAAGGTTGTCTAAAGAGCCCCTTTTCTCTGTCCCATCACCCTCTCAGGTGCATTTGGTGGGAATAAGGGAGAGGGCCTTCTTGATGGCTGTTCCAGGCTTTGGAACTCCCACCGTAGAGAAGCCAAGATGAAGCCATCCTTACTGACTTTCTGATGTCAGGTTAAAATTTTTGAGCCATCAGGCTTTTGTAAGTTGATAGGTTTGGGACTTTTAATGCTGTACAGCCCTGATTTTAAGGTTGGTATTGTTTTTAATGTATTTTAATTTGTTAATGTTTTTGACATTTGATGTTTTTGACTCTATAAACTGTTTGTTTTTTTACATTTTATATTTTATTTTATATATGTTTTCACTTATACTGTTTTAATGTTAGCAATCTTGAGTCTCATTGTCCGAGAAAGATGGGATACAAATAAGTAAAATAATAAAATAGTAATTTTTCCATGAAGATCTGCATCAAGTTGATTTCCTTACTCCTTAGGATGGGTATACTCATAAGTCAGAAACAGAAAAGTGCATATATGCATGCAAGCACACGCACACTCCAAATCTCATTTTGTTAGAAATTCCTCTGTCATCTCACTTTTTTTTAACTACTTTTAAAATGTCCCAGTTTTTTTTCTCCTCCTCCCATTTTTGCCCTTTATTCTCAGCTTATTTTAATTACTACAACCTGTTCAAAGTACAAAAGTAGTTTGCAGATGGGAGAAGAGAGGACAAGGCAGAATCTTGCGGTTCCCAGTAGGTTTAGGCAAAAGCAAACTGCTGTAGCCTCTCCTAGCTTCTGTGTTCTTTCTCATTAATACATTTTGCCCTCTTGACCAAAATCTAATAATGCTTGCCTACATGTGTCCCTGTTTTCATCTGTAAAGTGTTGGAGGATATGCATAACCTGGGATAGCCTTGTGGTACCATGTACAGGCCTTAGAAGTAAAACAAGTATTTATGATTGAAATCCTTAAGGAAACAGACTTTGGCAAAACTTCATAACAGACTTGTGTAATATACCAAAAGGGGAAAGACAAAGATGTATTTGTCACCTTTATTGTTTATATTGATTTTGGAAGTATTAAGCAGAGCCATCAGACAAGAAGAAAAGAAATTAAAAGAATAACTGTTAAAAACAAGTGTACAAGCCAAGAGCATATGCAGATAAGGTAGTTATTTTCTTACAAGCCCCCATAGAAGGTGTGAATAATTTAGTCAAGATGTTAAAGAAATATGGATCCCTAGCCAGGTTAAAACTAAACAAGGAAAAAAGTTTGGTTGATGAAAGAACAGCAAAAATCACTAACGGAAAAAACAGCATTCAAAATCATAAAGAAAATAAAGAATTTAGATGTTATATTTGAAACATAACATACCTAATTATTTCAGAATAACTCTGTAAAAACTTGAAATGACATCAAACAGAATCTTCAGAGGTGGTCTAAACTGAACCTTTCTTTATTAGGTAGAAGATCAGCTATCAAAATGAATCTATCACCGAAAATGCTATTTCTGTTTCAGACAGTTCTGAAAATAATTAATGATACACCTTTTAAACAATGGCAAAAAGATGTATCCAGAATTTTGTGGCAGGGAAAGAAGCTCAGAGGAAGAATGAAAGTCTTACAAGATGTGAAACAAAAGGGGGGGGGGTTGCCTTTTCCAGATTTGAGATTATATTTTTATGCACCTTTTATAGTATGCCTAAAAGACTGGTTGCTGCTTAAAAGAAAAAGGCTTTTTGATTTAAGATTTGGCTGGCATGATTTTTTAATGGCATGATAAAATTAAAGCAAATATAAACTTCGATAATCATTTAATAAGGCATGCCCTACTCAGAGGCCCTTTCCGCACAAGGCAAGTGAATCGCTCTGTGCCATTACTCACCACTTCTTCTTTGCTCGAAGCAACGCAGACTTTCCCTTAAGCCCTTCTGCAGGGCTCCTCTGTTTGTTCCACGGTGATACGGAGCACTGTGAGGTCTTCAGATCCACACTGGTGAGGCTTACAAAATGGTGGCTTCCAGTTGTTTGTGGGTCCAGACCAACCACTGAAGCTGGCCACATCCACAGCCTGCCCTTTGCTGATCGCAGGCTCACATTGGTGCGAATCTGTGCATCTGCACAACTGAGCAGGAACACAATGGCACGCTCCGGAAAATTGAAAGACCGATTTCTTCCGGTCTTCACATAGCACGCTGGAGGACCACTTGGGAGCCTTTTGGATTGGACTTAAGCCCTTTTCGCACCTTACCTTTTCCCGGTGCCGGGCTGCTCGGCATGCACATGAAGGCTTGGGAGGAATGCTGTTGCATCCCTCCTGCTTCAACTCTGCAGCTCCTTCCTCGTCACACGAACACCCTGCCTCTTCCATTCGCAGTGTAGCCTGGGACCTTACAGGCTGCACTGAGGAGAGGATATGTGGCTGGTCCGGCTCCCGAGGCTCCATGTGCCAGGTAAGTGTGCACGGGGCCTCGGAGCAATGCACGACCATGCAACATTTTTGGCTTTGAGCCGAAAATGAAAAAATCCGTGTGCAGTCAGCGTCTGGCCTTTGAGCGTTGTGCAAATGTGAGTGCATCATACGGACCGCTCCTTACATTTACACGACGCTCAAGAGGCCCTTCGCTTCAGAAATTCCATGCAAAAAGGGCCTTAGATGTGGAACTAAGGTAAATAGTCCCAACCTAGTCCAATCCAAGGTGTGGACAACCTCTGTGACAGGACGCCTTGGCCCGTCTTAACTTCCCTGTGCAGAAAGGGCCAGAGTATGCAACAAATATAAATGGTGATTATGACCCTTTTTGCACCTTACCTGTTCATGGAGACAACTGGTATGGGTGTTAGCTCTGTCAGGACGGGAGAGCGACAGGAGCGTTCCCCTCCATATCAACTGCCTACATGTTCCAGGAAGTCTGATGATCATGCCTCTTCCTGCCACAGCACAGTTGGGTCATTTTCCAGGCTATGCTGGGGCAGGCAGCCCAGCTGTTGTGCTTCCAGGGCCTTTGCAGACAAGATAATTCCACGATGGTGGAGCAATTACCAATCACTGATGGGGAAAATGATTTGCGGTATGATTGCACTGCCTGAGGATGGGAGAAGGATGGCACCACAATGATATCATGCATAAGCATCGTGACAGTACTGCTCTTCTCCCGTCCCTATGGCGGGTTGAGTGCTCGAAGTCATAGGAGGCTCAGAGTATCCTCTTAGGTTTTGGGACTATTTTGCTTAACAAAGGGCCTTTCTGCATTACATTGTTATAATGCTATTATTCCACTTTCGACATCTTGAGGTTTGTAGCCTATTGAGGCCAAAGAGCTCTCTGGCTGAGAATTCTAAATGCTCCTCCCTAAACTGCAAACCCTAGAATTCCATAGGATGTTGAAAGTGGAATAATAGCACTATAACAGTGGAGTGTGGAAGTGCCCTAACACTGTTCCTATTTTCTCTGTTATCTTCTAAGTTTTGTGTGGCAAGATTTTGCCCTGACAGGTATGGCAGGGAGCAGGTGATACAAAGCAAGTTGTAACACCCTAACATAATTATCCAGTGGTCAGAGCTTCACAGGCTGATGATGTTCATTTGTTGGAGGAAGAGAATATGTTGATTCTAGGGAATTTGCAACAGGAGTTGAGGGCTGTGTTAGCTAGTCAGATGATGAAAAGGGACTAAGCAGACATTTATCCCTTGTCCATGGCAGTTATTGGGGGCTTCAGTGATCACCTTTGGCACCTTTTTGGTGTGAAGCAGGGCTCTAGACCCTCCCCTTTAGGAGTCTGCATCCCAGGGGTTGGGGAAGAAGGCTATCCTTGAGGCAAACTTGGGATTTGGGCTCTCACTTATTGGATTCTAAGGCTTGGGTGGGAGTTCCCTGGGTTGTCTTCAAATTTTGCCAGGCCAGGGAGCCACCCAAGTATTTGAATTTCCCTCAGGTCTGATATGTTTTACCCAAGGGAAGGCTGAGAAGGTAGACACAGGTTGCCGCCTGGTCTCAACTGGATCCTCATCAGTTTGCTCCCCTCTCTTGCTCCATTCCCAGGCCAATACAACTTTAAAAGGTTAGGTCAAATAAAGTGGCCCTTATTTAACCCAGTTTTCTGTGTCTGGTTTTGTTATTTCATAGTTGGTCATCAGTTTAATTTTTTGCTTTAACCATTCACACAGCATTGCAAGCTTTCTCTTACTCAGAAGATAACTGCTGTTAATAATAATAATAAAGCATCCTTTTTGAAAATATGAATTAAATAGTCAGGAGCTCCTTTTATCCTTTTTCAATCTGGATTTTAAATGTGCAAAGGCAAAATCTGTCTTGAAAGGAAAATGCTTAATCACATTTTCTGAAGAGCAATCTGTCATTAGGAGGTGTTTGATTTGTCTTCCTCCTGAAGCAAGTGTGTTGCTCCAGGAGGTGGGTTAGTGGCTATAGTACAAGGCTTGCTATTATGAGAAATCACAGATTCAGATAATTAATCCTTTATGAAATTTGCTATGTAGCTTTGAGCAGAGTTTGCCAGTTGCCTTCTTCTTCTTTTTTTTTTTGGAATATAATTCCCAGAATCCCCAACCAGGTATAGCCACTGGCTGGGATATATTAGCTATTATGTTTCCCTCCTGCTACAAACCCTTGCCTATGGTATGACTTTGAGGAAATCATTATCTGCAGGTAGGCAGTCAAGAGAGAAGTAAAAGGAGAAAAGAGCATAGGCATCATGCACAAGCACATTGTTGGAATTAAATATGAGAGCCAGCATGGTGGAGTGGTTTGAGCATTGAACTATGACTGCAGAGACCAGGGTTCAAATCCCTGCTCAGCCATGGAAACCCACTGGGTGGCCTTGGGTAAGTCACACTCTGTCAGCCTCAGAGGAAGGCAGAGGCAACTCCCTCCAATAGAACTTGCCAAGAGGACGCTATGATAGGTTCAAAAATGACTTGAAGGCACACAACAACAACAACAACAGCAGCAGCAGCAGTAACACCAACAGCAAGGCTAAAACCTCCTTGCTAACAGCTGTACAGCCTTGGCACATGGGTCCAAACAGTGGGTGTTCTTCTTACTATCCAAGCAAACCCCTCACCCTAGCCTGCCTTCTGGGGAAAACTATGGCCCTTTCCACAATGCCCTCTCATCCTGCCATGGGGACTGGTGAAGAATGGGACTGCGGCAATACTTCTGCATGATGTTGTCATAGTGTCTCTCCTCTCCTGTCCCCAGGTGGTATGGCCATGGGTTAAATCATTGACAAATTTTCTCTGTCCATGACATGCAATTGCACCACCATCCCACACTCACCTGTCCAGTGGAAGGGCAGGAAGTGCAATGGCAGCACTTCCTGCCCCACCACAGCCTGGGAAAGTACTTGGCTGCACTGCGGAAGGAAGTGGCATGTCTATCATGGTCCTTTCCACAGGGAACCGGTCCCGTGTGAAGGGAAGTGCTGCTGTTGCACTCCTGCTGCTGGGATTGCCACCACACACCACCACAAAAAGGTAAGCTGTGGAAAGGGCCCATGGGATGCCAGGTTATGAGTGTCCATGTGGACATGACTGACTGTATGGCCACATCCTGCAGCAAGAGAGTGAAGCAGGTGACCTCATGTAGGAGCCTCCATAGGTTAAGGAGGTTCTTTCCTCTTAAAGTCACCTTCCATACGTACAGACTAATAGAAATAGTGACAATAGGTATGGGAGCATTGTGCTTCCTCCATTCTGTGCTTTTTCTAAACTGGAGGTCTGATTTTAATGACAGCTGCATGAACTAGGAATCAACAACTAAAGGGGTTCCTGAGTTAAATCTGGCCACTGAAAAGATAATGGCACTCAGGAATGATGTCACTGAGGCGTGAGGCCAGTTTGAAGGTAGGGCCGAGAGGACACATTTTGTTAAGTAAAATGCTGTTGTGTCCAGTATTTTCATTTTGATATGAACTTTTACTCCCTTCTAAACAAACCTCTTATGTTTTAGTAGCCGTGAAACAAGTCTGAAGTTCAAAGTTGACTACTTCTTGTTACTGCTGCTCAATGGTGGGACAAGCTTCAGATTCTGCAAATAGATGGTTGTCATACATAAGGCACCAGAACAAGCAATCTTGTTCTGCTACAAATGAGGGGAGTTTTTACCTTAACATCTGTGGGAATATATTGATAAAATGTGTTCTAGTTAAAGCGATGCCTTTGCCTTAATAGCATGTTGTTGCTGCTGCTGTTTCTAGAGGTATAGCTTTATTAGTATTGCCTTCACTGCCTAGAAGCCCAAGCAAGAAGCATAAAGGGGCCCATTTAACAGATTTTTGCGCTGCTTGCAAAGCTATTAACAGCTTATTAAAATGACAGTCTTTTTTCCTATGGAATCTTAAATAGAAAGACTAGTGGGGGAAAAGATACCACAAGATTTTCTGTAGCTTCATTCAAAGTGCAATTGAGTTAATTAAATTACCGTTGTTGGGTTTTTTTTTAAAGGACTGTTGCCAGGTATGCAAAGGAAACTCAGAACAGTAGTCCCTGAACAGCAGCAGCAACAACAATAACCCTACAGAGGAAGATTGGAAAGAGAAACTGCGGAACTGGAATGTATCTATAAATGCCAGTCCACTGGCACTGGGATGAACAGAAACACTTTTGTCCTGGCACACTGCACATATAGTAATATTAGTTAACACCCCAGCCTCATGAGGGCTCTCTCTTACCCAGTTTATCACATCTCCTTTCTGATTTCCAGCCAGAACCACATTATATTCCAATAAGTCCCTCCATCATTCATATGGTTATCTACGCACCTTGGCTTTACACAACATATTTCCTCCTGCCTTTGATCCCACTGACCACCCTTAAAACTGAACTTGTCACTTCCTCACCATACCCACAAGTTTTGCATTTCTATTGTTATTCACACATACTGTCTATTCATTCACACTATGGAGGTCTAATCCTAGACACTTCTCTCCACGCATCTGATGAAGTAGATGCAAGACCACAAAAGCTTATGCTACTAACTTTTTTCTCACCAGTAGTCTCAAAGGTGCTACAAGATCCCTTTGCGTTCTGACCCAGACTAACATAGCCATGTCTTTGAATTTTGTTGCCAGGTAGTAAGAGATGTTCTAGCTAGTTACAACAGAGGTCAGCAATGGTGATTGGTTTCCTCCTCTGAGACCCTCTCAGGGCCACAACGAGTAGCAAAAATGCCCCCAAAACAAAAGAAAAAAAATAGAACTGCAAGTTGACAGAAGCAGTTTTTCCAAGTCAGAACTATACCAGGCCTTAAAATCTCAGTCTCTTACGATCTCAGGGCCAAAACTTGAGCCCTAGAGACAATTCCTTTGTGATATCATATAAGATGATATAACATCATAAATTGAAGCTCCTACAGATGTCATTAAGCATAGCACAGTAGCATAAATCACAACTGCACAGAGTATATCATTAAAAAAAAAGATAAATCAAGCAAATGAAGAAAATGTATGTCTACTTTTCAAAGCTACACTCCCACCTTGAGATTCTTCCTCCTCTCTCTGAAGACTGGAGAGGAAAGTCTAGGCTCTGAGATATGGCAACCAATGTTGGAAGGTCATTTCTGGTGTATGAAAATGGATATATGTTTATGCAAAAGAGTCCTGCAACCTGTTTCAAAAGTGAATTGCTGGACCTGGAGGCTAATAAGAGTAGCCATTTTTCTCTTTTTTTGTTTGGCCAGAATTCTAGAATTCTAACTCTACTAATTCTAACACTGCCAGTGCAAATAGGCAAATCTTAGGGATTGCAGGAAACCCTGTAATGCTGAGACCTAGTTACTGGGATCAAACTGAAACAGAGCTTCCAAAAATCCCAATTTCCCAGGGACAGTCCGCATTAATCCTCTGCCATCCCAATCTTTCAGCTGCTTTCAAAGTGTCCCTGTTTCTCTCTCTTCCATCCAGTTTCCCCCATTGTCTTCAGTATATTTCAATTGAAGCAAACTGAGTTCAAAGTATAAAAACAGTTTGCACTCAACTATCAGGAAAAAAGGAGAGATGAGACTGGATCTTGCCCTTCCCAACAGAGGTAGGCAAAAACAAACTTCTCTACTCTCTCCCAGTTTGTATTTTATTTGCCATCTTGACTATGCTGTGATATTGCTTGGCCTCACATGTCCTAGTTTTCACCTGTGAAATGTTAGAGGGCATGAGAGATAGAAGCTCAAGATGGTCTTGATCCAGTATATCAGAGAAACCCCCTCTTTGCAAATTCTGGTTCAAACTTAACCTTATCTGTACCTGTAGTGCTTGGGCCTTTCTGCATTACACTGTTATTGTGCTGTTTTCACTTTCAATATACTGTAGAATTCTAGGGTTTGTAGTTTACTGAGGCCAAAGAGCTCTCCGGCTGAGAATTTTATGTGCCCCTCCCTACACAGCAAGTCCCAGGATTCCATAGGATGTTGAAAGTGGAATAATTGCACTATAACGATGTAGTGAGGAAAGGCCCCTTGACTGAATTGTCCAATGGCTAGTCAACAGCTAGACATACTCAATTGATTTAATGAGTCCACTCTAGTGAAAACTAACAATAAAATTCAAGATTGCTTAAATATATTGTAAACAATTATAAGGAAACCATTAACCATTCATTGACTAAACTCTTAAGAGGAAAAAAAGAGGAAGAGACAGGAATATTTGCTTCCCAGTAATACTATTCTTTTTTTCTAATTTATTTCTCAATCAATTGATTGGGTCTTATTTTTGGAGAAAGCTGGAATATAAATTAAATAAATGAATAAATACCAATTGACTGTTTAAATGTCAGTTTCTTCATAAAAATCCCAATATGGGTAACAATATTAAAACAATAAAATACAAAAAAACCCCACCTATAATAAATTAGCAAAATGCACTCATCCAAGAAAACCAGAAGTAATCACCAGAGGGAAGAATATGCCACAGGAATCCAGTTACATTAACTGGATAGTCAAAAGTGCCCAGATAAACAGGCAGTCTTATCTTGGGACTAAAATATGAGTTAATCTGACACCAAGATAAGGCACAGGTGAAATGCAAGAAATCAGCATTGTGGAGTTGGGTACTGCTATGAAGGAGGTCCTATCTGATATCACTACCTGATCTGTTTCTCTATGTAGCAGAACCATGAGATCTCTCCTAGATCTTAGAGTACAGGGAAACTGATAGCATAAGAAGCATTCTTTTATACGCTTGGGGTCAGATTACTTTGGGCTTTGTAGGTCAATAGTAGTAGATTGAATTTGGCCTGGAAAAGATAACAGAAAACCAATGAAACTCTTTGAGGATCAGTGTCAGAATATGAGCTCTGACAGATGTTCCTCAGAGCATCTTGACAGCTGTATTGTATCAGTTGAAATTTCCAGATCATCTTCAAGTTGTCATGAATGTTGTTTTTGACAGAAGGGTGGAATATAAATTTGCAATGTACAAATAAACATGTTTAAAACAATGATGATGACAACAACAACCAGGACCCCACATTCAGGAAATCACAATTATCCAAATTAAAGATGACCAGAGCACGGGGCATGGTGGTGACACTAAATCAAAGTGGAGACCAACTTGCTTCCCATACTTTCCATATCTGGGAGTGCACATGAAAGGGACATGGATGGAAAATTAAGTGAATCATATTACCCTTCCTTGAACTGCAGAAACAAAGAAGATTATCAGTACCTGATAAGATATAATATGTAGCAGACATGTGGTGTTCAGTTTCTTGGACCTTGTATTAGGCTAGATGGCCCTAGATAAGGGAGAAAGGCTAGTGCTTTAACTCTCTGTGTGAGACAGGAAAGGGAATGAGGTAGCTACATCTAGGTTTTATGAACCTACAAGTGCACTTCTGATCACTTCTATTTCATGATTTCCTCTTTGGGAAGGGTATTTTGGAAGATTGGCATGGCCTGTGGTAGATCCTGGGCTCACCTGCTGCTTGTTTAAGACAAGGATGTTACTTTTGGGAGGGAAAAAGAGGTATGCTACCATATATGTAAAGAAAAAGTCTTGCAGTGCCTTATAGACCTTTGTGTGTGTGTGTGTGGAATAAATTTCTGCAGATTAGAAGTTCTCTCAAGTCTACAAAAGTTTAGCTTTGTTAAAATTGGTTAGTCTTTAAGATACCACAAGGAGTCATATGTTTGGTTTTACTGCAATAAACTGTTTGACATGGCTTTCCCTTGGTAAAAGAGAAGTTCCTTGTTAGAACTTGAAATTTCGACAAGATGGTCTCCAGAAAGTGCTTTATGAGTGCTTTATGAGTGCTCCAGAAAGTGCTTTATAAGTCTAAAGGTAGGCATCTGCTATCTTATAATTCAGGACTGGAAACATGGCTTTGACGTTCCCTGCTTGTGTTGGCTTCAGTCAACTATATTGGTACACAGCTTCCTATTCTGTCTACCATTCTGCCCATAGCCATTGTACACAATGGTCTTCACAAATCATGGAGTAGCTGCTCAATGCTGCAGCACTTATGTCCTAAATACAAGTGAAGGGGAAAACCTATTATCCTTTCCTGTTTAAATAGCAAGTGCCCTCCCCATGTAACCAGTGCCATTCCTCAATAAATGGGTCCAACTTCAATATCTTGATATTGGAGTGTCCTATGCAAAGCCCCCTAGAAATTCATTTTTAAAAAATAAATGGTTTTTAGGTGTCAGCATATTCTTTTAATTATCTGCTTCCCTTCTACACCCTTGTCCTCTCTTTTGGTAAGCTTATTGAGAAGAGGTTGGAGGTTCTGCTGACACTTTTTCGCTCTCACCCTTAATCTCTCACATGAGTGCCGACAGCACCATGGACGATCGCTTGGCTCCCCAGAGCACAGGACTGAATACGGTTGATTGCCTCCCTGTATTTTCTTTATAAAACTTTAAATATTCATAGCTCTGTCAAATTAAATGAGATCCTTACACTGTCATTCACAGCAGCTCATTGAGTCCACCGGTACTTGTCCTGTTGCTATTCAAAATTTTCTCTGGATATTTCACATTTATCTAACATTATTCCTCGCCAGCTCATTTACTGAGGAAGCTAAGCAGTTATACAACATATAACAGGCATTGCTTTCAGACTGGCTGTTGAGTCTTTCCCAGATCCTTAGAATGTGAAAAAGCTTCAGGACAGTACAAACCAGAAATTATAAACAGTTTGTAATGAAACAGTTATCATATTAACAGCACAGTCCTAATTCAAAAAAAGGTTGGAGGTAGAGAGAATCAGGTGCAATGTCTTATGCTGGAAGACCTTTCTTCTGCTGGCTAATTTTGCAGATCAGCTGAGAGAGCAATCTGCTAGCAGAATTGCTCTGTTGCTGAAAACATGCTGGGAGAAGAGCTGAAAAGGAGGTGGAGAAACAGTAGGGGTTGAAAGAGGAAAAAAGATCCTCCAAATCCAAAATTCCTCCAGCTGGAGAATGGTTGGCACAAAGTCAGACCAAGGAGAGAGCAACCCTAAATAATTGCCAAGGCTGAGAGGGGTTTGGGTTCAGCACAGTTTCAGTTGACCTAGTATCCATTCAGATGGCCCTTGGTTATTTTAGCCAGTTAGGACTGCACTATAAGGAAACAATGCTTCTGACCAAGCCTGCAAGAAATGCCAAGGACCAGAGCTCTGTCCATTCTCATCATTATCCAAACTGTAGTGTAGCTTTTGCCTATGCTTCTGAATTTTCTAAGAGTGCTACCTTGGAAATTAAATGCAGCACATAACAGCTAGAAAACTGCAGCCTGAAAGTAAAATGTTTGTCCCATACTCATACTTACATTCTCCCATCTGGGGTAATTCTGGCTTCTGTAAACTGAATGAATTAGTTATGGATGGAAGCCTTGGGGAAGAGCTAGTATTTGTTGCTGGCAATATTTACTGGATGTGTAAGAATTCTTTTATGATGAACTAAGATAGGTTGAGGAGATGAGTCTGTGTGTGTGTGTGTGTGTGTGTGTGTGTGTGTAATCTGAGCTCAATCCATGAATGTCATACAGTATATTCAGGCACACCACATAGTAATCATTGAAAGGAGTCAGAATGGTGTAATGGTTTGAATGTTGGATTAAGGCCCTTTCTGCAGGTCATTACTGCACTATTGTGGCAACGCATGGGCAGCGGGACCACCATGATGCCTCCACATGACATCGTTACAGTCCCGTTGTCCACATGTCCCCAGGCAGTGTGATCACAAGGTACCAGTAAATCATGGGTGGAGTTTCTCCATCTATGATTCCCGATTGCACCATGCTCCCGCCGTGTGCCTGCACTTACCTTCCATGTGGAGGCCCTGGAAGCATGATGCATGTGCTTCCTGCCCTGGCACAGCCTGTGAAAATGTCCAGATGTGCTGCAGCAGGAAGAGATGTGTCCCTCAACGCTTCTTTCTGCAGTAAGCGAGCTAGTGATGAGGGCAGCACTGGTGTCTGCATTCCCATTCCAGCAAAGTTACTGCTGGGATGATACTGGGATGACTGTGGACCCAGGTAAGCTGCAGAAAGGGCCTACGACTCTGGAAGACCAGGGTTCAAATTCCCCCTCAGCCACATAACTCCACAGGGTGAATCTGGGCAAGTCACACCCTCTCATCTTTGGAGGAAAACAATGCTTCTTTGAATAAATTTTGCCAGAAAAACCCAGGGTCACCATAACTTGGAGTCAACTTGAAGGTGCATAACTACAACAAAAAGAAATCTGACCTGAGTGCCTCTGGAAGTACAAGCACCAGATCTGAAGAGTTAATCTATACTAACAAAATACTCATTATTGTGAAGGAGAGGGAGGACTTGTACATTGTAAAGACCTATCACCCTTTGGGTTGCTCTGTATCAGAAATGGGAAACAGGAGTTCTCCCCACTGCAAGAGTATTGGAAAGGTCAACTTTTTATTTCCAGATGGATGTTAATGACTGCTACTTCCTAATCAATTTCATTTGAGGCTCTCTCTATGTGCAGGCATTTGTCTGCATGCACATAAACAAGTGCTAAAGTAGCTCCAATGGATAGGAGCTAAGCATGTTCTTACATAGCCATTACATATCTTGGGTGCCACAACAGAGAGGACACTCACTTGGTTACATATTCCTCTTCTATAAAGCAACAACTGAGTGGACCCAAAGGATAACATCTGAATTAGAACAGAGGATTGTTTCTTACATATTCCAATCCCAAACTGTGCATGGCAGGGATGGGGAACTACTATTAATTAGATGGAGTTGTATTGTACATCAATTGTACCTTCCCATTTATCTTCAAGGAGGGAGATGGGAAAAATCTATCAGTTGAGCATACTTTGGTATTTGAATTTTCCTCAGGATGATTATTAAAAAATGTTAGAGTTAGCAATGTTGGCATGCCTATGCTCATTAAATGTTACTTTGCATGTCTACAGACTTCCAGCTTGATTTACTGCACCCACTCTCTTCTGGTAGCATTCTAACCTGCAGCCATCTCTCTCTCATTTTAGTACAAAAAGCTATTTTTATATATCTTACAAAAAATTATTACTTTCTCTGATAGACCTTGTTTGAGGATGGACAGGCATAACAATTGTTCAGCTTCTGCCTTGCCAGCTAATTTATTCTGCTGGAAAGATCCACTATCTCTCACATTTCCCAACCAGAAATCTGTGCCTTTCGTGATTTTTCCCCCAGAAACAAACTGACCTGAAATTCTCCCCTACAGAGACCAAATTCAGTATGTATGAACTTTCCAGCATGGAGAGGATGAGGTTGTACTAGTCTGCTATATTACTGTTAAACGGGTGTGTGTGTGTGTGAAAAAATTGGTACTAACATAGCTGAATACTCAGGGATTCCATTGGAGGCTTTGAGAGCTAAGCACTCAAAGCATGGATGAATGGATCTATGATACTGCATTTTTCTGACATTTGACTTCTACAATTTCATATCTTTTCATCTTGAATACACAGAAATCTGATATTTTTGCTAATTCCTATTAAAACAAAACTGAAACAAAACTCTCACCCATCCTTACTTCAAGGAGAATCTTTCGTAAAGGACATGGCAATCAAAGCTTGGAAAGGAGTGAGTTACAGGCCATTTCTGCACTAGACTGTTATAGTGCTATTTTTCCACTTTCAAAGGCCCCTCCCTAAAATGCAAATCCCAGGATTCCATAGGATGTTGAAATTGGAATAATAGCAATATAACAGTCTAGTGCAGAATGGCCACAGTTAGACAATGCTATTGTTAGGTGAATTTGTAATCGGTTGACCAACTGAACCCAAAGAGTGCTCCCCAATGGATCTTGATGGCCCTCACGGTCTCTTCCAGTCTTATGATTCTATGAGTTACACGGTCATAAAGTAATTTGCTACTGTTGTAGATTCAGGGGTTGTTTTTTTTAAAAAAAATGCATGGCTGGACTTTCTCATTTCTTTAAAATATCTGGAAGTAAGTGAAAGTAACTAGCAGAGTTGTTTCAGTTGCTTCAAAAATGTGAATGCTAAAGAATCTGGGCTGTGATGCAAACATGCTAACTGAGATCCTAGTGATAGATGGTGGGGCAGAATGGTCCACCAATGTATTTAAGCAGGAAATGATGTAGGTGGCAGCCTGATAATAACATGGCCAGCACTTACATCCACTTGGGAGCTTCTTGGTGCCATATATAAACTGGTCAGTGGCTGTCATGGTCACAGCTGTCTATGTGGAAGAGCTGTGCCTTGGTGTTATTTCATCATCAGAAACCCTATATATAAAGGGGCATCAGATACCTCATTACTCAAGGTTGTGAGATGTACAACTGTAGTATAATTGAGAGTTGTACTAGCAAAGCACCCCAAAATGATTCTTTTTCCTTAATAGATGTTTCCAATGGAAGATAGAACTGTAATTCAAAGCTTGGCCTCTACAGTCAGACTCTCATACTTGTCTCCAACATTCAAAAGAACAATGGGGGAGCAGATTTGCAAAACAGAGGAACTGAGATACTTAACCCTCTGTTACTCAACCATATTTCTTCTCTTCCAGTTGCTTTTCCCATTCATTTCAGCATCCCAGCCTCAAGGCTCTCTCTAGGAGAAATAAGCCAAGATGAAAAAATAGTCTGAAGAGTGAAAATGGTGGGTGGTGAAGGGTTTAGATATCATCCCCCACCAGGTTCTTACTCCCTGCAAAAATCCTTTTTAATTGTTTGTGGCTAACAGGGATCTAACATTCCTGTTTGTTGCTAAATTGTTATCTTGGTTCTGCCTTAAGTTGCCTTTCCTTTTTAAAAAATGCTTCTTATCATCAGTTTCTTTACATATTCCTCCCATGTGATGTTTATCCTCCTCCATTGCTTCTGTTGGTATAATTTATATACTCAGTTTATCTACACAAGATTTACAGTTACAATTGGAAGAGAGCTACTGTTGGGTTTTATTTCCAATTTGTACTGACTGATTTATGTTGAACATTCATTCTTGTAAAGCTGTAATTAAAAAAAAAAAAAAACCCTTTGCAAAATTTTAGACATTCACCCTCCCATGGAACATCATGGAACTATGAAAGAAAACAGATATCCCTTCAGTAATCTTAACATCACTGGCTGTGGTAGATAAGAAATTTCTAATATGGGTCTTTTTTTATTTTGACACCATGATATTACAGGAGACTCTCAAGAGAGGTTTATCTGGGCTCTTCTTTGTCCACTTTAAAGTGCATCAGGAATACAAGGACACAAGAAAATTCTTTATACTGAATCTGTTGATTGTTCCATCTACCACGATATTGTCAACTATTAATGGCTAACGCTTTCCAGCATTTCAAGCAAGAAACTTTCCTACCTCCACCTGAAGATGACATAGATTGAATCTGCAACCTTCTGACTACAAAGCATATGCTCTACTGAAAAATGTAAAAGAATGTCAGTGGTTTTAAGATCTGAATGAAAACAGCTCATTTCACACTTCCTGAGAGGCACTGCAGAAGAAACAATGCTTTCTCTCAGCAATCTATCTTGCTGTAAAGCTGACAGTATGGTTTCATACTCACAAGATCATCCATAGGGCTGGTATTCTATACTACCTACTTAGTTAAGTACACTAAGCATACTTAACATAACTAAGCAAACTTTCCTGGCTCAAACCCCCAGCATGATGGAAACATCATTTGCCTATGCTCTGATCACCAGCAGAATGGATCTCCTTCTCCTTACATAGCTGATGCCCAGTAAAGTACCATGGGGCCTCCGTATATGCAGGAGTTCCATTCCAGATGTACACCCCTAATTAAAAGGTATACAACTTTAAAATGTGTTCAAACATGCTCTAGTCCACAAATCTGTACACTAAGAAACAGGTATATCTTTTGGGAAAGGCATATGACCTTCAGGAAGGAAAAAACAGGTTCTCAGGTAAAGGAACAAAAATCAGGAAGGGAACAAAGGTCGAACATGGAGCAATGTAATGGAATCAGGACTGAGAAGTGTTCACATTTCTAGCTCTACCACTGAGGTACAATTCCTCCCAGAACAGAAATGAGCATTACTGGGTATTTGCTGAATGTCCCCCATTGGGGCGGGGGGCTTCTGTTGATCTTGATGTGTTTGCCATCTCTTTCTGTTGCTCCTCTCCTCTCCTTGCCCCTGCCTTTTCACTTACTGTATTGAAGAGGAATAAGTGAAAGGAGAAAGAACAGTAACAGTAGTATCCCTTCTTTATGTCTGAGGGATGGTGTGGATTGTGTCCAGAGGAGGAAAGCAATTGAACAAGAAATGATAATGGTGATAAATGGACTCAGGGAGGTTATATGCCCAGCATATCTTAGACAAGAGCCTCCTAAAACTGAGAAATGGCACAGCCAGCAAGCCTTTTTAAACGGTTGAGTGAGAAATGGTGCTATCCACATTTTTGCCTCTGAAGATTTTTAAAAGGCAAGATATGCCAATTATACAGGAGCCCTTTGAGTTACAGCAGGATATTGTGGTAAAGAAAATATAGATAAAATATAGTTGTGGTTCTTGTTTATGTAAAGAAACTAACCAATAAGTCTCAGACACTCAGATGTGCTTCAAAGGGCCAATTTTTGTGCTCAGCACTAAATACGGTTACGTTGGTGACCACAAGAGACAGAGTCCTCTTTGTATTGGGCCCACAGTTCTGCAATGATTGGCTTATATTTCAGCATGGGGCTTTGAGAAGATGTTGAAAATATCCCTCTTCACTTCTGCCTTTAAGAATGTGAGCAGCCTGTGTAATTCACTGCAGTTTTCCTCTTCATAATTGTTTGTCTATGTGATGTATCTCCTAACAGCCCTCGCTGTACATTGCTTTGTGAAGCAGCTTATAAATCCTTTGAATAAATGAATAAATAAATGTACAAGCCATCTCTTGGTGATAAAACCAGATGGCTGTCTCCACAGATGATGAGAATATCTCCGGAGAAGCTTGATGCTCATTTGGGCTCCAAATTTATTCTAGTTTCAATATTGTATGTCTATACATCCTCCGCAGACACAAGAGGGAGTTTTAATGATTTTTTAAGCAGTTGTTTCTTTTGATCAAACACGTAATGCTAAATTGCTAAAACTGATGAGATAGAAGCTGCTCCCTGGGATACACCCTTGTCTATTAGAACTATTATTCCCAACCTTGCCTCTAGTCCCCCCCCCAGAAAATGGCACTAGCAGTGGATCTACCATAAGGCAGAGTGAGGTGGTTGCTTCAGAGAGCAGATATGAGGTGATGGAAACAAGGCAGTGAAGGAACTATGTGCCATGTGACCTGCCCTGGAAAGAAACTGAGGAGAGCAACATCTTTTTCTTTACACCATGAAATAAAATGGCATTGTTGTTACTGTGTGTCTTCAAGTCATTTCCAACCCTAGAGCCAACCCTAGAGACCCAAGAGTAAGCCTAGTCTGAGATTTTCTGGGGCTGTGGTGTGTGTGTGTGTGTGACACATTCCAGGGTCTTCTCTACTTGACACACCCAAACTGCCATGGGAACAAGAGAAGGATGGGACCGGGGCAACATTTATGCTTTCTTCCTGGTCCTGTCTGTTTCCTGTCTCCAGGGAGAGCAATTGTGCTGCAAATTATTGACAGATTTTCCCTGTCAATGACTGGTGATCACGCTGTCCTCCTACTATGTACAGTTGCATAGGAACATGGGGGCGGAGGAGGGTGATTCACCCTAGGTGGCAATGTTTCTGGGGCATTCTGGCCCATAGCCATGCACCTGTGTTCCCTGGCCACACCCCCATGCACCCTGGCCCACACACACCGCAGCCGTGCCTCCCACACAGTGACCATGCCCCTCGTGCCGTAGCCCCGCCCCTCCCGCCCCCGCTCCACACACTCTAAGCTCCACCGCTGACTGCACACCTGCACTTTCCTTGTCTGCAGAGGCTCTGGAAGTACAATGGCTGTGCTTCCTGCCCCAGCACAACCTGGGACAATACCCAGCTGCACTACCACAAGAAGAGGCATGGCCGTCGTGCTTCCTGGTTCCTGGAGGCAGCCAGTGCAGAGGGGAGTGTTCCATTGCACTCCCCTTCTGGGAGAGCCACCACCACCATCATCACTGGACACCACTAGGACAAAGGTAGGGTGCAGAAAGGGCCCAGGTCACCCATATTTTCTAATATTTCACAGACAAAAACTGGGACACATGTGGCCAAGTGACATCAGTATGGTCCAGATGGCAAAATTTACTAATGGGGAAGAACACACAAGCTAAGAGAGTCTGCAGCAGTTTGCTTTTGCCTGAGTCTACTGAAAAGAGCAAGATTCTGTTCCATCTTCTCCTCTGCCTTAAGCTGAATTAATTGACTGCAAACAATTTTGGCCCTTTGAATTCAGTTTGCAGCAATTGAAAGATGAAGACAATGAGGAAAGCATAAGGAGAAGAGACGAACTGGGACGTTTTTAAAGCAGCTGAAAAAATGGGACAATTGGGACTGTCCCTACCAAACTGGAATAGCTGGAGAATATGAGGTGGACCCAGCTTGCCTTGATGGCAATATTAAAGTTTCCTGTTCAGCTCAAGGATAAGCCTGTTATCAGGCCATGTAAGGTTGCAGGTTTAGGGTGTCATGAAAGGCCAACAAATTATAGTTAATTATTATTTTTTATTATTATTATTATTATTATTATTATTATTATTATTATTATTATTAGCAGCAATAGTAGTAGTAGTAGTAGTAATAGGCCATTTCCACATGGGCTCAAAAAACCGGCGCAGAGCGTCCTCCAGAGAGGACGTCTGCACCTGGGATCAGACTGGGTTGGACTATTTTACATAGTTCCGCACCTCAGTCTGCTCTGGAACGACCCAAAGTGGTCATGCAGCGTGCTTTTTAAAAACCTGTTTCTTCAGGTTTTTAAAAAGCACAGAGCACGCCACTCCATGCCACTCTGTTCCCGCACTCCAGTCCAGATTTTCAGGCTCGCACCAGTGCGAGCCTGCAGATCCGCTGGGGGTAGGCTTTAGGCTGGTGAGCTTCAGCGGTTGGTGGAAAACCCCCACCAACCGGAAGCCGCCATTTTTGTCCCCAGAGCAGTGCGGAGCGGTGGCCATGCACTGCTCCGGAGCAGCCTGGACCTGAGCGTCGAACCAAGAAGTCCGGTAAGTACCGGACCGGGGCAATTCCATTGCCACGTGTGGAAATGGCCATAGTAAACAGAATCATAGAATCCTAGAACCAGAAGGGACCACATGGGACACCTAGTTCAACCCCCTGCAATGCTGGAATATACAATGAAAACACTCCTGAAAGTTGCCCATCTGATTCTAGCTTACAGATCTCTAAAGAAGGAGAGTCCACTGCCCCAAGACAATCTATTCCACTGTTGAACAGTTAAAAAAGTTCTTCCTAATGTTTGGGTAAAATCTATTTTTAATCCATTAGTTCAGATTCTTGTCTCTGGAGCAACAGAAGACAAATTTGCTCCATCTTCTACATGACATCCCTTCAGATATCATGTCACTTCTCACACTGCTTTTCTCCAAGCTAAACAGATGTAACTTCTTCAGTTATTCTTCATAAGGCTTGGTTTCTAGACTGTTGATCATCTTGGGTCATTTCTGCACTGGACTGTTACAGTGCTATTAATCTACTTTCAACATCCTGTTGAATCCTTAACACTTCAGGATTCCATAGGATGTTGAAAGTGGAATAATAGCATTGTAACAGTTAGTGTGAAAATGACCATGGTTGCCCTTGTTTGGATACATTCTAGTTTGTTCATATCCTTCTTGAATTGTGGTGCCCAGAACTGGACATGCTATTCCAGGTGCGGTCTGACCAAAAACACAGTGGTACTATTCCCTCAGTCTGAACCCAATGCTTCTGTTGATGCCGGCCAGAATTACATTGGTTTTTTTTCTTCTTTTTGGCCACTGCATCACATGGTTGCTTCATGTTTAGCAGCAGTTAGCAATTACTTTTCTACACTGCTTATCAATTCAAAGCACATCCTAAGCAGTCTACAATGTGTTTTAGCTAGTTACCCCGCAACAAGCTGGGTACTCATTTTACCGACCTACAGAAGGATGGATGGCTGAGTCAACCTGGAGCTCTGCAGGATCAAACTCACAATGTTGTGACTGCAGTACCGGCATTTAACCACTGCTACACCAGTAGCTTATGGTCTACTAAGACCTCTACATCCTTTTAACATGTACTGCTTTAAAGCCCAGGTGTTCACCATCCTGTATTTGCACATTATTATTTTCCTGCCTAGATTTACATTTATCCCTGCTGAAATTCATTTTGTCAGTTTCAGCCCAGCTCTCCAAACTATCAAGATCATTTTGTATTCTGAACCTGTCCTCTGGAATATCAGGTACCCTTGCCCCACATTTGATGTCCTCTGCAAATTTGATAAGTGTCTGTTCTGTTCTGTTCTATTCTATTCTCTCTTATTCATTTATATCCCACCTTTATCCCAATAATTTTCTTTGGGGCTGAAAATATATTTTGTGCAAAACACACTGATGCTTGCTTGCCTGCCTGCCTCCTTCCTTCCTTCCTTCCTTCCTTCCTTCCTTCCTTCCTTCCTTCCTTCCTTCCTTCCTTTTTTTCTTTCTTTAATACAGAAAAGACATGCAGGAAAATTACATGCAGTTTTATCCCACAGGAATCCATGCATTTGTCTACATTGCATAAATTATACACAATTTGTGCACCTTTATAGAATTTGTGCTAATACTTGACCAATTGCTTGGAAATTTCACAGAAAACCTAGTATCCTCATGGACCAGGGAGAAAATTATTGGTTCCTGCATGAGGAAAATAAAATATACATCCCAAGTTGCATTGCATTCACTGCTTTGAAAAATTACTTTTTAATACAACGGGTCTCCAAATCTCCCTTGCAAAACATGGCAGGGAGGATTCCAGCAGGTGTAACACCCAAAAATAAGTTTTGAAATTCTGGTTATACTATGTCAGACCATCTAGCCCACTGTATCTATTTCACCTAGATATGGCTTGCCAGAAGAGTTATTTCCCAGTCTGTTCGTACTATCTGCATTTTAAAAGAGAAGGAAGGAAGGAAGGAAGGAAGGAAGGAAGGAAGGAAAGTGTAAAGGGCAATAAGTATGACACACCTCAGGGTCTAGATTCTGTTTGCTCATCATGTAGAAGCACCAATAAAAGCCAAGATGGATGTGTGTTTTAAAATGCCAGTTTCCTGCCTGTTCTGGAAGTACTGTTATTTGCACCCTCGATTTATTTAACCAGTTTCTTGAAAAGGGGGAAAAATAGGGAAGAGATACTGATTTTTTCTTTCTTTCCATTGTTCCCACAATGCTACTTTTAGAGTTGTTGGGTAACTTAGCCAACTCTATAGTTCAAAGTACTGGGAAATCTACTTTTTCAGCTGCCTGCCAGTGCAGACTTGTGTATGGGCACATTGTTCCCATTGTCAAGCAAAACCTGCCACCCATCAGCTGATGCTTTTAAAATCTCACCTCATTTCCTGTTAACTAAGAAGCACTAGTTCACTTCTGAGTGCCTGAGAAAAACCTCTTACAGAGCAAGACCCAAATGAGAAATATGTGTAATTACTTAGTGCTTATTTAATGGATGCTAAATTCACTTCTCAGCAGAACAAAGTTTAGGATTATAACCTCTCATGGACTTTTTCCCAGTTACACTTTGGTGAACGCAGTCTGGTTGATATAGGTTTGTCCATCTCAAATCCCTTCTAAACTTCATTTTACCATTAAAACAGGGAGATGCAAAATACTCTTTCTTTCTTTAAGGCCCTTTTCACAACTTACCTGCAACTGGTACGGGTGCATGGGGATCACACAAGCAGTCTCTTCCGTGAGGCTTTTGCGTCCCCACTGCTTCTGCTCCCCAGGAGCTGCCTGCCAGCCAGCAGACATCACAAGAGCTCCGTCTCTTCCTTCCACAGCACAGCTGAGTATTTTCCCAGGCTGCAATGGGGAAGGAAGCACAAGGGCCATGACTCCAGAGCTCTGCACGGATGGTAAGTGCTTGTGGAGCCCTGGAGAGATGCACAATCACACACTATTTTTGGCTAAAAGCTGAAAATGATATAGTGTGCGATTGGCGCCTGCAAGCCCCAGCAGCGTCGTATGATTGAGAGGACGTTGTCTGAAACACTCTTCGCAATCATGTGATGCTCTGGAGGCCCTTTCGTATGAGAAATGCCATGTGAAAAGGCCCTAAGAGAAATGATGGAATACAGCTATGGTTTTCAGGATCAAACATCCAGACTTAAAAAAAAATAGTAGGGAGGGACAATGATATCATTTGCTACAGATATTTCTCTTTCATTTTCCTTCTGTATCTGACAGAGAATCTGATGGAGGCAGGGGAAGAATGGAGTTTCACAGCAACAATAAATTGTCATGCAAAGTACTTTGGGATGGCTTGGGCCTTAGACAATTAGAACTAATTAGCTTTACTAAAGATCTGCTCATGGTGAACATGAAAACTAGTAGCCTTGGTTTGTTGTGATTGATCAACACATTTGCCTGTGTTACTAGATTTCCTTTAGGACTTGATTCTTGGGATTGTTATCATAGGACCCTATATGAGCCTGCCTGTGCCCTGAGATCTTCTGGGGAGGCCTTTCTTACTGTTCAACCACTCCCACAGGTACATCTGGTAGAAAGGATGAGAGAAGGCCTTCTCAGTGGTTGCTCCCTGGCTCTGAAACTCACTTTTGATAGAGGTTAGACTGACACCCTCCTCGCTATCCTTTTCTAGGCAGGTGAAGATGTTTCTCCAGGCCTTTGAGGGTTGACTGCTCAGGGGGAAATGGCTTCTTGTGTGCTGTATTGTTTGTATTTGTTGTTATTTTTTGTAAGCTTCTTGGAGTCCCAGACTGGGAAAAGGTGAGATCTTAATAATAATGATGATACTATTATTATTATTATTATTATTATTATTATTATTATTATTATTATTATTCCAGTACACCACTGCCTAAGAGAACTGGACATTTTCAACATGAGTTGACCCCGCTACTTCATATGTCTTGTTCTGAAAGCACTTGTGTTCACAGGTTTTCATCAGCATTTAGTTCCTGGCATCCTCAGGCAGCTACCAAGGCCCCATCATGCTGGAAATGCCCACTGATGTAGATACCTGTTCTGAGTCTCCAGTGGACAACCGCTGCTCACAATACTACTGAGATAATATCACCTTGAGCACTATGAAAACTAAAATGGTGGCTGGCTGCTACTTGTGCCCAGCACCCCACTGATGAAAGAGATGCCCATTAGAGGACACCTTGTGAAGACTTCACTCAAACTGGGAGAAAACCCATTCATCCCCATTCATCCTTCATCTGAAAACCATGTGAACAACAGCATGGTCTTAAAACAGTTCAAAGAAGAGACCCAGTCTAGCCAGACAATGAACTAAATTGCCTGTAGAATCTGATGTTTTACGTTCTTATGCCTTCCTTTCTTTTTACAGGGAACACTATATGACCTCCAGTTTTAAAAACATGTTACTTTGCTATCTAATTTCCTTCTGTGCTGTTTACACTTGATCAATGCACATGCTGATCCAGTTATATACTTCCTAAATATTGTGTCCTCAAATTATTTGGGAATCTTCTGCTTTGTATGGTATATAATATGGATAAGCTGAGATCTCTAAATTTGGAATTATTTTTCTAATTTTGGATGAACTCCAACACAAAATAGGAGAAAACTGCTCATTCTTTCTTGGTCACCTTTACTATAGATAATTAAGTATGCAATAATCATGGCATTGACCTCAGGATTCTATATCCAAATGCAGAGGGCTTCTGCTTCCAACTGTCTATATCCTCAGTTTCTTGGGTATGTAGCAGAACTTGTACAAATAATATTCAGAATCCACTTTCTTGGTAGTAAATCCAATTCGTTGAAAACAGTAGAACAAAGAAGTATTCTTTCCTCCTCACTGAACAAATTAATTTATTTAATTATAGATCTCATGCTGCACATGCCTATAAACAGATTCATGCTTGCTACAGAAACTGCAATTGTACTATTTCAGAATTATATACCAACAGTTAATTAAAAGATGGCAAAAAGGCTGTACTGACTAGCTAAAAAGGAGAGGTTATATCAATGTGCAATTCTTGAGATTGTCTTTGTCACACTGTGAGCCAGAATGACCCAACTGAAGTTACTGTTGCGGGCCAATCATCACTGCTAACATTTTCAGAATTACCTTCCCCCCAGTGCTAATACAGGTAAGACTTTCATTTGGCACATTTTCCAAAATTTGCAAATTCTTTGCACATTTGGCGTGGAAAAATTTGAAGTGTAATAAATATGGGAGAAAGAAAAAGTGACAGATTTACCTATACAGGCAGAGGGCTTTGAGTGCTTAGCTCTTAAATGTCTGACTGAATCCCTATGTATTCAGTTCAACCATGTTTGAGTAAGGATTGCCACTTCTTTCTAATAGACTCCTAATCTTTAACAGCTGCACGACAAGCATGTACAACACAATCCTCTTCATACGGGAAAAACTGAATTTCACTCTTGCAGATCTCTAAGATATTTGTTCACTTCCTTCTTGATAAGAAACTTCTTCCTTTATAAACGTGATTGGGAAAAATATCCTTGAGATTAGAATGGTCAAACGCAAAAGAAAGCAAAACTGACAGTTTATTTATTTATTTATTTTAATCATTTCTATCTCACCTTTTCCCCAATAAAGTGACTCAAATTGCCTGCAGATCTGTCTCTACGCAGCAGAGCAGACTTCCAGAAACTGAAATGGGAAAAACACAAGGAATGTGCTTCTTGGGCTAATGTCTAGTCAGTATACAGGCACTCAGTAATGAATATGAATTCCACTGCATGCCAACAGAGCTGAGGAACTAGATTGAAGTATTTGAGTGTCCAGTTAGAAGACAACGCATGAATCTGGAATCTGTGAAGACTGACCACATTTATTTTGGTGATTCACTTACTTCTTGAAACGAAATGAATGAATATCCTTGAATTGGGATATGTGCTTTTAAAATATTAGAGCTAATCTTAGTGAACAAAATAGCAGTCTTGGCATTTCTGGTTTCTGTGTATAAAGAGTTACGCCATTTGGAGCTGCAGAAAGTAAGAGAGCAATTATCTTAAAAGCAGCAATAGAGCAGGGGTAAGCAAGGAGAGGGGGGTAATGGTTTAAATGTTGGACTACAACCCTGGAGACAAGGAATCAATTCCCCACTCAGCCATGGAAACCCACTGGGTGATCTTGTCACATCATACATTCTCTGCCCCAGAAAAGCTGGTGATAGTTTTGCCTTAGGGTTGCCATAAGTTGGAAACAACTCGAAGGCACATAATAACAACAATCCTGAGGCACATTTGAGGACCCATCAGAGGCTGTAGCCCCCTGCACATGTGCACACACACACATGACCAAAAGAAAAAAAATGCCACAAAGTCTGATTATCATTTTCACAACCAACATTTTGGGGGAGGACATATCTTGGGTCAGACAACACCTTATTTTAGTATGCAATCATGCTTCTTAGAAGCTTCCAAGAGTATAATTCTATTTGTTGTTGTTGTTGTTGTTTTGTAAGTAGGAAGGGCAGCTTCTGGGGCTTCTGCTTTGATGGTCTGTATGCCAACCATGTGCTAAATGCTTGTTATTCTGAGGAAATGCATATCACTTCTGTGGTCCTATGAAATCAATTTCTGAACCATTTCTACATAAATCTGCTACTTTGTTCTTTTGAAAAGAAATATGCATGAAAATTTACATTGAAATATATTTCAAATATATTCGGTCTCTAGCCATTTCTAAATGTGTTGTTGCTGCTGCTGCTGCTGTTGTTGTGTATATTCAATTCATTTCAAACTTATGGAGACCCTAAGACAATCCCACCATGGGATTTTCTGGGTCTGAGAGCGTATGATGCACCCAAAGTCAATCACTGGGATTTCATGGCTGAGCGGGGAATTGAACCCTGGTCTCCAGCATCATACTCCAGTGCTCAAACCACTACACCACACTGGCTCTTTGTTTCTAAATGTATTTCCTCTCAAAAACAAATTTAATAAAATACACTTTTTCCAGATTTTTTTGAGCTGACAAATGCCTCAGAACAGTCAAGGCTATTTAGAAACTCGAAGATAAGTAAGTTCTCAACTGAACGTACGTCTGGAGATGGTGTCTGGGATACCAACCAGGTCAGTTCATATCAGAATCCACAAAAACGGAATGCTTTCTGTGAATGCCTATTTGGAAATTAACTTAGGATAGAGAAAGCTGCCTGTGTGGATCAGTTCCATTAGGCTCACCATTCCTAATGCTAGTATAAAACTCACCGAGTTTAATAGAATGGCAGGCCCAGGTAGAGTGTTTCTGTAGACTTTTTGAATGGGGAATTTTATTCTCCCTCAAATGTATGTATTTTAATAATTCAGTCAGCTCACAGGCACGCTGGTGAGCACTTTTCCTTTATTCAACAGGCCAACATTCTTGAGCTGCAATTGAGGAAAATGTCCAATTAACTAGGAATCTGATTTATCTCTCTCCATACACAGAGTACAAGTCTTCCTTAGCTTCAGTGCAAAGAGACAGTGTAGTACAAAGCTAATTCAGCTAAGGACATAGAACATATTTTGGGGGAAGCAACAAGCGGCATTTTCCATGTGAAAGGGCCCCTTGAGCATCACACAAATGTGAGGAGTGGTCCACACGATGCACTCACATTTGCACGATGCTCCAGGGCCTGGCAGGCACTGCTCATGCACTTTTTCATTTTCAGCTTTAAGCCAAAAATGGTGTGCGGCCATGCATCACTCCGGGGCCCCGTGTGCACTTGCCATGTGTGCAGAGCCTTGGGAGCCGGGCCAGTCATACTTCCTGTCTCAGTGCAGCCTGGGAAGGTCCCAGGCTGCACTGTGAAAGGAAGAGGCGGGGCTCTTGCATGAGCAGGAAGCTCGTGCGGAGCTGAAGAAACCTGGATGCAAGGGCCTCTCAGTGCCAAGAAAAGCTGAGTTGCAGAAAGGGCCTCAATGTTAAAAAGCTTAATGGAAATTATTTATTTATAGCTGAAATGATTTGTAATAAGACAGTGCCCTTTATTGATCTCTTTGTACACACGGAAATATATAAACAATTATTTCCTCATGCACACCCCTACCTCTTCTTCAACCTTTACTAACTGGCTTTTCTAGCTTTGTTTTGATTAGAGCTATGCATCAATTATAGAGCCAGCATGTAGTGGTTTAAACACTGGACTACTACTCTGGAGACCAGGGTCTGAATCCCCAGTTCAGCCATGGAAAGCCACTGGGTGACCTTGGGCATGTCACACTCAAAGTGTCACCCAATAACATGCATCAATTAATAAGGTAGCTGTTTTTGTGGCCCTCATTTTCTTTAACAGAAAATTTGGTACCAGAGGTAAAAATAACATGAACACAATGGGAGAGGTTCCTAAACCCTTCATGGTTGGTTGTCCAGGGAGGAGTCGCCATTAAGACTCATTTAAGACATATTGTTAATGCATCCTTCAGGGAGGGCAATTTTCCAGCTTGTTTAAAAGAAGCGATTATACGGCCGCTTCTAAAAAAGCCCTCCTTATATCCCCTGGATATGAATAATTATAGACCAGTCTCCCATCTTCCATTTTTAAGCAAGATGATCGAGAGGGCTGTTGGTCTTCAGCTCCAAGCTGTCTTAGATGAAACAGATTATCTAGATCCATTTCAAACTGGCTTCAGGGCAGAATATGGAGTCGAGACTGCCATGGTCGCCTTAGTGGATGATCTTCGCCTAGGTATCAACAGGGGAAGTGTGACCCTGCTGTTACTCTTGGACCTCTCAGCGGCTTTCGATACCATAGACCATGGTATCCTTCTGGAACGCCTGAGAGGGCTGGGGATCGGAGGCACTGCACTTAAGTGGTTCCGGTCCTATCTCTCAGGTAGATACCAGATGGTGATGCTTGGGGACAGCAGCTCCTCGAAAAAGGAGCTCAAATCTGGCATCTCTCAGGGCGCCGTCCTGTCCCCAATGCTATTTAACATCTACATGAAACCGCTGGGGGGATCATCAGGAGGCATGGAGCAAGGTGCTATCAGTATGCTGATGACACCCAGATATATCTCTCCATGCCCCGGACAATAGCATCAACTAAGGATGGCATCTCGCCTCTAAATGAATGCCTTGAAGCAGTAATGGACTGGATGAGGAAAAACAGACTGAAACTGAATCCAGATAAGACGGAGGTACTCGCTGTTAAGGGTCCTAGCCCAGGTATGGAGGTTTGTCACCCAGTCCTAGACGGGGTCACACTTCCCCTGAAAGACTGTGTCCGCAGCTTGGGGGTGCTCCTGGACTCACCACTTCAGATGACAGCTCAAATTAATGTGGTGGCCAAGAGTGCCTGCTATCAGCTTCGGCTGATAAGCCAGCTGCACCCCTTCCTGGACCTGGAACACCTAAAAACAGTGGTGCATGCACTGGTAACTTCACGGCTTGACTTCTGCAATGCGCTCTACATAGGGCTACCCATGTGCTTAGTCCGGAAACTTCAATTAGTTCAGAATATGGCAGCCAGGTTGGTCACCGGAAGATCTAAAACTGACCATATAACACCAATTCTGAAGTCCTTACATTGGCTGCCTATTAGTTTCTGGGCACAGTACAAGGTGATGGTTCTTACCTTTAAAGCCCTTCATGGCTTGGGGCCAGCCTACCTGCGGGATCATCTTCTCCCATATAATCTGCCCTGCACATTAAGGTCCTCTGGGAGGAATTTACTGCAGCCAGTCAGAACTAGGTTGGCTGCGGTTACCCAGAGGACCTTCTCTTCTATCGCCCCCAAGTTATGGAATGGTCTGCCGGAAGACACCCGGCATATTACCAGTCTTGACTGCTTTAAAAAAGCAGTCAAGACTGTTATCTTCTGACAGACCTTCCCAGACTAGTGCTCCACCGCCTCCCACCAACTGTCCTCTTGTTTTTAATAGTTAATGTGTTTTAGGGGTTTTTAGATGGGTTTGTGGGTGGGGAGGATGGGTTATGTTTTAATTGCTTTTAATGTATTCGATATACTGTTGTAGTACTGCCTCGATCCGTCGGGAGAGGAGGGATATAAATTATTATTATTATTATTATTATTATTATTATTATTATTATTATTATTATTATTATTATTATTAAACAAAGAAACACACAAACAAATGAAAGAGAAGTTCAACATGTTTCACTAAGCATGCCAGTACTGTTAGATAAATCCACGAGGGAGGATTAACTAGTAGTACTGGCCCAACAGAGGCTGGATTGGTGGCCACCATTGGGAGTGGAGGTGGGAAAGGCAATTAGGAATGGCATTACCTTTAACAGACTCTGCTGGAATGTATAGATACTGGTAGCTGCCCAAGTATATCTGATGCTGTTGGTGGGCCCTGGACATGATACTGAACATGTTTGAATCTATCACCACTATTTGTGTTTATTTGCTTTTTATGTGGCTATATCTTCTTGTACTGCTATGTTTTTTTCCCTTTCACAACTTATAACAAACCCAAGGAAGCAGTTTGCATCATGGCATGGTGGTAAAATGATGTACCTCCCAATTGGAAGAAAGGGATGATTCACAGATGCTGGGGGAGTTATTAAAGTTATGTTCTCACAGGTCTTGGAGACACTTTCTTAACATCCCAAGATCATCAATGATCCAGTTAGCGTCATGAGAATGAAAAGAGGCAAGGATTGCTTTGTTATCATGTCAGCATGAGAAATTATGAGGCAAACCACCCAATCCCTGCCCTGGATACAAATAGTGTTTCACTTATGTCTGGATGGTCACCTTCAGGTTCATGGAAATCTTCCCTTAAGTCATCATTCCCTCAAGCCCTACAGTTTTGAATAGATGTTTTGTGTACACTTCAATGGGTCTCAGTCACCATTCCCAGATGCCACAGCCATAAGGACCATATACTTGACCTAGTCCCTAAGGACCATTAACTTTACCCAATCACTGAGTGTTAATTCCCTTCCCCACATTCTTCCATTTTAGTCCTGCAACCAAAACATGTATAAGCAACACCCACTCCATTCACCCTTCTTTCACTGGAAGTATCTAAATTAGGTGGAAAACCTTGCATTCTATTACATACATTAAAAATTCCTTCTCATTATCATTGTGACTGGTCAAGGAAGCCCTGGGGTGAGATTGAGACAGAGTTCAAGTAGTAAAATATGCAGTAACTATAGTTGCAAGACTGAAAACTGAAGTGAGCTTGTGTACCTTTAATACTTGTGTATAGGGGGGAAATTCCTGGCCAGTTTTCATTCTGGCAGCCCTAGTAGGAATATAGGGAACAGTCAACCTGCCTTGGAATGAATGAAATGCCATCCTACCAACACAGCTGCTGGAGAGGATGCAGAATGACCACAATGGGATTCTGTTTCTGGTGGCATGTTTGGGGAATGGTTTTAAGCTCCCTGGGTGGCTCAGATACAGAAATTCTCTGTCCGTATCTTCCTGGGTGAGCTTGCCTCCTGGCTTGGCCAGAAAGTTCCTGATTAACCAGCTAGCCCCAATGTCCAAGAAAAGCCCACGAAAGCCACATCTGTCTCTGGCACAAAGACAGCTAGTGTACTACAGCAGAATGGAAAAACGTAGTAGTTTGGCATCCCATCACAAGGTGAAAAACCTAGACTTGAAGGGCAAGTGCTGATCAGTGAATGAAAAAGGGCTAATTTTAATTCCAGAAGGGTGGGTGGAATTTTAAAAACTAATGTTTTGCTAAGCACCAGTCAGTGTAGGGATGACACATGTTTGACTTCTGATCTCACTTTACCTTACTGGGTGTCTTGTGCTGGCAGCCTGCCAAGGCTCCACAGCTATATAATCAGCAGTAACTAGCAAACAGCGTTTGTTAAAGCAGTCCAAAAGCAGTTCACAGCTTCTAAGTCTAAATTTACCAAGGCCATTTCTGCACTACAATGTTATAGTGCTATTATTCCAATTTCAACATCCTGTGCAATTCTGAGGCTTGTAGTTTAGAGAGGGGCATTAAGAATTCTCATCCAGACAGCTCTTGGCCTCAGTAATCTTCAAACTCCAGAATTCCACAGGATGTTGAAAGTAGAATAATAGCACAATAACAGCATAGTGCGGAAATGGCCCAAGAATCCAGAGAGAGAGTGTCCATGATTAGAAACTATAGTCCAAGCAAAGGTCCAAGGTCTGAAGAACATAAGTGGAGAATGCAGGAGTCAGCAAGACTGTCACCACCAGTAGAGTTAGTAGATTCCAGCCAGTTTCCACTTTCCTGACTTCTGATTATATAGCCTCAGCATCCTGGCCAGCAGAGGCCTAATTAACAAGCTCTTCCTTTTCCACCTGCACCGGCTGCCACAAGTACTGTCCTTCTACTGTCTCTAGGGTATGGCTGATGAGAAAAGTCCTGTCTGGGTCCTGGGGTAGGGGTATGACACTAGGGAGAATACAATGTCACCTCCAATTTTACTTGCCTAGGATCAGTTCAAGAGTGAGAAAGCCTCCCCATCCATATGACATTCAAATCCAAATCCTCCATTGAGTACTTTTAGTGATGAAAACCACAGCAAGATGATGAAAAAGATACTGGGGATTCACTCATGCCTTTGTAATCCTATGGGCCTTTTCACACGGCATTTGCCATGCGAAAGGGCCCCTCAAGCGTCACACAAATGTGAGGAGTGGTCCACATGATGTACTCACAATTGCACAATGCTCCAGGGTCTGGCAGGCACTGCTTGCACACTTTTTCATTTTCGGCTTTGAGTTGAAAATGGTGCATGATCATGCATCGCTCTGGGGCCCTGCGGGCACTTGCCATGTGTGCGGAGCTCCAGAGCTGCGGCGCTTGTGCTTCCTGCCCCAGCGCAGCCTGGAAAACTCCCAGGCTGCACTGAGGAAGGAAGAAGCGGGGCTCTCGCACGAGCGGGTGGCAGCTGCGGAGCTGAAGGAACCAAGACATGAGAGCCTCTTGCTGGAGGCTGCTTGTGCGATCCCCGCACTCCAGCTGTGTGAAAAGGTGTGTTGCGGAAAAGGCCTATGTGTTGGCTTTGAGGTAATAGGCAAAATTACAGGGAGACCAGAGCTTTAATTATTAGGATTAAAATGCAAGTAGAAACATGCATGATGTAGCAGTTAGGATGTTGGGCTGCAGTCTGGGGAATCTACAGACAATTGAGCACTGAATTGTACTGGGTGATCTGTAGATGTTCTCTCTATTTCAGGCTGGCTTTCCTCACATGGTTGCTATGAGGATAAAATGAGAAGGAAGAAGAACCATATACAATGCTTTGAGATCACTTGAGTAAAGACATGATATATACATAACTACACTATTCCTGTTATAGGAGTTGTTGTTGCTGTTTTACCACACCTACTGTTTTCCTTCATTGCTCTAGATTGCAATGATTGTCTTTCTTTCTCTTTTTTTTTCTCTATAAGACCATGTATTTGATTATGAACAGATTTTAGGGGGTAAAATTACTTTGATATATTTGTACAAAGAAAACAAAGCTATTTCTTTTCTCTACCAGACCCTGAGTGTGGGTGGGTGTGGAACTGGTTATTGTTCAGCTTCTGCCATACAAATTAGTTACTCTGCTTAGATAAACAACACTATCTTACATTTCCCTACTACTACTACTACTACTACTACTACTACTACAAAATGATCCTTACAACTAAATATGTATGTACATATGCATGCACCTGCTCTTTCATAGCCTTGTTTTTGTGCATACATGTCAAAGCTGGCTACTGTAGTGGTGATAAGATTGCACATTGAATAAAATGGCCTACACCCAGCATCTGCCCAGATTTATATCAGCTGAAACCTTTAACTTAAGACTTAGAAATGGAAAGGCAAAACAAATTTTTCCCCAAGGCAATTTGGTGTGTCTCACAGGCTTGGATTAAACTGTTCAGATACACACACAATGCACATTTCAATCATAAAACAGAGATCAAATATTTCAAACTTGTCCTCAAAAATAGCTGCCCTGTGTTCTCTTCATTAGTCAGGTTAGCAATGTGGATGAGGAATGACCTTTGGCTAGGAATTAATTGGAATGGAATTGAGGTCAGTGAGGATCAGTAGAAATATAATTCAGTATGAGGAAATCATGGAAATGGGGTGAAGGAAGAAAAACTAACAATAATCTAGAAAGGCCAACATGTAACCTGGAATGGAAATTTGGTCTCCGTAGTCTTGTCTTCCATCTGTCGTTACCTTGTATTAACACCTGGAGATTGTTTGGAACATTCGTAGCATCAGACAGTACAAATAGAGGTTTGTGGCTGTTTTGCTCCTCTGTTGTTCCTAAAGCCTTGGCAGCTTTTGGAATGATTACTGAGGCCAGTCCAAGGAAATTGAAGAAGAGGAATATGTTTTCGGTTGAGATATTATATAGGCATATCAGTGCCATGCACTTGTGACCCCTGCAAAACAATCTGCACTTCTTTTCCTCCTGACACCACTTCCATATTAAATCGATTGAGTTCCATGTTCTTGTCAACAACCTTTCCCTCTAATACCATTCTTTCAAACAGATTACACAGAAGCTATTTGAAGTGAGGGAGGACCATTGGGATGAAAATAAGCTTTTTCCTAGCATTCATGTGTCTGCTTTTTAAATTAGGAGAGGATCCCAATGGATAAGGGAGAAATATGTTTTTATAATTGAGGCAGAATGCTCAGAATGCTGAAGCAGAATTTCGGCAGGCACGCACACATAAAGAGATTTCTGATAAAGGACTTAGCACAATTATTTATCATAAGGAGGAACTGATGCTCAGGACCTGTCTTTGAAGGTGGTAAGTCAGCTTTTTCCAGCACTAGTTTCTAGGGATGGACACCAACCATGGATCTACAGCTATGCTAAGTATGAGAAGGACAAGGATCAGAAGTTACGATGGCTAAAAACAAGTTTAAATCTGGTAATGCTGAAAAAAGGACCATTTCATGGGCCCTTTTTGCACGTTACCTGCTCACGGAGGTGGGGGGTGCCGTTCGTGCAAGCAGCCTCTTGCGCGAGGCACTCACATCGCCCCTCCATTCTACCACAGCTGGATTTCCGGTTGTGCGACTGTCGCGCTAGCGCCCCTTCCTTCCTTCCACAGCGCAGTCTGGGAGCTATAGGCTGCGCTGGGGGAAGGAAGCACAACCACCCCGGCTCGCCGATGCACCGCACGCAGGTAAATGTGCGAGGGCGCCGCAAGCATTGCGCAACCGCACAGTATTTTCGGCTTAGAGCCAAAAATAAGAAAATGCAGGCGCGCCCCCCGCTTTAGCCTCCTGAGTGTCGCGTGAGTGGGATTGCGTCGTATGGACCGATGCTCCCATTCATGCAACACTCAAGGGGCGCTCATGCAAAAAAAAAAAAGCGTGCTAAAAGGGCCATGGTCCTATCCTTGCCCCACACCAAAATCTATGAAATATGCCCATTGGATTAGAAGATATTCCTGTAATTCACTCAATCCCACTGCATCCCTACAAACAAAACAAAACAAAACCTTAACCCACCCATGTCCAAATTCTGAATGATAAAGCCTGCACAAACCATCATCCGTAGTCCATTCTATTTCCTTTGGCTTCTGCTAAGGCTTCATCTGAGTCTGATGCACATCTCTACAACTTTCATAAAGCTGTATTACTTATACAGTCAGCCCTTCACGTTTGCGGGTTTCACTTTGGCAGTTTTGATTTTTCACGGATTATTTGCTGTCACCTCTGCGCCTCCCGATGCCATTTTTAATAGGGACTGCAGACCTCGTGAGACTGAAGAATTGCGAACGAGGCTTGTAAGTCCCTTTTAAAAATGGTGTAGGGCAGAAGTGGAGGTGGCAGTAAGCCCCAGCAGCCACCCATTTCTGTCTTGTGAAGGAACCCTGATGCCTCAAAGGAATCCATGCTGGGATGAATATAGTGAGCATACTTTTTTATATATTAAATATGGCTTGTGAGGGCCTAGAATTATTCACAGTTTTTCCACTTCACTGGGGTCCTGTGTCCTTAACCCTAGCAAATGTAGAAGGATGACTGTATGTATGCTTAACAATCCACCTTACCACTGCATTAGGGCAATGTCTTTATATAGGAAAGTAAATGAAACAAAAACTTACATTTTAAAGGCATATTCCTTCTCGATTCCAAAGAGTTAAGGGTGATATACATTCTCATCTTCCATTTCTAGCAGAGCTTTGAAATGTTACTTTGCCGGCTGAGAGATTCTGGGAGCTGTATGTAAAAAAATGTCTTTCCCATCTTTTTTTTTTTTTTAGCCTATCGCAATTGTGTGAGGCAAGTTCAGAGGAGAAGTAGTGACTAATCCAAGGCCATGCAGCTTCATGGATGAGTGAGGACCTGAACCTGGGTCTTTTCAGTCCAGATCAGTATTCTAACTACCATCTTACACAAGCTCACTGAAATCAATTAATAGGTACAGAATATACATTAGAACACTTCTGCCTGTATGTGCCTTCAAGCTGCCTGTTGACTTATTGTGACCCCATGAATTTCATACAGTTTCCTTAGGCAATGGATACTCAAAAGTGGTTTTTCCAGGTCCTTCCTCTGAAATACAGTCTACAGGACCTGATATTCATTGGCAGTCTCCCATCCAAGTACTACTAAGTATAGTACCAGGGCTGACCCTGCTTAGCTTCCAAGATCAAATGGATCTACTGCTGTTAGGGTATTTAGGCCCTATTACAACATTTACCAGTGCAAAAATATTTCAGACAGGCTATCTAGTCTAACATTTAAGATACCAGTACACAGGATCTGCTAGGCAGTGCCTTGGAATTTATAACAACCAGATCAGACAAAAGTAACCTTGACCGGAAAGGAGATAATATCAGCAGACAACTGTACCTCTATATATAGTTTGTAGTGTACAGGAAGAACAGTTTAGCTAAGATCTTTTCATGAACCCTTTTCACACCTTACCTTTTCGCGGAGGTGGGGGGCGGCGCTCGTGCGAGAAGCCTTCAGAGGAAGGCTTTCGCGTCCCTGCTGCTTGGGCTCCGCAGTAGCTTCCTGGTCACGTGAGTGCCCCAGCCGCACCCCGCACCTTCCTACCGCAGCGCATCCTGGGAGCTGAAGGCTAGCCCTGAGGCAGGAAGTGTGACCAGTGTGGCTCAGGAGGCTGCGCACAGCAGGTAAGTGCGCTCCACGCCCCTGAGCGTTGCGCGACCGCACGGCATTTTTGGCTTGAAGCCAAAGATAAAAAAAAATCCATAAGAGGTTTGCATCATGCTCTTGAGCGTAGCCTAAATGTGAGTGTGTCATGCAGACCGCTCCTCACATTTACACGATGCTTAAGGAGCCCTTTCGCTTGAGGAATGCTGTGTGAAAAGGGCCATGGGTGGGAAACCTGACGGAAATGTCTCTTGAGTAGAAATGACTGTCAACTGACATACTATAAGGACTATAACTCCCATCCCCTTCTGTCCCAGATCAATATTTAGACCCAGTCTTTCAAGGCAAATGAGAATGTAAACAGGGGCCTTTCTGCATTACACTTACAGTACTATTATTCCACTTTCAACATCTTATGGAATCCTGGGATTTGCAATTTAGGGAGAGGCATTTAGAATTCTCAGCCAGAGAACTCTTTGGCCTCAGTTAACTACAAACCCCAGAATTCCACAGGATGTTGAAAGTGGAATAATAGCACCGTAACAGTGTAGTGCAGGAAGGTCCTAGGAGTACCCATTTGGCTCACCCTTAATATGTATATTGGGCTAGATCCAGAGTTTTGTCCTAACATAAGACACAATTCGAGCCCTCCCCAAATTTCTAGCATTGCTGTAACTTAATATTTCCATGGAGCATTTAGAAATAGCTTAAGCATCCAAAGAAAAGGGACAGACAAAGTGAACAAGAAAATGAGTGAACAATTTCAATGTCTGAAGGAAAATTTAATGGGGAGGTAGACTTCTCATTTGGAGAGACAATGTCTACCTGAAACGGGAGAACCAGGACACATTAGGGATTCTGTTGGTGTACCACTCTGTTGCTCAACACTCTCCCTTCCTGAGCTAGCCAGAGTGATCTTGGTGCTGATGTTGGAATCTTCCCAGCTTATAATGCTGCAGGATTTCAACATTCATGCTGAGACCACCCTGTCAGGAGTGGCTTGGGACTTCATGGCCTCCATGACAACCATAGGATTGTCCCAAGTGGTACCTGGCCCTGCTCACACTGCTGAGAAACTCTGGACCTAGGCCATTTCTGGACTACACTTTTATAACATGATGATTCCACTTTCAACATCCTATGGAATCCTGGGATTTGCAGTTTAGGGAGGGGCCAGCCAGCCCTTCCCTAACCTGCAAACCCAGGATTCCATATGATGTTGAAAGTGGAATCATCACGTTATAAGAGTGTAGTGCAGAAATGGCCCTGGTTTTCTGTAATGGGTTGAGTGAATGTGATCTGGGAGTAAAGGAACTATCTATAGTTCTTTTGTCATGGACAGATCACCGTCTGGTGAGGTTTAGACTTGCTGAGACTCAGAACCTCTGTAGGGATGGGAGACCCATTAAGATGGTTCATCCCAAAAGGCTTATGGATCCAGATGGATTCTTGATGGCTCTTGGGGAGTTTTCTGCTGCATCATTCATTCCTGGAGGGGCAAACCCAAAAAGTGGTTCTTGGGGGACTCCTATTTGAGCCCTTGGCCTGTGGGGTTTCTCAGGGCTCAGTTCTGTCTCCCATGCTATTTAAGATCTACATTTAACTGTCTGGAATTTTGGGGTTCAGTGCCACCAGTATGCAGATTAACCTCAACTTTATTGCTGCTTTCTACCACAACAAGCCAAGAAAGCTGTTTTGGTTCTAAGCCGGTGCCTGTCATCAGTAATGGACTGGTTGAGGGTGAACAAACTGAAACTTAATCCAGACAAAATGGAAGTGCTCCCAGTCAGTTGAAAAGCAGATCAAGGAATAGGGATTCAGCCTATGTTAGCTGGGGTTGCACTCCTCCTGAAGATGCAGGTTCACAGCCTGGGAGTGCTCCTGGATTCAGCTCTGAGCCTGGAACCCCAGGTTTCAGTGGTAGCCTAGAGTGCATTTGCACAGTTAGGGCTTATACTCCAGCTGCATCTGTTCCCTGAAACATCACATCTGGCCACAGTAACACATGTCTTGGTTACATCCTGGTTGGATTACTGTAACATACTGTACGTGGGGCTGCCTTTGAAGAGTGTTTAGAAACTTTAACTAGTCCAAACAGCCACAGTCAGATTGTTAACTGGAGCTGGCTACAGGGATCACACAACTCCCCTCTTGCAACAGCTCTGCTGGCTGCAGATGCATTTCCGAGCACAATTCAAAGGGCTGGTGATGACCTTTAAAGCCCTACGCAGATCATTTCTAGGTTATTTGAAGGACCATATTCTCCATTATGAACCAGCCCGTGTTCTGCGATCTGCTGGAGACATACCACCAGCCTCACAGGTACATCTGGTGGGAACACAGGGGAGGGCCTTCTCAGTGGCTGCCTCCAGGCTCTGGAACTTCTTTCCCAGAGAAGTCAGACTGGCATCCTCCCTACTTTCTTTCCACAGTCATGTAAAGACAGTTTTAGTCTGACAGGCATTCAACGTGTGATTATATGCAGCCTGTCTCACAGAATGTGCTTGATATTGTTAATTACATTGCTAATGGATAAGTTTTTAATTATGTATTTTAGCATAATTAATTGTTTTAATTCTTTTTGATTGTTTATGTTTTAACTTTTGTATTCTGTGGGTTTTAAGTATGTCTTTTTAGTCTGAGTCTCAACCTGGGAAGAGTGGGGTATAAATAAAGATGATGATAATGATGTTCCCATTAACACACACCCCCGCCCCGCTATATCCCTGCCAGTGAGGCAACTGTAAGTGAGGCCCAGAGCACTGCTGATGGTGGAAAGGGGGGTTAACTTCCTTTTTCTTCAGTCCTCCAAAACACCTCCCACTGCTACTTCACATCACTCCCCAAAGCAGACTTTCAGGGATATGAATTAACAGAGATTACCTCTTCATCATTCAGTCAAAACTCTCTCTCTCTCTGGCCCTTTTCGCACCGTACCTTGTTGCGGCAGTGGGGATCAGCGCTCGCAGCCACTCGCTCGAGCAGCTCCAGACAACCCTTCTTCCTCCCACATGGCTTCCTGTTTGCGCAACCGTCACGCTAGTGCCCCTTCCTTCCTTCCGCAGCGCAGTCTGGGAGTTGTAGGCTGCGCTGGGGGAAGGAAGCGCGACCGGGCCGCCTTGCCAACACACCGCACACAGGTAAGTGTGTGAGGGCGTCGCGAGCATTGCGCGAGTGCAGAGTATTTTTGGCTTAAAGCCGAAAATCAAAAAATGCGCGCACGCCCTGCTTTAGCCTCATGAGCATCGTGCGAGTGGAAGTGCGTCGTACAGAGCGACGCTTCCATTCGTTCAACGCTCAAGGGGCACTCACACAAGAAAAAAAACATGCAAAAAGGGCCTTAGTCTTTCTCCCTCTCCCCACTTTTTCTTTGTTATTCATTGGCTGCTAACTTGCTGACTAGCAACATTCATTTAATATGACATTGGCAAACACAACTCTTAACAATACAATGGGGTCAAGAGTGATAAGTGTCAGAGTTAGATGTGAAACCAAGTCCCTGCTTGGTTGCAAGTTTCTCTAGGAGAGCTCGTCAAGGGGTGATGAGAGATTTAGCAAAAAAAAAAATCTCTCAAGGGGCACAAGCTGCCCATCCTGATCTTAGATAGTAATCGATTACACAAACATTTTGTGAGAACAATAATATAAGAAAAAGCCAATGCGTGCTACTCTCAGAAATTTGAAGGAAGGGTAGAGTACGAATGGGAATATAGTGTATGAAATGAGTTGAGAATGAGTTCTTTCCCCCAGGTAGGCAGGCAGTTGACTCTTCTCTCTCCTTTCTACTTCTGCCTTGCATCTTTCTTCCCATATGCTCTGCCACTTCAAAATTATTGTCACTCCTGTTCCCATCTCATAAACCTGAAGCACTTTTTCCCCCTCCTCCATTTAGGATTGCCAAGACCTGCCCTTGAAAGACAACTTTCTATTGCTTCTTTCCTTGCTTTGTGTCATGCAGACAAACATTCCACAGGTGTTTCTACAATTCTCACTGGGCTTGCCATCTGCTCATCATTTGTGTGGGTTCTTTCCATTAAATAGAAAATTTAACACATAGATGGAGTCATTCTACAGCACTTGTACCTGAAGAGTTTTGTCACTGGGCACATTTCAATCAAACTTGTCTTCATTTCAAAACATATTTTCCTTCTCTCTCTTTTGTAATAATTTGCAATTTTCTTTCTAATCTTGTTTGTATTTTGTTTCATTTTTGTATCAGGATAAGTTTTGGACTTTTTACATTTGAAAATGAACATTAAAAAAAAAAACCTGAAGACAAGGGGGGTTTCAAAAACAAACCAGCCAACCTGGAGATTGATTTGAAGAAATATATTACATAGAATTAATTTCCCAAATGTCCACTATGATATTAGAAACTGGCATGTATTAGCTACTGTTTATTTATCTCATTTGAAACAGCCTGATATCTTTTTAAAAAATCCTACAAGTTATTCTAAATCCTGAATAATTTCTGACACCTTCTAAGTGGACAACTAAACAATTGAATTACTGTACCCTAGTTTCAGTTAAACAGCACTAACCCCCAAAAGAAATTATGAACGATTCCGCTGTTTATTTCCATACCATCCTTGCTTCTGTTTCTGGCTGCTTATCAAGTATTTAATCCAGAATCTGTTCTCTTGCCCCATATCTGTCAAATTAACTAAAGAAGCTTTGGTTAAGAACTGTCTCAAAAACTTTCTAAAATCTAAGCGGATAAGGAGTAGAATGTACCCACCCATTTGCTGGTTGACACTCCCAAAGAATCTCAAAAGGTTTATGAGGCCATTATCCACACTTATTCTTCTTCAGGAAGACTTGTTCTTTTATGTGTTCGAGGATTCTATATTTAATCATGCTGTCTGCTAATTTTTCTGAAGCATATGTTAAGCTAACTGGCCTGCAGTTTCCCACTCTCTCTGCATGTATGTGTGTGTGTCTTTTGACCAAATCTTTTAGCAGTCAAGATGTCTAGTAGAAGCCCAGATTATCCATAAATAATCTACTTTAAAAATCATATTAAAATATATAAAATAAAAATCATATTAATATATATATATATATATATATATATATATATATATATATTTTATCTGTTGGGATCATATTAAAATCTAATTGGTTAGGTAGTGATGACCTGTTTTCTGATTCTATGGCCATTTCCACACTACACTGTTATAGTGTTATTATTTCACTTTCAACATCCTGTGGAATTCTGGTGTTTGTAGCTTACTGAGGGCAAAGAGATCTCTGGTTGAGAATTCTAAATGCTCCTCCCTAAATGACAAACCCTAGAATTCCACAGGATGTTGAAAGTGGAATAATAGCACTATAACAGCGTAGTATACAAATGGCCTATATTTAATACCTAACAGGAAGAAAACTGTATAGTGTTGATTTAAAATAAACCAGACACAAGCAACCTAGTGTCCTCAAGATATTTTGGTCTGCAGTTCTCTTAAGTCTTAGCCAACATGGCCAATAGTCAGATATTTTGGGAGCTATAATCTGAAACATTGAGAGGGAGCACCCTGTAGTAAACCATTCTTTTTCAGCTGAGGGTTCAGTAAGCACCCCCAAATAGATCATATTCCAGTTGCAGATAAGCATTGCAATTTCTCTTGACTAGTTGCACCAGGATGTGGATGGCAAGGCACATCTGTATTCATCTTACATTGAAAGCAATGAAGTATGGCTGGATGATGCCACTCCTTGGGGCCCAAGGAAAGGAGGCAGAACTCAAAGCAAGTGCACATGCTTTTCATGCAAAACGTCTCGTGTTAATTCCCTGGCATCTCCAGTTGAAAAAGTTAGATAGCTAACATGAAAGAACTCAGTCTGATATCCTAAAGAAATGATGTGCTAAGTAAGGCAGCACTGGATTAGATGGACAAATACATTTAATATGATATACAGCAGCTTCCAATGCATTGAAATGTTCATCCAGTTTTCATCTCTAGTATTATTGCATGCATACCTGCTTTTGATGAAAAAAAGTGATCTTTCTGAAAATATGGGCACTAAGCAGGGGAAAAAGAATGTGTTTCATTATCTTTTGAGATGATATGTTCAGAGCTTGGGGAAAGGTTGATATATTATTTGCCTGCATAATTACAGCTTCATCTTGGTGGGGGATTCTGGGAGTTTTAGTCCAAAAGAAATTATTTCTCCAAGCTCTTGAATTCTTCTCCCCCTTGCCCCAATATGTGTGTGTCTTTGTGTGTGCCTGTGTGTTGCCTTAGTCACCGTGGCATTACATATTTCTGTAATTTTGTAATCCTGGTTCCAGGATAAATGATAACCTAAAAATATTAAATAGAAACGGGAAAAATCATTTCTTTTACACATTGCTGAAGAAACACAATGGCTCCAGAGGCATATCTAGAGTGGAGAAAGTAGGGTATGTGCCCCGGATACCAGAGCTAGGGGGTGCAGAAAAGCTGTGCATGTAGGTATGGAGGTTGAGGGTAGGGGGTAAGAAGAGAGGGGTACAACTTCCAAGCTTGCCCTAGCTGTTGTTTGCACTAGATATGCCACTGAATGGCCCTTATATAAAGGGCCTGATTCTCACAACACTTTGTAAACTTGCCCATTTTAAAAGGGTCTTGGGAACATGCTTGATTGGGACTTCATTAAAGCTTATGTTGGGTTTCTTTTTTGTTCTCAATTTTGATACATTCCATTGCATTTCTAGGTCATTTCCGCACTAGACTGTTAATAGCGCTATTATTCCATTTTCAACATCCCATGAAATCCTGGAGTTTGCAGTTTAGGGAGGGGCCAGCTGGAATAATAGCATTATAACCGTTTAGTGTGGAAATGGCCTAGAAGGAGAAATGATCTCTTTCCCCTTTTTGGTAACAGAGGTAATGACAAACCTGCAATGAGACAAATTCTTTTCTGTTCCCCTGGACATACTTGCTAGGATTTTCTAATCAAAACATTGCTTAGAATGAAAGGGAGATGGGAAAGAAGCTGCTACCCCTTCCTCCACAAAAGCTTATGGCATATGTAAATTAATTAGGGCTAAATTCAATTGTTTGTTTCAAAGAGAGAAGACCCATTGAACCAATAGGATTTATGTGAGTGCAGAGGTACCATTCAGGAGTTGATTTAGTGGTCTTTTTCGTGCACAGTTTTTTTGCGCGAGGGCACCTTGAGCAAATGGGAGTGCCGGTCCGTACAACGCACTCCCACTCACACGACGCTCACGAGCCTAAAGCGGGACGATCACACATTTTATTATTTTCGGCTTTAAGCCGAAAATACTGCGCGGTCACGCAATGCTCGTGGGGCCCTCGTGCACTTACCTGCATGCGGTGCGCCGAACAAGCCATCCCAGTCGCTCTTCCTCCCCCAGCGCAGCCTACAGCTCCCAGGCTGCGCTGCGAAAGGAAGAGGCGGAGTGCAAGCACAACGGTCGCGCTACCAGGAAGCGACCTGGGGGACGAAGGAGCGGGGAAGCGGCAGAGTTCTGGATGAGGCTTCTCACGCGAGACACCCCCCCCCAGCCACGCAAATGGGTAACGTGTGAAAAGGGCCAGTGATTCTACTCTAATTAGAACTAACAGCTGGATTTAACCTGCTATTTAGGTGTCACAAAACTTTTCATTGCTTTTCCATTGAACATATAACTGGACAGCTCAACAGTGGGACCTAATGGTGTGTGAACTATTACTGTGCACCGTGGGGAAAAAGATTACATTTACATAGAAGTACTTTGTACAAATCCCATTTTCTCTGCCAGGAAATGCTTCTGATCTGAACATTCTGGACAGTATCTAAGGTCCTAGTAGCTTTACAATTCATTTTTGTACCCACATGAGTTTATCAGACAGGCTTAACACTCATGCTGTTGAGTGTGACAAATGGCTCCTACATTCAAAGATGTCTCCAGTTTTATGCCCATTCCAGTAGATTTTTATGGAAGTTCTTAACTTTTAATTTATTCAGATAGCAAGCTTTATTTCTGTTGCCCAAGTGTCATATCCTCCACGTAAAAACAAAAAAAAAGTGTGGCTAAGCAGTATTAGAGTGTGGTAAAAGCAGTGCAGCCAAGACACAAGAGTGCAAACTTTATGATAGAAGAACACAGAAAACTACCCTTTTAATAAAAAAAGCCCTGGAATTTGTGTATTTGGTTTAGGAAAGCATTAAAAAAAAATCTCAGATCAGTAAATACAATGATCTTGTTTCTCCTGGAAGTCCTCAAGAACAACAATTCATTTCTTAAACAGGTTGAGGCACTCCCTTTGCACTAGTTAACATCTAAGAAATAACATTTTTCAAAACTGGAAGTGGTCCTCCAGGCAGCATTTTTGGCAGTCTATACAACTATTGAAGAGTCCTATAGGCAGAAAATTTATTGATTTGATTTGATTTATACTGTGCTTTTCTCCCAAATGGCAGCTTACCACACAAGTTAAAACAGGTCACCTAAAACAATATAGAATATAAAAGTTACAAAAGCATTAAACCATATATCCAATAAAAATCCTACTTTTAAGACATTAATGTTAACACATTTAGAACAATTAAAATGCATATGGGATACTAAAAACAGCAGACCCAATTGTATATCCCTCTACCTTGATCAGTTAATCCTAAAGGCCTGCTTAAACAGGAAGCTGTCTGCTAACATACGTTTCCCATCCCTAATCTGTAGAATGCAAAACTTAGTCCATAGTTTAAAGGTTTTGCTATAAAAATGTATTTATTAGGCCTTCTATACTCGCAAGACTATTCCATCATAAAATCTATTGTAGAAAACCAGATCAAGGATATTGATTTCCAAAACTTCATATCAAATGCCCACAGAACTTGTTCCCTGATACCTCTTGGTTTAACTTTGGAATATCCTAGGCCCTTTTTGCATGGCATTTGCCATGAGGGCCCCTGGAGCATCATGCGACTGTGAGGAGCAGTCCACACGACACACTCGCAATCACACGATGCTCCAGGGGCTGCACACTATTTCATTTTTTGGCTTTGAGCTGAAAATGGTGCATGATTGCGCATTGCTCTGGGGCCCCACACGCACTTGCCATGCGTGCAGAGCTCTGGAGCTGCAGCACTCGCGCTTCCTGCCCAGGGCAGCCTGGGAAAATCCCAGGCTGCACTGGGGAAGGAAGAGGAGGGGCTCTCACACTGCCTGCTCGCTAGCAGGCAGCAGCTGCAGAGCTGAAGCAATGGGGACGCGAGAGCCTCTCACAAGAGGCTGCTTGTGCGATCCCCGCACCCCAGAGCCGAAAACAGGTAACCTGCAGAAAGGGCCCTAGACACACTAGATATTGGATGAATTTGACCATACTTCGGTATTGTTTTGTCTCTGCTAGTCCAGATTTAACTATCTCCCTTCTGTAATATTGGAATGGTGCTCTTAGAGATTCCTTTAGGAAGACTTGTTTGGTTTTGTTCAGTCTTACTTTTCTCCTGGGACCCAAGGAAACTATCACTAAAATAGTAATGTATAAAAGCATTTTAAAAATTTAACAATAAAAATAAAAGTTTAGTATACACATGCACACAGAGAGACCCTTTTGTTCAACTAATGATGCCACCAGGAATGGTTTCGACTTCTTGGATCACCGTTTTAAGAAGATGAACTTCTGGCAAATGATGGGTTGCACCTCATGGCAGTTGGCACAAATATTTTTGCTAAGAGTCTCACTAACCTAATCAGGAGGAATTTAAATTGAGTTATGTGGGGAAGAGAGACAATATTCTTGAGGGCAGGAGTTCATCAGGTGCTGGAGATTATAGCCCAAATGTTAAGGGGAGAACTTGGCATATGCACAAGAACCCAATGGTAGCAAAGAAAGAAACTTAAATAAGCAGCTAGGGAGTAACCCATGGTCTCACATGCCTCTATACTAATGCACAGAGCATGGGAAATAAACAAGATGAACTTGAACTCATGGCACAACAAAGGCCCTTTTCGCACTGCATTTGTCATGCAAAAGGGCACCTGGAGTGTTGTGCAATTGTGAGGAGCGATCTGCACGACACACTCACAATCGTGCAATGCTCTAGGAGCTGACAGGGGCCGATAGCACACCTTTTCATTTTTGGCTGGAAGCCAAAAATGGTATGTGATCGCGCATTGCTCCTGGGCCCCGCATACATTTACCTGGTGTGCAGAGCCTCCGGAGCCACACCGGTCATGCTTCCTGCCCCAGTGCAGCCTGCAAAACTCACAGGCTGCACTGTGGAAGGAAGAGGCAGGGCTCTCATGCAAGCAGGCAGCTTGTGTGGAGCTGAAGCAGAGGGATGCGAGAGCCTCTCACCAGAGGCTGCTCGCATGATCCCCACACCCTAGCACTGGAAAAAGGTAAAATGCGGAAAGGGCCAAAGTAAATATAATGGGCATCACTGAAACCTGGTTTGATGAAGGAACTACCTTTGTCTTTCAAGGGAGAGAGTTCTACAACATGAGAGTAATCATTGCAAAGGCCTTCTCACATATCCTTACCATATGGTTCTGTGGTGATGATGAGACCAAGACAAACTTTGTTAGTGGCTAAGTTCTTCTTTTATCTCCAAAGGCTTTTCAAGATGATTTCTTAATCATAACTGCAATTTGCATTTCACACCTTTACCTTTAGTATCAGATAGCATTTCAAATAGGCATACGAAATATTGATACGGCGTATGTTGTAATAATTTCATATTTCTGTCTGTTTTGTTAAATGATTTAATGGTTCATATTTATATGTTTTAAATGATTCTGAATGCACTCTATTGTTTGTTTCAGTGTCTCAATGACCATTCAAGAATAGGAAGTGAAAAAAACTAACTTTCTAGTAAATTTTTTCAGTTAAAAGATTTTACACGGATTGGACATTGTGATCACTGTCATGAGCCAAACCCAAGACCCATTAAAATCTATGGAACCTCTGTAGGTGATAACTAATCTCTCCCTTTCGTTTCAACAATGATGTATTTAAGTCTTTTACTCCAAGTCTCAAGTCAAGTCTCAAGTCTCTACCTTCAAGTCTCAAGTCAAGTCTCAAGTCCTTGCAAGATACTTTCAGGTCAAGTCTCGAGTCAAGTCTCCAGTGTGAGAGCCAACTTTATGCCCCAACCTGTATGCCAGAATTTCTGGACAGAGTTGAATAAAGTCAGTTTTAACAATTTAAGTAGAATCAGCCCTCTGCTTTTGTGATTTTGCCATCTACAGCTTTGGAAGTGGGGAATAGGATCCTTCTTACTTCTCAAAACTGTGGGCCTTTTCAGAAGTGAGGAATAGGATCCTTCTTATTCCCCATTACTGAAGCTTCAAGAGTTTTAGAAGGGAGGTTCCCCTCTGAGATATACACAGTGCACTCTGAGCATGAGAATTGCCTTCTGCTCTTAGGAAAAGTCTTAGAAAATTCCTCCTATATGTAGTAGGGATAGGCTGCTGAGCAGACCTCAAGCCCACCTCAAGCCCATTTGCTGTTCCCTCTGAGAAATGTGTTCCACACTTTGGGCTTGAGACAGATTGTCGTGTGACCAGTAAGTTTTAAGGTTTCTGGATGAATGTGTCACATTACTGAACCAAGTACAGCAAGTCAGTCACTAAAAATATGCAAGTCTCAAGTTGAGTCAAGTCAATGTGCAATTTTTGCTGAATCAAGTCCAAGTCGAGTCACTGATGTGACTTAAGTCTGACTTGAGTCCAAGTCAATCGACTTGAGTCTACATCACTGTATTTCAAGAGTTCTAGTCTAGATGGGACAAACATTGGATTTAGCCCTTTGCAGTTCTCACTTATCAAGCTAAAGATTTAAGTTGATGGCAAGCTACTTTCCTTCCCTACAACTGGCCAGAGAGGTAGTGTCTGTAATGAAGAGCGAACTAAAGCAACTACAGCTTTTTTGAGAAGAAATGGGCGTCTGTTTTATGTCATCATTTTCTCTTCCCTGTTTAGATGTTTTAGAGAAGAAGCAAGATGTTTTAGAGAAGTCATGAGTGCTGAAAAGGAGAGATTCCCCCTTCCCTTTTCCCCCAGTCTTGTGAATAACGATTCACCAAAGCTACTCCAGTATGAGTCCCCGCAGCAGCAGCAGCAGCAGCAGCATCATCAAAACAGGTTAATGCACTGCACTCAGCCTGTACCAAACAATTACCATTTCAATTCCATCTACACGTACAAGAGAGAAGATCAAAAGGTTATTTAATCCCAACTGTTTGTGTACTTGCTTTGATGCTACCTTTTCTTTTAAAGGGCAGAACACTGCAGAGTGAGCATTAGACTATAACAATAGACCAAGGCCTGTTTAATCCAGTAATTAGTTCCTGTGAGAAACCTATTGACATGGAAGGAATATTCAATAATATTGGGAAATAGTTAAAATAATGTTTCTCAATTATCAAGAAATCCTGATGAGAAAATTCCTGGATAAAGCAAATATCTCCACAGTTCACAACTTACTCTGTGCAAAAAAAAAAAAAATCACATTTTTTTAAAAAAATAGAAAGCTGCATTTTCTCCACAGTAAACAGGATTTTCTCCACAAAAAAGAATATTTCTGCAGTTTCATGTGCTAAAAAAGTGTAAAGTTTGTGCAGAATACATCTCAACTACAGTGTTTCCTTTGCAGAATATTGCATTTTCTACATAGAAAATATTTATTTACTAATTAATTTGAAGTATACTTGTATCACCTCCCAGCCTGCAAGGGCTCGCAAAGAACAAATAAAAACCATTTAAAACAACACAAAAATAAATACATTTTAAAAACACATTAAAATACACTTTAAAAATTCCTAAAAGCAATCTAAAAGCAATGCTTGCTGGAAATATAAAAGCAAGGATGCCAGTCTAATTTCCCTGGGTAGGAAGTTCTACAGTCAAGGGATAGCTATAGAGGAAGCCATGTTACATTTATATACCAATGTAATTCCATAGGTTTTGAGATATACAACAAGGCCTCCTCTGAAGATCTCAACTTTCTGGCAGGTTCAAATGGGAGGAGGTGGTTTTCAGATAGCCTGCCCCAGTTTGGTTAGGGCTTTGTAAGTCAATAAAAGCACCATGAACTGAGCTCAGAATCAAATTGGAAGGTAGTTCAATTCTTGCAAGAATGATGTTATATGATCTCTAAAATGCACACCTGACACCAGTCTGGCTGCTGCATTTTGCACTAGCTGCAGCTTCTGAACACTTTTCCAGGGCAACCCCATGTAGATCAGATAACAGTACTTCAATATTTCTGCACAGATATGCTGTTTTCTGTGCAGAAGATGCTATACTTTGTAAACCAAAAAGTGCAAATTTTCACAGAATAAATTCCTAAACTGAATATTGTTCAAAAACTGTGCAGTTTTCATAGTCTTTCACACAGGAGGAAGAAAAATGCTATAATCACTCATTTCGTCCCTTGAGAAGTAATTTAATAAAGAATTAAAACCATGGAAACTCATAACCAGGACATGAAAGGAATGATATTGTCTCTACTTATTCCTCTTGACTAGAGTCTTAGCACTTAACATGTTGAATTTGACCCAAGGACTCATCACAGAAAAGATGGCTCACATAATAATTTTCTTAGACCTCTGCTCACAAAACACACCTACTGAAAAAAGATAGAGAAGCAATTCTGATTATTCACTCCGTTCATCTCCCTGTGCCCTCTTCCCCTGCAACCCAAATCCACACTTTGAACAGTTGTGGGATTCTGAAGACAGGGTGTTCTGTTTCTGAGCGTGGCAAAAATCTGTCAAACTGGATGAAATTACAGCACAGTGGATCATAGGTACCATCTGGGAATCCAAGACCAGAGCTTCTGAATGTTATTGGGGGTTTCTGGGAGTTGCAGTCCAAAAATGTAACACTTTTCACACTGTAAAAGGGGTTTAGCACTTTAGGAATCTGGTCTTTGCAAGAGAGGGTGACCCTCTCTAAAAGGGCAAGATTTATACTCTGAAGAGAAGTCGCAGCAGGAGAATTCCACAAAAGAATTCTTCAAGAGGAGATTGCCTATGTGTTGAAAGAATTGGAGATTCAGAGTCCTCCCATTTTTGGGGGGTTGGATCAAGAGGGATTACAAGAGCTGTCTTAGGAATTTAGAAGCTGCAACAAAGATTTGAGGCACTGGAGGAGATCCTCTCTGAACCTACAGGAAGAAATGAATTAGATTTTAGCAGTCAAAGTGGTGGGAAAAGACACAGGATTGTGCCCAGCTTTGGGAAACAATGGAATGGAATGTCAGTACAACATGATGGGATAGTGGTTGTTGAAGATGAGATTATGAAATGTTTTATGAAAATCGGGGTGGGATAAAAATAACTATTTTTAGGAAAAAATGATAAAATTATAGTTATTACTGTTTTTTCCCCTTGATTTGGAATAGCTATATGGATAATGAGTTAAGGATATGATTTTCTTTAAAGAATAAAGTGGTAAAGATGAGGATGAGGATATTAGATATGTGATAAAGAAGCTTTATGATTCTGAAACTGTCTAAAAATAAAGAGATATAATACTTTATCCACAGATGTAATAATTATATTTTTTTTGAATTAATAGAAATGAAAAAAAAAGAAGGAAACTGATTTTAAGGTGGTAAGCTTTATACTTTCAACTCGGAGTCTTGTTTTGTTTTCTTTTTCTTAAACTCACATGAGAAGTATAAACTAATAAATGAGTTAAACTCATTGTTGCTTGGTAAGTCTAATTGTGATATAGCTTATCCAATCCAATTTTAGATTATATGGATATTACTAACAGATCTTGTTGGCTATTACTATTACTATATATGTTAGGACTATATATTTGTATACTACTGTTTGATATTAATCAAATATATATGGTGATAGATAAATATTTATGATGTTATAGATTAGCAATATGTAGTTATTTTGATATATAAGGTGATAACAGATGGTTAGGTGTTTGACTTATTGATTACTAGGAGCTGTTTGCAACAAGAGCAGGAACCAATTTTTAATTTTTCTTTTTGTAGTTTTGTAATATATTCTTTTTTTAAAAAAATTATTTTATTAAAGTTTCACAACTAAAACAAACATTTGTTGTTGCTGTTTCATTTGAATTATTTCTTGATTCTTCCAAACTGATCTAGATTTCATTTCAAATATCTCTTAACATAGTTATATCATTGTACTGCATTTTTCAAATTTCTTACATGTTGGTACTTTGCATTTCATTTTCCATATTCCTGTGTTATATACTCTTTTTTTATGTACTCTTTATATTGTGTAGTGCTTTTTCCCCCCTCTATAGTATGGTTTGTGTTGATTGTCGGTTTTTGTTGGTTTATGTTTTGTCTTATGTTTTTCCTATGCCTGTATGTTTTTACTAATTAAAAATGTTTAAAAAATAAAAGTCCCACTTCTTATATATGTTCAGATTGATTTTCTTCCTACTCTCACAAGCTTTCTGAGCAATCCCTAGTGTCCTTGGAAGACAGTTAGAAATCTACTTACTCAGGTGATAATGAAGGCATTCAAAGAATCCCTTTGTGACAGCAAGAAGAATGTTTGCCTAAACAGACAGCTTTTAATAAATCAGCATCATTACCTGAAACATGCTTTTAAAAAAAAAAAACCCTTTCCCAAAGGGACAAATTAGAACATAGCTGTAACTAATATGTTAGAGCTTGAGCTATTTGATACCGATACAGAATTATTTAAAATAAATGACAATAGCAAATTACCTAAAATTTGTGTTGTATGGTGTAAAACCGATGCATACTGTTGCAAGGAGAGAACTTTCACACTTTCTCACATTTTAAATTAGCTATCACTTCTGTTAAAAAAAAAAGGTCATACCCAAACAAGGGGAAGCCTTTAGGAACACTTCTTTTCACTAGTTTGGATGATCATTTCTTGCCATTAATTTTAGCACTTCACATAATTGTGTAGAAGTTTCATTTTCATACTTGCCTCTTAAACTGTACCACACTTGGCAATGAGTTGCAGTAACATAACATATTGAACCCCAATCAGAAAAACACCCTAAGGGATATACAATTTCTTTCCGAGCTCAATGCTGCAAGAATATTATCTTTCCATAAGACTATATCAGGATTTGGAAAGTTACTTTTAAGCAATAGACAGTTACATTTACAGTTCTGCATCCTCCATGAAGTAGTTACTTGTCATTATAATTGACATTCTAACAAAGCAATTGTCAAGTCCAATATTAATTCCAATTAAAACAGACCTATTGAAATCACTGGAACTTCCAGAAGTGGCGACAAACAAGGCCTATTCATTTCAATGGCTCTAGTCCAGTTGGGACCAACACTGGGACTCTAGTTACTCTTTGTTTTCCCATTTTTAAAAGTAACTAAAACATAGTTAGTGCAGGAATAGTTGCCCCTGTTCTTGATGATGACACTCCATGCAGCTTAAGTCTTTGTGTTTCTGAAGACAATATACAATATTTGGTTTTTTGTCTCACAACAGGATTAGACAACCGGTATATGTCTGCGAGCCAATGTTCTGGGGCTGTCCAGTGGCCTGGAACCCTTGAGGAATGGATATATGTATTTAAAATGAATAAATAAATAAATATCACAAGTGGGAGGAAAGGAAGTCCCCCTTTTTTTTCTCCTGAAAAAGTTGCACTGGGAAGTCTAGAAGGATCAAGAGCCACAAAAGCATATTTGGTGGCCATAGGGGGTCCCAGGGCCACACATTGCCCTCTGAAATCATGACAAAGCAAGCCAGTGTTGTGTAGCAGCTTGTGTAGTGGCTTGAGTGTTGGACTATGGCTCTAGAGACTAGATTCAAATCCCTAATCAGCCAAGTATACCCAGTGGGTGACACTGGGCAAATCACGTTCTCTCAGGTTCAGAGGAAGACAAAGGCAAACCCTCTTGGAACAAATCTTGGCAATAAAATCCTGTGATAGGGTCGCCATAAGTCAGAAGTGACTTGAAGATATGCAACATAGAGAAAGCAATACTCCAACCAGGCACCCTTGGCATTTTAAAGTATATTTCCTAAGATTAAGATTAGTGAAATCTGTAACGAATAAATAGATATTAAAGATTTCCCTGTGAGAAGACAGTTTCAAAAGCATTCTAGTTACTTTTGCTTAAGGTTGAGGTTTCCTTTGCTTCGTTATTCCGACTGATCTTCTTTCCTGTCTTCTGCTACTGTCTTCTGCTACTCTGCATAGTAATATCCCACTGTTTGGTGGCTTCTTCCACACATTTATCTCTTTCCCTTTCCATGCCATAGATGTTCATACATATATTAATGAAATACTGACAAAGAACAATTTTGATGTGATCGCAGATAGGATTTTATCAAAGCTTTTTTTTTTTTCTGGCATGTTGTTCGTTTTTGTTTTTTGTTTTTCGGTACAGTGGGGCCTTGATATCCACTAAGGTTTGTTTCCATGATCCCCTCTGGATACCAAAATCCATGTATGGTCAAGTCCCATTATGTACAATGGTGTAGTAAAATGGTGTTCCTTGTATAAAATGGTAAATTCATTTTTTTTTTCAAGTTGTGGTTGGCTGTATCTGTGGATACAGAAGCCATATGTAGGGAAGCCTGACTATATGCTGTTTCTCCACTAGGGAAGAATTTTGTTTGGTCTACCTTTTTTCACTAACTTAACTTCTATTTCCTAAACAAGCATTCAGGAAGGAACATAGCTATCCTTCTCATTATCCACTTTTCTTTGCACTTTCCTCAGCTCAAAAATTTAATTCAAAATCTGCATATTAGCAGTAATTGCATGTAACTGTATATAGCAGGAACAGGTGTATGCAAAATGTGTGCAAGCTGCATATAAACAATATGTTATGAAAGTTGTATACAAAAATGTATATGTGATAGAATGATTGTACAAAAATTGCGTTTTTCAGGGAAACTGGAAATTTTTTAGAAAAGTCTGTCTTTTAAAAACTGCAGAATGATAATGGGATAAAATTAATTAATATCTGAACACATGCAAAATTAGCATAGACTGGATAGTGTTTGATTAGTCCATCCTGATTACCACTGAAGAAGTGCAGTTCTGTCCATGTCTAAGAGACCTCACAAAAGATGCAGTCATATATATGGTTTTATCCAGGTATCTGCTTTGCAATGTTTCACTGCTGTACAAACATATGTGGACATCTACAAAATTTCACTTAGCAAGGAACTTGGTTCAGTGATGCATATGGTAATATAAAGATTGCTTTCTTTTTTAAGCATTTCCTATACGAGCAAATGCACATTGTTGGTAATGGGGAAGAAAAGGCACAAAAGAAAGGAAGAAACTAAGATGGCACATGGTTTTGAACAAATTCAAAAGGAAAATGAAAACAAAGGAGAGTAAGAGTGAATTCCTAATGCACATGGTTGTACTTTGAAAATAGTAACTGTGCAATTCACAAATTCCAGATTCAAATCTGTAGGAGATTGGAATAGAAAGAATTAGGGAATGCCAAACCTCAGCTGATACAAGAAAGAATCTTGAAATAACATTAAAAAATCTGACAAATTTAGTCTGCCACATTTTTTATGTATCCATGGATCCTTGGATTGCCACCCTTATTGTGGGCTTTCAAGTCATTTCTGATTTATGGTGACCCTAAGGGAAATCCTTCACAGGATTTTCTTGGCATAATTTGGCACAAGCAGTTTGCCCTTGCCTTCTTCTGAGTCTGAAAGGGTATTACTTGCACAAGGTCACCTAGTAGTTTTCCATGGCCAAGTGGAAATTCAAACCCTGGTCTCCCAGGTTCTTGTCCAACAGTCAAACCACTACATCACACTGGCTCTCATTTTCATCCTGTCTTGGTACATATCTGAAGTCTTTCTCTCCATGAAAGTAATCTTGACTCTTGAAAGCTACACCAGCAAAGTATAAACTCTGAAGGATTCTACCAGTTTAGTAAGGCTTACAGTATGGTCATGGGAGGATGTGTTTCTATCACCTAGCAAAGCCTAGTAAACATAAGAAATACTTACTACCTGAAGTGTAGCTGGTAGATGACACATTAGCCTTAGAAGCTAATTATGGAATAGTTGGAATCTACATTGCTTGAGAAACTACCCGAATCAATGAAAAAATGAAATCATAGATTTTTATATAATTCAGGGTTACACTGCTTTCTCTCCTCTCTCTCTCCATGTGTATCTGTCATGTAAAATATAGAGTGAATAACCAAAAATGTTAGCAAGAAATTTCAGGTGAACTTTTCTTCATCCTATGTGCTTAACTAATTTGACAGTATCAAAACTAGATTCTGTATTGAGTGTTTTTATTCTGTAATGTTACATTTGGATTATTTTTGCTAAGGCTAAGGGCAAAAAAATTTGATTTGGATTTGAGGGATGAGGAGTCATTGTGGGTAACTGTTCACTATGCTGTTTTAGCCAATAAGATGAATAGGGAGTTATTTTTCCATGACAACAATAAATTTGATGCATAAAATTGATAGGAAAGGGTGGGACTGAGACACATTTAAAGTTCTGTGGGAACTAGGCAAGGAGGCTCTTCACCAGAGGGCTGGCAGGGAGCAAGACACCAACATCTGATTATAACATCCATTCCGAAATTCATTTAGAATTCAAGTATCAGACTGTGAATCCAAAAGCCATATTCAGTCTTGGCTAGCTGAATAGTAGAAACCATTTCCAGGCTCTGCACCTGTGTCTGTGTCCTTTATATTTGGCCATGATCCAGAGCTCCATGTCTGCAGAAGCTTTCAATTTCCTTTCATGAAAGGAAAATTCTGTACATATGCATGGGATAACTTGTGTAATTCTGAGTACTGATCTAAAGATCGTTATTTTGTCAATTAGTTAACAGGATATGGTGCATGTATATGAAAGGAGAAAGACCAAGGGAGCTACGCAGATATTGTCCTGTTTTGATCAATGATGTGATGCTTTTTGTTTCTTCCACTGGGTGCCACTATAATGCTGTTTCTATTGGAAGAATGTAAAGATGCCCCTAGAAAGTAGTCCTTCCTTTCCATGATATCTATGGTATGGATGAGCGGGTAACCAGGGTTGATTCAGTTGATATTTATGGTAAAAGAGGACTCATCATTTTTTTCCCATGGAATAAAACTAGTGTTGCAGTTGAGAAGAAGAAAGTCTGACTATTATAGAAAAGTCGAAGTTTGTGAGCGATCTTGTCTGTTTGTCTGTGTCAGGAAGGTGAAGACCTCATATGATTGGCTGGCTGTGAAGTTTCTATGGCAGTTCAGGGAGGGGCCTTTAGAATTCTCAACCAGAGAGCTCAGGCTGGTTGCTATGGAGATGAGGTTGAGCAGCAAGAAGGCGGCCTCAGGAACCTAACCTCTGTATGTTAATAACTCTGAATACAGACAGAATTGGGGAATATGGACAAGACAGATTGGGGAATTAGAGACACAGGATGTCAAATCTGTATATTTCAACCACATCTAATTTCTAAGGTAAGATAGTCATTAATAAGGTATTTCTAACAAGTGTTACCTATGAGAAAATAAAATCCTGGACAACACCGGATAAATACACTAGTTCTAAATAAATTGCGTTTGAAAAAACACATTCAAAGGAGAAATTCTTAGGGGTTCTTCTGAGGTTCTGGTGCTTACAGTAGTTCTGAGATGTTAATGGAATATGTGCAAGTGTCTTTTCTTTGTTTGCTCTGTCATCTTTTCTGGCAGCTTCCCCAACTTCAGTTAAAGCCTAGGTGAAGAATTTATGAGGCAATATCTCCCAGCTGGAGTGGTTTCAGATAAGAAAGACAGGGAGCCAGGGATGCAAATGAACTGATAGTATGTAATAGAAAGAGTAGACAACCCTCCCCCAAAAAAACTACTTTTTGCCATCTTGCAATCATGGGGCACAATCAAAATAAATTCTAAATTACTTGAGGATGAAGAAGAACCATGGAAGCTTCTTTCATGGGGAAACAAAATTGAAAACATAGCACTACTTTCTCCTTACACCTTTTACACGAGTTTCAAAGAAGAAGTAATATAATAAGCATTTACCCGAGACATGAAATGTATCTACAATGGCCTCTCAGAAATTTAACATTTGGGAGACCATCAAGGGACTCCCAATGCCTGCGGGCCTACAAGAGGGATAGGCAGGTTCTGCACTGTGAAAAAAGGTAACATGAGCTGAACCAAAGTTTCTCAGACATTTTTCTGAGGAAAATTAGGAGCTCTTTCGCTTCTTATCCATATAGAAATATAGAAATAGAAAGACATTATGTAGAGTTTTTTTCCAAAATACATTTCTTCTAGTACATCTCCTCCAAAGATGAGACTAAGGACAAGGCATTGTGAGGATGCCTTTGCATCAGTTTGCTAATACAGTTGGTTATGTTTCTGTTTGCATAAGCCAAAAACCCTTATGGAAAAAAAAAAAAAGGAAAGGAAAGGAAAGGAAAGGAAAGAAAGTACAATGGGGGACACGTTTCTGTTGCTACTGAGTGTAAGCTTCATATCTGAGTGACCAGCCTGGCTTGATAAGCAATTAGGAGGAAAGAAAAATGCGAGCTATTGGCATGTTGAGTAAAATCCATTATTTCCGCACAGAACTGTTTGAGTAGTTCCTCATCACATGCCAAAGGGATTTATGATTAAGCCATATATATCAATTTTCACATAAAAACCTCTTTGCTCTATGCTTCTTTATTATTACTTGATTAAAAGCTCAGGAAAGAAAAAAGATTATTAAGTTCCAAGGAAAATTATGGACTAGCTACCTGTCTTAGCTCCTTTTAAGTATGCAAGACATTATGGGAAGTGTACTTCACACAGCAATATCATCTTCTCATACTTTATTGCATGTGTTAATGGAATGTGCATTGTGTTTTCATTAACCTTGTTGAATTTCAAGGAGTTAGCAACAAGACGGTTTGAGGCCTTTCCTCTGGATATACCAGCAAGAATCTTGTATCAGCTACTTAGTTAAGCGAATAACATTCTGACTTGACTCTTCCAAATGTAAGAGAAACACCATTCACCCATGTCTGATTGCTGAAAGAATGGACTTCCTTCTTCTCATGAAGGTGATGCTTGTTAACAAAGTCAGTTGGAGGGGGAGTTACGATCGTGACAATAGTGTCAAAATTGTGACTAAGTAGCAATCATGAATGAAAAAGAAGTAAAGATGAGTGAATCTAGGTGCCTGTTCTGTATTCATGGCTGCTACTTAGTGATGATTATGACACTACAACCGTAATTCCTCCCCACCCTGAAAAAAAACCCTACTTTATTGGATATCACCTGCATGAAGAGAAGGAGATCCATTGTTCCACTGACTGGAGAGTGGGTGAATGGGTGGGTTCCATCAGGTTTGGGGGGTCAGGGGTCAGACCAAGTTATTTAGTTAAGTATAGCTAACTATGCAGCTGGAACAGGTTTCTGGCTGTCATCTTTTGCTCATCCAGCTTTTAATTGATTAAACAGATGATGTCCTTCTCAAATGGTTGACTGCCAGCTTTCCCCCATCCACAGTTTTTTTTAAACAATGTGATGTGCATGATAAGTGTGCATGTGTATATATGTAACAAAACACCACTGTACCTCCAGCCTATCTACTGCTAACTGAAAAAAAATGCTTGGATGATTTTTTCAGGATGTCTGTTTCTTTAATTTATGTAAGTTTTCTTTAGATTTTCAACCCATTTTCTTATTTTCTGTTGAGGGTAATAGGAGTATGAGGCCTAAAACTCATTGCCAGTAGCAACTAAAGTATATCCATTGAATCAATGCACTTTACATAAGTGCTGATTTAGCAAGTTTTTGTTAATTCAACAAGTATGCTCTGGTTGGGACTAGAAATTGGATTTAAGGCTTAATGAGTTATATTTCTGTCATATTTCTTTATCTTAGCTTCTGATCTCCTTTGATGGAAAATCTTTCAGTTTTTTTCTCTCTCATTTTTAAATTTTAAGAGTAGCAATTTTTCTATTAAGAAAAAATAAAAAAAATAATCAAATAATCAAATAACCATTTGGTTAATACGCTCCCTCTGGAACAGAAACTGGCATGGAGCAAGTCACTGACAGGTTTTTCAAGATACTCAATAATCCTGTCTGTGTCTTATTTAAAAAAAATAAATAAATAAATAAAGAGCAGGATCAGCAGAAAGGAATACAATGGGCTAGATATGGAAGCAATAAATGTTTAGTGGGGAAACTTTGCTAAATAGAATATACTCATAAATAAATATTAGAGGGGTCTTGCTATAGGGAAAAGCACTGAATGACTATAACACTGTACTAAAGCTCTTCATTTTAGTTACACTTTCCACCTTATTGAAGGAGACTATACCACAGCAACGTTATGGACTCTAGTCACAAAAACATAGATTCTTAAAGTTGAAAGAGATTACAAACACCATCTAGTCCAATCTTCCAATGCAGGAATACACAATAAAAGGCATCTTGAAGGATAATCATCGAACCTTCGTGTAAAGGTCTCCAAAGGAGAATAAACCACCTTCTGAGACAGTCCATTCCACTATCAAACAGCTCTTACAGTGAATAAGTTCTTCCTAATGTTTATGTGGAATATTTTCGTGTATGCTGAATCCATTGGTTCATGTTGTAGTCACTGGAGCACAGAAAACAGGCTTGCTCCATCTTCTACATGACATCCCTTCAAATACTTAAATATAGCCATCAAGTCACCTTTCAGTTTTTTCTTTTCCAAGCTAAACATATTAAGCACCCTCAGACATTTCTCATAAAGCTTAGTTTCCAGACCTTTGATCATCTCAATTGACTTTCTCAGGATAAGTTCCAGCTTGTGTTGAAGTTCTTTTAATTTTTCATATATATATTCCTCTAATGTTAGAGTAACATTTTGCCATTGTGTGTTTGGGCTGCCTGTTTGTTCATGTCATTGATCTTTCTTGTTCTTCTTGATGATTTTCTTTATTTTATTTTTGAAATATTTCTAGTATTCCAATATTCAATATTTTCCTGTTAATAATTGTATTCTTATATCTTTTAATAAGGATTCAACACAATATTTGCATTTCTCAACCTATTCAAGCATGTATTTCTAAATACATTTTAACAGGAGAATATACATTTTATATGTATTTTGGTGCCTTTGTTGAGCTGAGAAACTGCATCACAAAATCTGAGGAAGTGTGAAATATGAAACCTAATTGTATCAGATGTATAGTTCAGTTCCCTTGAAAATGTGGAGCAAACATCTCTAAACCACCTCTTGTACTGCTTCTGTGAGGGAAAACAGAACCCCAAATTAAGCCAGAAATAAGTAGCAAAGTCTCTTGTGGGCAGCAAATCACATGACTGGAACACATAATCAGCTCATTAGCATATCACAAGAATGGGCCCTAGGTGGCAGTGATTCATTACGCACCTCACAGTCTTTTCTCTTGGTCCTTTGTCTTTATTTGCATTCATCTAATTATGGCTTCCTTACAAATCAGCTCCACTATATTTTTATTCAGCATTCATTGTCTGGGTTGCTTTATATGGTAATATTTTTTCTAACACTAGCTAGCTCCCTCTTATAATTTTACTCTGTAATACTCTGTAATAGGATTCAATAATAATTGCTAATGCCATATCCTACATCCTTTTTATGGCTTACATTTGATTTGCTGTTTTGAGATAATGATTAAGTCTGATGTAGGCCTGGGTAACATGCAGCCCTCCAGATGTTCTTGGATTCCAAGTACCACAATCCCTCAGTCATGGTTGAACTGAGCTGGCTATGGTTGCTGGGAGTTGGAGTCCAACAGCATCTGGGGGGCAATATATTTTCCATACTACATATCATGTTCCCTCATTTGAAACACTTAAACTCCAAAGACTGATGTTCTTTCCCACATTTCACTCTGTTAGCATGTACTCCAACATTTGGTTCAGGACAAAGCAGATATATTTATTTACCTCTTACCAGAAGGAAGAAATGATTGGGCAAGACCATAATGTGTGAATTAGGATCCTACTCTTTTTGAGTATTTCTGCTTCTAGAGTCTCTCCAGCAGCACTTTCAGCCAATAAAATGTGTCTGGTGTCCATTGTGTTCCCAAGATTTTCTGCTCAGTCAACTGCAATTTGAGATCTAAAGAGGAGTTTCTGTTTGAGAACCTGCTTAAATTTGGTGGAGTGTGAATCAGAAGATGGAGGCAACAGTGAACAGTGGTGATGTGTGACTGGTATCTTTTCAAACATTCTGAAGGCCATCTTACAAATGTTTCAGCAGCTGTTGCAATAATGGGATGGATGGGATGCAGACCTGTGGCCATGTGCTATTGTACTTAAAGCAAATAGGAAAATCACTTGTACAACAGGATACTGGATCTCCTTACACAAGTATTTAAATAGTAGAACCACTAGCATAACCAGGAGTTCAACTAATTGGGATTGTGTGTTCCTGTGAGGCAAGAGGCTATGCTGTGGGCAGCAGTAGGGTGTCCCCTAACAGAAAGGCTTTTGCTGAGAAGCCAGACTAAATAAGCCAAGCAGGTACTGAGCAGCAGTAGTAGTGGAGAAGGGTGACAATTGTGGAAAATCTCTCAGAGACAATGGCAGAAGCACCATAACTAACACTTTATAGTACTGTTCAGAAAAAGACGTGGCAAACCACCTTTTGAATATCCTTTGCCACAAAAACTCTATGATGAGACATTTCAAAATGAAACAAGAGATAGTGCCAGAAGATGTAACTCCTAGGTCAGATGGTACTCCACAAGTTACTGTGGTACAGCAGAGGATAATTACAAACAGAGTTGTGGCAAATGAGGCAACTGCCCACAAGCCAAAAGGATGTTCAGCTATAGATGTACTCAGAAGTGAAAGGAAAGTCCAAAGCTACACAACACATATTATAGGAACATGGAATAAGAGAAGCATGAATCATGGTATAACAAGATTTGGGGTGTAATACTTGGGGTGAATGAATGGGACATTTTGAGTCAGATAATTACATAGTATTTTACTCAGGAAATAAAAATCTAAGAAGAAATGGTGTGGCATTAATAGTGAGGAGAGAGGTAGCAAAAAGAATGTCACAGGGATGTATTGCAAAGTCTGACCAAATCATATCAATAAGAGTACAGAGAAAATCTGTCAGTGTAACCATAATTCAAGGCTGTGATCTAACTACAGAAGCAGAAGAAGAAGAAACTGGAAGATTCTATATTCAATTCCAGGAGGAAATTGACAATACATCAAAAGAGGACTTATTGTTAGTCACTGGTGATTGGAATGCAAAAGTAGGAAACACTGCAGAATCAAAGTTGTAGGAAAAATTGGCTTGGGGATCAAGAAATGAAGCAGGAAAGTGACTGATTGGATTTAGTGAGGCCAACACTTTGTTCATAACAAACATGTTTTTCAAGAAAATAAAGAGGCAATTGTGTACCAGAACATTACCTGATGGCCCATATAGAAATCAGACAGACTATATAATCAAGACCAGAAAGCTCAATTATCTCTGAAAAAACAAGAGCAGGAGCAGATTGTGGCACAGACCATGAACTGCTGATATCAAACATTAAAGTCAAAGGAAAATATTAAATGATCATGCCAAAATACAACTTTAAGAACATTCCCACGGAATTTAAAGATAATGTTAAAAAAAACAAACAGATTTGCACTATTAAGGAAGAGCCATTTAAAGAGGAACCTACAATTTTACAAAGTGAATTGGAAGCTGCACTCAGAGCACTTAGGAAAAATAAATCAACAGGAAACGACTGCGTACCATAAGAGCTGCTTTGAGCTACAGAGACAGAATTGACTCTAGCTCTAACTAAAATCTGTCAACAAATATGGAAAACAAAATGTCCCACAGATTTGAAACACTCCATATACAATCCAACCTCCAAGGAAGAGAACACCAGGAATTTTAGTAACCACAGGACTATTGCATTAATTTTCCATGCAAGCAAAGTGACGCACAAAATTCAACAAAAACTTTTAACATATATGGAGAAATGCCAGATGTCCAAGCCAGGTTCAGGAAAAAAAAAAAAAAAGAGGCATATTCATAGGGTCACCATAAGTCAAAGTTGACTTGATGGCAGTAAACAACAACAATTCTGGAAAGGATTCTTGTTTATGATGTTAGATCATAGGTTTCATAGTTAACTTACATGAGGGATTATATGAGTTGCTATATAGATAAACTTTCCTTCTTCACTTCTGTGCTATTTCTTTCTACCATTTTTTTCTTGCATTTTTGTTTTGCTTGTTTTTGTATTTCAGGATATGTAGTTGAATTCTCTGCTGCAGAGTTAATCCTACTTGTGGTTAAGGTTGCTGGGTAGAATAAGAGATAGGGCTCTTGTTTTCTTAATGGTTGAGCAGAAGAGGGAATTTTGGCAGGGGTTGCTACCAGATGTTGGGGAAAAGTGAGCAGAGTGGGGAAAATGGTTTGTGTTTCTTTCCTGCATTAAAAAAAAATTGGTCGTTTCCGCCCTACACTGTTATAATGATGTTATTCCACTTTCCACATCTTGTAAAATTCTGGGGTTTGTAATTTACTGAGGCCAAAGAATTCTGGCTGAGAATTCTAAAGGCTCCTCCCTAAACTGCAAACCCCAGAATTCCATAGGATGTTGAAAGTGGAATAATAGCACTATAACAGTATAGTGTGGAAATGGCCATAGACTTTTAAAAATGTATTAAAAGCTGAATGAAGACTTCTACATTTTTGACTAGGGATCTCCATATGGTTAAAAACCAATGTGGCAAACAGAACCAACCCCCTTAAAATCACAGATATCTACTTCAACTTCATTAATTTCAGGTAGATTAATAGTCTCTGCTTTAACTTGTGTGCATCATTAAATTTCCAGATTCTGGTGTTTTATCACTCTGTAGAAATGATGTGAGTTATGGGAATTTTACCACCAACTAGGAATAGATGCAGCTGTGCAAGGCAAGAAAAGAGCAAAAACTTCCTTTTTTTGCTAGGTCTTGCATACATGCACGCACTCTGGTGTCAGGGGAATTTCTTTGCCTGCAGGTGAACTGTTTGTAAAAGCAGCCAAGGGGATGATTTTCAATTCCCAGTTATTACTGTTTTGGTAACTACAGAGATCTGCATTATGCCCTAGTCTAGACTCTTCATTTTACTTAGGGAGGAAAAAAAGAAGAGCGTGAGAAATATATCTTGTCCCAATTTTTGACATCCAAACTGCATTCTCTTAGGTAAATTTCATTGTTTTAGGTTATAGCTGAAGGCACCTGGGAAGAAAATTGTTTTCTCCTTCCTCTTCTTCTTCTGTCAAACTCTCTATGCAGTGTCTAAAGCCCTCATTTATGGTCCTCTACCAACAAACAGTCATTAATTTCAGCCAGTTACAGTCAATATCTGATGTCATTCTCTCCTCTTTATGTAGCTTTGTGACCTTCATCTCATTTTACTCATAATAAAGGTGGCTTTTATGTGGGGTTTGCACAGAACTTGCTTCAAAGAAGCATTAAATCAAACAACACATTACAGCATAAAACTGGTAGGTCTTAAAACAAAAAGAATGCCTGAGTCACAAAGCTTCCACTGGAAATCATGCAAGATAAAAAAAAAGAGTTGAGCTACTGGAAATACAGTACAAACTTGTCAGTCTAGAGCCACTCTGCATAAAATCAGCAAAAACCTGAATGAAATAGGAAGTTGAATAAAAAAAGTTTGATGAGGCTGAAGCTGTAGGCCATCTAGGGATGGGAGAGAATTCGAAATGAGTTTCAGGTTTTTTTGGGTTTTTTTTTTTATAAAACAAGACTTTACCAAAATTTATAACATTCTTCATACTAAAGGCAGATTGCGTTTCCAATTTATACAATTCAGATATGGGAGAAACTGAAATTGAAAGGCTAAAAAACAATAACAACAACATTTATTTATAACACCCTTTTCACCAAAGGCAGAACATCAACATATACAGTCAGGGACAAAGACAATACACCTAACACTATAGCAATGCATAGAATGAAATCCCCAACATCCCACCTGTCATTACCCATCTTGGCATCTTAAGCATAACTCAGTGGCTTAAAACAGTGAATCAAAGAGGAAGGTCTTGAGCCCTTTACAAAAACAGGTGAGATCCTCCTCTAGCTGGAGGTCCAAAGGAAGACCATTCCACAAATGTGGAGCCAGATCTTGAAAGGTTTGTAGCCTTGATAGAGCTGTGTGCTTTGGTGAAACAAATAGCAATCCTTTGTAGACCTGGACTTTTTACTGCTTTAATGTCCGCCTTTGAATCTCTGTGTTCAAAGCCATGTTTGTGCTGCAGCATTATGACCGCCACTCCATTTTATTTTTTTTATTTTTTTATATTTTCTTTCTTTTTCACTCTCATTTTTTATCTCTGCTTTTCTTTTCTTTTCTTTTTTCCCTGAAGAAGCTCTTAATGTTCATATGGCAGACCATTATAACATGGGCCTTTCCAAGCTAGAAACACATATTCTTTTTATATTTGTTTCATCTTGATGGGTAAAAGTTTAGATACAGTTTGGTTTGGGGAAAGAAAACTTGAGATCTTAAAAATATTGAAATATTGAAAAAGACACAATTAATAGCTGTAGGACAAGCAACTCTGAGTGGGTATCATTTCATTACTTCCATATATATGTTCATTCACATATCTGGATATCACTACTATTTACAGTGCTTCTGTTTAGTTTAATACTTCTGAATATTAACTTCACCTGCAATTTTTACATGAAATGGTCCGAGGACCAAACTTTGGCCCTGAGGATGCAGTGTGGACAGCACCAGAAGTGGAAATTCAACATTACATCCCCCAAAAAGGACCCAGAAAGTGGCTGCAAGTCTTTTTTTTTCTTTCTTTCTTTTTTTCTTTTAGGGCTTTTGGGGAGAGCTGCACTGTCTCTTAACACAAACACAGCCTCCCTGAGGGCTTCAGAAATATAAAGACATCATTTTTGCCCCTCTCCAATTATTAGGACTCAGGGAGCATCAGGCATATAGCTTGTGGGCTACTAAACTGTCCTTGGAATAGCATGCAGCTCTCAACACACACTTTGCCCACCTTATTAAAGCCACTGAGAGATCACCTGTCAGTGCTTTATTCCTGCTGTGTCTTCCTTCAAAAAGTACAAATAGTCTTACATGGAGCCCCAAGGTTTTCTTCTATCCAGGCATTGTCTAGACAGAAAATTGATTAGTCTTAATAATATGACAGCATTGTATGGCTTCAGACCATACCCTTGGCTCCAGAATAAAATCTGGCAAAGGACTGTGGGAAGTGTAGAATGTTGTTTGAAACTGTGGAGTGCCAGAAGAAAATCTTTTTTTTCCCCTTGAGAGTGCATGCCTATTACCATTTTTTTCTGTGTCTTTTTGTGTATTATTATTTGTGTATTGTGTGTTACGTTGTATTAAGATGAGTTTGTGTAGTGTATGTGTATTGTTATTAGTTGTTATGTTTAATAAAATTTATAATAAAAAATTTAAAAAAGAAAAAGAAAAAAAAGAGAGCACATGCCTATATGGCATCTTTTTTTTTCCAGTTTATCATGAGAGTACCTCATCTCAAGGGCTCAGTTCTATTTGAAAATAGCTCCCTTTTATCCCAAAGCCCGGAAACCCAAAACAGAAGTTTTCCTCCCTCCCTCAAACATACAATAACAGTGCCCCAGTCTTTCTTAAAATCACTCAGTGATCCTTCTTTGATCAAAATAGTTAGTTTGTCCCTTTCTGCCAGTCTGTACAGTTTCATCAGCCAGTCATTTTGAGGTGGAAAAATCAAGTCTTTCCTTCTCTGACCAAAAAATAGTCCGGTGGCCATAATCATATACTTCTTCTTGATCTGACAATTCATCAGAACAAGTAAGAAGAGCTCTGGTTTCCTTTGCATCTTCAACTTCAAAATATTTTCCATCAGTCGATGGATCAACACCCAAAATTTCTTTGCTTTCTAACAGGTCTACCACATATGAAAAAAGTCCCTTTTTTCTGTTTATATTTCCAAATATTAGTAGACCCGTTATACATTTTAAATAATCTTTCTGGCATTAGATACCACCTATTCATCATTTTATAAAAATATTCTTTAAGATCATAAATTAAACTTTAAACTTTTCCCCCACATCTTTTCCCATTGTTCTATCTGTATATTATGACCATATTTTGTCCCCATTTACTCATTCAGTCTTTCCCTTTAATCTCTAAGGTATGTGGAGGACTCTAGAAGCAGCTGAGGGCTATGTTTTTGAATGAGACGTGGTACAGAGGCAGGGGTGCTTAAATCTTTCTGATTTGACATTTTTTCATTTCCAAATCATCCCCATTGGTTTCCTCTCATGTAGGAAACAGCAACTGAAGTATGTTTTAAGTAGAAAAGCAGCAGGTGGTGAATCAGTCAAGAGCCCCCATCCCTTTCTACTCTGTTCTTTCTGAGCTGCCTGGGGCTTCTTTACATTGTCACAGAAATAATATTATGTCCACATTTGTTTGTAGCTTGGTCCTTCCTCGCTGTGGACTGTAATGTTATTGTGGTACAAACACATGGGGAAAAGAGAGCCATATTTGACTTCAGCACAAGTCTAGCCAAAGGTATCTTGCTGCTTGAGAGAGAAAAGCAAATGGAGGCCACCCGCTCACACACATCAAGGTGCATAGCTCCAAAAGTGTTTCCAGATGAGGCCAAAAATTCTGACAAATGCTCCTATTCATTCCTACTAGTTATAAAATAAGCATGGAAAGAATACTTGAAATTTTTTTAAAAAAAATAATTGAAAAACAGCTTTATTGAGTGTCAAGACATCTAGTCACTGAAAACCTTAGATGGGGTGAGATTCCTAGAGAGATAAGATTATTCACAGTTTGGGACTAGGAACCTTTCCACCCTACACTGTTATAGTGCTATTATTCCATTTTCAACATCCTGTAGAATTCCGGGGTTCATAGTTTAATGAGGTCAAAGAGCTCTCTGGCTGAGAATTCTAAATGCCCCTCTCTAAACTGCAAACCCTAGGATTCTGTAGGATGTTGAAAGTGGAATAATAGCACTATAACAGTGTAGTGCAGAAAGACTCTTAGTCTGAAAGAAATATTCATGCACAGATTTGGCCAGAAAACTAATTTCCTGAAAAAAACAAAAAAGCAAAACAGAGAACAAATTCTGTGCAGAGAATGCCATGTTTTTGTACAGGAAATATGATATATGTTCTATGCAAAAAACAAAACAAAAAACCACCAAACTGTGTGTGTATGTGTGTGTGTGTGATGGTTGTTTTCTGTGTGCACAGAATAAATCCAAAGCTGCAGATTGTTTTTTTTTTCTTGCAGCAAGGAGAAAAAAATGGTAAAATTATTTTTTCTCACATGGAAGAATGAAATTGATGAAGCTTTTCCTCTCTCCTTTATACACAATGGTTAAACATTTGCTAATCTGCCTTGATACCCCATATCTACTGTCTGAGATGAATGCCTCACCCTGAATAATCATAGGGCTGCCCTATTTCAGCATCAGCATAAAACTACAGCATCCCTATAATATTTCAGAGCAGGCTTCATTGTGATAATTCATGTTTATATGTTTCCCATTAGGTTCTATCCATTTCATGTGACAGTTTCCTAAAAAATATCTGTATTCTTTTTGTGATTCCTTTTAAAAGACTGCTTTTAAAAAAGGGTATGTGACAGTGAGTAAGCTGATGTTCGAATCCCCTTTAAGTAACTCAGTTACGGCACTGAAAATTATACCATTGAAGAGGACTTTAATTTCAAGCCACAATTACAGCTCCACATGATCTCTTTAGATGGAGATAACTATCATTAGCTGCCATGAAGATAAGGCCATTAGGGTTGAATCATGTCTGAACACTGTGTCATGTCATTTTGCACTCCCTTGTCAATGTGCTGGCTGCCTTTGTCTATTGTCTCTTGCAGAAAAGTTGGTACATTTTTGTTTTTTGTCTTTTTGTCTATCTGTCAAGCATATCTGTATCCTACTGTTCCCCAGAGTTGCTCAGGAGGGCAACATTCTGGAATAAATTGGGAAACAGGAGAAGATCTAAGTGAGCAACATTTTTCAGTTGAGTTTTGGCTCTGGCTACTGCACTCAGCCAGCTCTTGCCCAACACACACTTGTGAAGAAAAAGGGAACATTATTGTTTCCTTTTTGCTTCTACTGACAGCAAAGGAATAAAAAGTAGAGTGATACAGTTTCCTTTTCTTTCCTATAATGGCTGAGTTTTGCCCCACAAGCAGCACCACTAGAAGGATAAAAGAAGATATTTTCAGGCTATGGCCCATGTCTTTAGCTTAGGACCTACAAGAAGATCTACTTGGGCTCAGTGCAGACCCCCATTCTCTATTATCAGGAAGGACGGAATCCACTTGTTTCACTTTCATCATGTTATTTTTTTCCCCACTTTGACATACTTAATTTTTAAAACTTCAGCATGGATTTGAAGTGCCCCCAAACCAACAGCCAAGGGAATCTTGACATTAATCTATAACTACTTGGGCCAAGCAATGGACTGATGGTACACTAACAGAATCCTTGTGTAGTTACAATCCCTCCCCAGGTTTAAAGATGCAGAGGTCTGATACAGAAGATAAAATTCTTACAGGTAACCCTCACTTACAGCCTGAGATTGTCCCATATAAAGTGGTTTGAGCAGAAGAGAAGAAGGGATGGTATCCAATAACCCATAATACTGCTGTGAGCCACATATCTTGGTGAACAAGTTTTGAATGTTGGGTAGTGTTTTCTTGCCCAGTAATTGGGAGGACTATATTACACACATATGTATGTATGTGTGTCTATGTGTGTCTATGTGTGTATATTTGTGTGTGTGTGTGTGTTTTAAAAAAAGCACCCTGATTAAATGGAAAGTACTAGAACAGATCGGAATCTATTGATTTACTTTTATTGCATTTGGATTTCTAACATTCATTTCATCCTGTCCTCTGGTGTTCCCATAAAAGTCTCTAAGGGCTTTTTTGCACTTTGGGAAGAAAACAGGGCAGTCTGTTACTCACCGGACTGGCGCGCTCCCTCTGATGATCCACACTGATCCGGAGCAGTGCGTGCCCGTGCTGCACACTGCTCTGGGGATGAAAATGGAGGCTTCCAGTTGGTGGAGGCTCTCCACCAACCAGAGAAGCTCGCCAGCCGGAAGCCCGCCCCTGGAAGATCTGCAGCCTCATGCTGGTACGAGCCTGCAGATCTACACAGGAGCGCAGCGACGGACTGGGGCATGCCAAGCTATTGAAATACCTGTTTTAAGTGGTCTTTCAATAGCACGGTGAACCACCAGTTCTGGTCGTTCCGGAGTGGGCTGAAGTCTGAAACTACAGAAGGTAGTCCAGACCCAGTTCGCCCCAAGCACTGGAGGATGCGCTGCCCCGTTTTAAAAACAAAATGCGGAAAAAGCCTAAAAGTCAAGCTGCTTAGATGTCAAATGACAAAGAAATGTCTCATTATAGTGGGTAACAATACATTCAGTACCCATTCTGAACTATCCAATTAAAGTCTGTCTAGGAAGACACTTGGATGTATTTTGGTATGGTTTGCCTTGTCAGGCATATAAACAAATGAGATGAACTTACTAAATTTTGAGCACCATGTTGGAAGATAAGCTTCTACAGAAAAAGATATGACATATCAAGAGTATAAACTAAAGAGAAATCAATCACTTGGCATATGTCTTAGGCTTCAGAGCAGGTTTAACTCTCCTGGATTTTTAACTGCAAAGAAGCATTTGAATTACAAGGGAGGGACATTAAAAATGCAACTAGCACTCAAACCTCAAACGCTCCAGTCTCTAACTTCTACATATTAATTTTTAAGTTGAGACTGGGCAGCTTTGGCTGATATCCTATGAAATAATTCAGGGCCTGCCAGATGAACAGGGAGTTGAGTGAGGAAGTACCCATAACTCTGCATATTGTGCTCTTCAGTAACACTCAGTAAGCCCAATGCTTTTCAGAGCTAGGAAAAGCCATTTTTCAAAACTATGCGATTCTGGGAATAGTAGTTTAAAGGCAGCTTTTGCAAGCCCTGAAAATGTTTTCTATGATATAGCTCTCAGGTCAAAGAAAATATTTCCCCCTTTTTAATAGTGGAAAATGCACCTTTGCATTTCTGTTTTTTGACCTCCAAATCAACCCCGCACTGCTACCAAAAGCTCAGGCTGGAGTACACTATAGATTTATTGCATTAAATAAAGATACAGTCTTATGCCTTTTGAGTCTCTTAAAATACATTGGCCTTTGAAATAACGGGATCTTCCCCAGTGAGTAGTGGTCAGGTTTCCTTTGTTTTAAAATAATTCAGAGATATGCCTACCTGTGAAGATGCTCAACAGAATGGAATAATGTGATTGTACTAAAATTAGAGAGCTTTGGGGAAAAATGCTTTTTCACATTAAATTCTTCTGCTAGAATCCCAGAAGGGTAAGTGTGCATGCTGGCTGAAGTGAAGGTTCTGGGACTTTTAATCCTCAAAAGTAACTTTTTCAAGCTCTGAAAATACACCACTTCAAAATCTTAATAAATAATATTATCTCGCCTACAATGGCAGCTGCCTGCTATTTGCATTCAGGATGTAGAGAGCAAAATGGAAATTTGTAAAAGTTACCCTAGGGGAATACAATTCCCATAATCTTCCATCCAGTAGCCATCCAGGCTGGGTGACTGTGGGAGCTGCATTCTAATAGGAAATTTTCCTAACCTCTGCATTAAAGGCCCCTTTGCAGTAAATTTTTAAGTGTACTCTTAAGGTGGAGAAATAAGATGAACACATATTCCAGAAATAGCCTCATGTATTTAGACTCTAATACATTTAAATTTTAGTGGTATTAGACTCTAAATTATCTGTGTTGCAGAACAAGGGATAGAAACAAGGTTTTTTTCCCCTCTTATAATTCTAGGTCACCCAATGTAATGACTAAGATCACCCAATGCCAAGATCACTTATAGGCCAATTCCACACGGGCTTAAAGAAACGGTGCAGAGCATCCTCCAGGGAGAACGTCTGCACCTGGGAGCAGACTGGGTCAGACCTACTTAATGTAGTTCTGCACCTCAGCCCACTCTGGATAGACCCAAAGTTGTCATCCAGTGTTCTTTTGAAAGACCACTTGAAACAGGTCTTTCAAAAGCACAGAGCGCACCACTCTGTGCCCGCGCTCCGGTGCAGATTTGCAGACTCGCACCAGCGCGAACCTGCGATCTGCTGGGGGCAGGCTTTAGGCTGGTGAGCTTCAGTGATTGGTAGAGAGCCTCAACCAACCGGAAGCTGCCATTTTCGTCCCCGGAGCAGTGCGGAGCGGCAGCCACATACTGCTCTGGACCAGCCTGGATCCAAGTGTGGAGCCAAGAAGTCTGGTAAGTACTGGCACGGGGCGATTCCCTCACCCCCTGCAGAAATGGCCATAGAAGCAGAACAGTGGGACATCCAAGACAGAGCAAAGGAATTACTTCTTCACGGTATGGCTAGTTAAGATATTCTGAAAGATGTGGTGTCATCCCTGCTTTAAAACTTAAGAATGGCTATCACTGGCTACTTGTCATGAGGGCCATTAGGCTCCTGTTATGAAGGCTACAAATCATACCTCGGAATAGCAGCTTTTTGAAATGAGACTGAGAAAGGATATTGGGCCCTTGGCTCTACTTTGGGCATCCTCTCAAAATTGTTTTCTTCCCTTGAGATTTCTCAGATGCAAGGGATACCAAGGATATCTCATCTTCTTTAAAGATGCATTACATCATACAGATGTTTTGAGCATAAGTGTCACAGTCCATCTGTTCAGTAAATAGATCTGGTAGTAACTTTCAACAAATCAATCACAGACAAATCCATAGTCTTTGGTTTAGCATGATGTAGTGGTTTGACTGTTGGACTATGTCCCTGGAGACCAGGATTTGATTCCCCAATTGGCTATGGAAACTTGTTATGTGACCTTGGACATGTAACATACTCTCAGCCCCCAAGAGCCTTGTAACAGATTTACCTTAAGGTCACTGTAAGTCAGAAATAAACTTGAAGGCACACAAAAATAACATATGTGATGTAGGAAAGCACATGCTCCAATTAAGCCAACATCTTCATTTGACTTTCAAGAAACTGGAAGCACAGTTGTCAAAGTCACTCAAAAAATGAAAAGGCCTGTGGATTAAACATGTGCTGTCTGGTTTCTGTTGCTGTGAAAAGCACTCTTCAGTGTCCCGTTTGCCTCCCCTGTGATGGAATGGATAACAGAATATAACAGAAGATCAGAAGGCCAGTAAGTGACAATGAAAGATTTGGAGGATGAAAGGTAAGAAGATTAATAAGCAGAGCAATTCTAGGGAGTCACAAGGCCAGTGACAAGATTTGATGCTTACAATAATTAGAAGGTGGGAGGAAATCATTTAAGGCAAATTCCTTCTCAGTCTATCTTTGCTTCTCTTTTTCCTTCATATATTGATGCCATTATTCCTACTGTGCTGTGCACATTTTTTTTAAAAAAAGGTGGGGATATGGAATCAATGGAGTTCCCAGTAGCCAATGAATGGTAGAAAAGAGGGGATACAGACAAAGGCCCTTTCCGCACCAGGCAATTAGAACGGGGCAGTGCATCCTCTCACGAAGGTCGTCTGCACCTTGGGGCGGACTAGGAGCGGACTACTTACGGGAGATCCGCACCTCAGTCTGCTCCAAAACAACCCCAAGTGGTCCTCCTGCGTGTTTTCTAAAGACTGCAAAAAACAGGTCTTTATTTTCCTGGAATGTGCCATTGCGTTCCTGCTCCCTTGTGCAGATTTGCAGGCTTGCAGCAATGCAAGCCTGCGATCTGCGGAGGGTGGGCTTTAGGCGTGGCGAGCTTCAGCGGTTGGTCGGGACCCACAACCAACCAGAAGCCACCATTTTGGAAGCTGGAAGCTGCCATTTTGGAAGCCGGAAGCCACCATTTTGGAAGCCAGAAGCTGCCATTCTGGAAGCCGGAAGTCACCATTTTGGAAGCCAGAAGCCGCCATTTTCGAAACCGGATCAGTGCGGATCTACAGACCTCGCACTGCTCTGATTCGCCCTGGACCAAGAAGGAGCCCTGCGGAAGGGCTTCAGGGACAGTCCGCATTGCTTCAGACCCCCGAAGAAGCAGTAGGTAACAGCATGGAGTGATTCCTCACCTCTTGCGGAAAGGGCCAAAGACATCTGGGAATCTAGTTAACTGGGAATCTAGTTACAATTAGCAATTTCAGCATAGGGAGACAGTACCTCAAAAGATTCCTGTAATCCTCTCAAGAGACCTTGGCTCAAGTTTCAGGCCATGCTTACCAGTGTCCACAACTTCAGTGCTTCTTCCAATTTGCAAAAATATATATTTTTGTGCAAAAAGGATTGTCACCAATGTACTGCATTGGCTACTTAGCTATGTATGTGTAAGTAAGTAATGGCTTTGAGCTGACCAGAAGCTGCATTGGATGACGGGAGTTTGTTCAGCTTTGATTGAGGTACAAAAGAATTATATTTTCAGTCCCCTCCTATGTTACCCTGATTTCTGGGGTCCCTTGGGGGACTCCTCAATGTGTTCCACATGATGGGGAATGGAAACTAGCCAGAGCACAAGCTATAGCAATGCAAGTGGCAGGGTAACCTAGTGGAGTCTTTTACCCAGTTTTTACGGGATCAGGCCAAGCCAAAAACCAAACAAGAATGTCCAATAAATGATTTTATTGAATACAAGCCTCATGCACCAACGCACTCACACACCCACTCACTCAAGACCTATTAAGAAGTAAAAGAGATGAAATTGGACAGGGGAGTATTGAAGGGGTGTAGCTGGGGGTAATACTGCACCTTGTCCTGAAGTCCATGGTCTGGGAAGACAGTGGAGATATGAGACTCAGCATGAGGAGGGCTGAGGGGATTACTCAACAGATGGAGAAATGGTCTACTGGAAAGACTGGGAGCAATTCAAAGAAACGCTCAAAAACTGGGACTATTTGTAGGGGAAAAGTACCTGGAGGATTAATCCTTTCCCGGGGAGAACAATGGGTATTGGGGTGATAACAAAGCTCCACAATGGTAATTTCCTTTGGGTGATGGGATTGCAAGGTGTTGACAAAGTCTCAGGACCTTCGGCTGTGTTAGTTTGTGGTGTGACTTCATGTAAATGGTCCTGGCCTGATGGAATATTTGCTCAACTTGGGGCAGACACGCTAATCCCCTCAAGTCGGCATCTCGGGGCTGAGGAACCTTTGTTTATTGGGGGTTTATATATCTTGAGGTCTCCTGGGGCTACGTGACTAGGGATTTTACTGGCCTGACCTGGTTTTCAGTCGTTCGACCATGCCTGCCTACATGCTCATTTGGGTGACCTCTCAGGTACATGGAATCATGTTTTAATATCAAAATTGTAGACCCCAGGCTAGGGTTTTTCCAGTGGAGTAACACCTGCTTCAAGACTGCAGCAATCAGGAAGAGGACTCATGCTGCAGTTCCTCATGGCAGGGCTAGAAACATCCTCCTCCTTGAACCCTAATGTTAGCTGAACAAATTACCTTCACCTGATATGGCTGCTGGCTATTAAGGAGGGTTGGGGGGATATTTATGTAGTCTTTCAGTAAAGCTACATAGTTTTAGTGAATGCAGAGCAGTTACAAATTTGTAGCTCTACATTACAAATCCATAACTGAAGTACAAAATGCCAGTCAGTATCTTTTTTTCCTTTTTTGGAACACAGAGTGAACACAACACAGGCTAATTGATCAAACAGAGACAAAACAATCCATCCTATGCAACTGTTTTTGCAGATCTATGCAGCAAGGTAACTGTAATCACATTTCTATTCATTGTACAGCAATGTGAAAAAACTAAGAAAATAACAACACAGAAATGCCAAAAAACAAAAAAAAAGCCCTCTAGACCAACCACACATAACACACAGCATACCATCTCATGACAACATGCATTGAGGAATCCCCCCCCCCGCAACATTAGAAAGCTGGCTCTGATTAAAATGGGAAACTGCCAATGGATCAAAGACCTTACCAGGTTTAAGAACAAATGATTGCACCCCATTTATCAGAAGGATGGGCAATATTCAGCTTTCTAGATGTTATTGAACAACAGCCCTCAGCACTCCTCACCATTGGCTATGTTGGCTTGGTCTGATATGTGTTCCTGTTCAACAACATCTGGAGAACATCTCAATCAATTTCTAATTAATACGTAGAAATCAGATGGAAAGGGTTCAGTACTCATCTTAATGGAACATAAGCCAACAACTGCAAAACTATATTCTATCTCAATCAGTCTGAAAAACCTACCAGTACCATCATTCTTCTTTGAAATCACACAGAGTTGATGTAAACATTCAGAATAAGCGTGTGATCCAAACCAGCCAGAACTCATCACCTGAGAACAGAACTGAGAGATCGCATTTTTGATGCTCAAAACTAAGAAGCAAAGCTTCCTTGTATGCACAAAATGAATATATCAAGAAGAAGATAATCCTGGAAAACTAATACTGTGTGTCAAGAAGAAGGCATATCTCCTTAATGTGCTAGTTTCTCACAATTGTTTTACATGAAGAGGCACTTGATGATATAGCCCTCACCCTATATATTTTCTGAGCAAAGTGATGTCAGAAGACCTGCACTGTATGTATACGTATATATGTATGTATGTATGTATGTATGTATGTATGTGTGTGTGTGTGTGTATATATGTATATATATATATTTCATACAGTCTTTACAGTTTGGAAAGAAGATGAATGCGGTACATCAGCTCTAAGTCTCTTCCTGAATCTGAGTACAGAAAGAGCATGAGTAGTGCAGTCCTTTCTCAAAAATATAAGGGGCTAAGATTAGACACAAGACTCTGCTGTCAGCAGAAATATTCCTTCTACTTGCATAAATGATCTTCTGTCAGCTGAATTCTCTTCCACCACCTAACAGATCTACAGGCAGCAAAATCTACTCACAGAACTGCTGTACAGCCAAGATTGCCAGCAAAAGAATGAAAGGGCTGGTGGTAGAAAAGGGCATAGCAGGGGACAGTCAAGTTGTGCCAGTTTCAAGCTTCTTCTAGTCCAGGGATATGGCCACAATCCTGTCACAGAATTGGGGCAGGATGCATATAGCCTTAATTAATTTCCAACACTGCTAGGCAGAGAAAGGCTTTGGATTTAACACAGCTTTAGCTGGCCTAGTGTCCTATCAACTTAGCAATTCACCATCTTAGCCAATTTGGATCACCCTCAAACAATTTCTCAATCCACTTTCCTGAGAGCAAAATTCATTAAATACAAGGATACTTACCTCTGAGCAGATAGGTATAGGATTGTCTTCTGTGTCCATATTTTAAGAGTAATCTGTGCCAAGCGATATAATTTTTTTAGGCTGGGCAGTATAGAAATGGAGAGATTGCATGCTGTCACTGAAAATCAACTCCACCTTAAACTTACATCAATTATATTTTCATTTATGTTTTCTGTTGGAGATAAATTCTGAGTCTAAGAAATCAGAGAAGTTTCCTATCAGTTCATTTTCCCACTTTGCTTTGTTCCCTCTACCCCGTTGCAGAGCAACAGCAAAAAGAAGCCTTCTTCCTTTTAGAAGGATGTCTTGTCAAATGATGTTTTTCATGTTTTAAATTAGGAAACAGAATATTTTATATGCTGGGAAATAAAGGCTATGAAACAGATGGGATTTATGGACTAGTTATTTCCCTGTGCCTCCCTGTCCCCACTCTTCTCTTTCTTTTTGGCAGTCCTGTACTTCAGGTGTAATGGTAGAGAAACTATACTGACTGTGACAAACTGAAATACCTTTAGGGTGTTCAGCTGTCAAGCAAGTTCATTCACATCTCATCTCCTTTCTGAATGAGATATGAAAATGAGTCTGCTGCATTACATCTCCTGTCAAAGCAGAGTATAGATGCAGCTCCCTCTAAAGTGACAAGAAGAATTTTGCTTCCCTCTCTCCATCTGAAGGAGGAATACAAACAATTTTTGCCTCTTTCCGCAGAGAGATAGCATGTCCCTATTGCACAGAACATGGAAATAAGTTAGAACTGGACTTGGAGGTTGTAGAAAATATATCCATGGGGCCTGAAAAAGAAACAGAAATCTTTTAAAACAAGGGGGATAAATGTGTTCTTTAACTTTGGATTTTTTTTCCTCTCTCATTGGCTTACAATGGCCCTTTCCACACGAGGCTAGTGAATCGCTTTGCGCCATTTATTACTGGTTCTTCTGGGCTCAAAACAAAGCAGACTTTCTCTTATGTCCTTCCACAGGGCTATTCTGTATGTTTCATGCCAGAGCAGTGCGAGGTCATAGATCCGCACTATGAGGATGAGAAAATGGCGGCTTTCTGTCGTTTGTTGGGCTGGATCAACCGCTGAAGCTGACCACGCCCACAGCCTGCCCTCCGCTGATCACCAGTTCGCATTGGTGTGAATGTGTGCATCTGCACCACTGCGAAAGTATGAATTGGCGCAATCCGGAAAATTGAAAAACCGGTTTCTTCTGTTTTTCAAATTGCTCGCTTGAGGACCACTTGGGGGTGCATTTAATTGGACTTAGGTGCGGAACAAAGGTAAATAATCTGAACCTAGTCCGCTCCAAGGTGCAGATGACCTCTGTTACAAAACCCATTGGCCCGTCTTAATTTCCTCATGCGGAAAGGGCCAATGTCCCTGTTCTCTTTCAATATAAGAACTTACTTAAATATTTCAGTTAATGAGCATTTCTGGTACACAGTTTTCCTGATGTACACTTTTCTGCATACTGTTTCAGTATACTCATTTTTTGCAAGAGGTTTCCCCAGACATAACTCTGGAATGAAAGTTCGCTGGGCTATATTCCCTAAGGTACACATTTTTGTATGTATTTTTAAATGGATATTGACTTTGAAAATTTTCTGAAATGCAAAAAGAAAACACAACTGTGTTCTGGTTTGAATTTTGATTTGGGATGTGCATATTAAGTTGCTTCATACCAAAATGTGAACTGAACAAATTCCTTTGCCCCACATAAAAAAAAAAAGCTGCTTAAACATAGTTCTTCTCTTTTCTTCCCTTCCTCATGTCCCCTTCCAAAAATTTGTAAGTGAATTCATGTCCAAAGAATCATAGGACCTTTCTCTCCTACACTGTTGTAGTGCTATTATTCCACTTTCAACATCCTGTGGAATTCTGGGGTTTGTTGTTTACTGAGGCCAAAGAGCTCTCTGGCTGAGAATTCTAAGTGCCCCTCACTCCATAGGATGTTGAAAGTGGAATAATAGCACTATAACAGTGTAGTGTGGAAATGACCATAAAGATTCTATGCTATTTTTACTCTATCCATGAAAAACAAAAAAACAAAAACAAAACCTGCATCGCTGTATTACATAAGAATGTGCAGACATGTTGTTTGTTCATTATTGTTCAAGGGTAAAAATGAGCAAATGAATTCCTGTTTGATCCATATATGGGATAATGCGGTAGGATAATGTCTTAGTGTGTCTCTGTGTGTATCAATTCAGTTCATTTGTTGCAACAAGGAAAGGAGTACTTATCCTATCTTTTAATTCAATTTCATAGTGGGAAAATGTATTGTGAGTGACATTCATTTGGATGCAGAAACTAAAGTTCAGATAACATCACAGTGGACAATTAGAGAGAGAAAAAAAGTTTTTAGCCTGCAACACATCACTGAAGCTGTATCTAACTGCATTTTCATTTTCAATTTCACTATGCTTCCTAGGGTACCTTTCTAAATGAAAACAGCAAGATGCAAATTAAAGAAAAACATTCACCTGCTAGGAACCTCCAGCTAGCAGGCAAAATTTACAGGAAGGAGGTATGCATGAGACAATGGTGTTACTCTGATCGCTGGGGGTCCCGGGAGGGGCTCCCAAACAACCAAACAGCAACCACAACCTTGGGGAAAATTAGCTGGAGCACTCACTAAAGCTAGCAAGAGGCAGGGTAACTTAGCAGGATCTTGCAACCCAGCGTCTATGGGGTCAGGTCAGTCAAACAGTCAGATGGTTTGAAATAGCAAAAATGATGTTTTATTAAGTACAGACAAATATTAAAAACAACGCAGCCACACAGCTAACTAAAGAATTGGAAATAGGGATTTTCGGAGGGAAATGGGTGATACGACACCTGTCTCGTAGTCCTGGAGAAGTATGAAGACAGAGTTCCTTGGGGCGCAGGGAAGAAGATCCACACGGTTCACCGAGGGGAGCTCACCGAACAAAGCGGCAGCAAGGCAGGATGGAAGTCCGGAGCGATCCAGGGTTGAGCAGGCTCAGTTATCAGAACTGAGGGGAAGGCTCACCAGGCAAAGTGACAGCAAGGTGGTCTGGAACTCAGGAGCAATCCGAGGAGGGTCTCAGAATCAGGGGCTTTTATAGGGTGAATTGTGACTGCAGGCCATACCTTACTCGGTGAGAACAATGCGAGTTTGGAGCAGGACAAAGCTTTGGAAAGGTCAGAGTTTAGCATGATTGGGTTAGAGCCAATTTAACAATAGTGTAGCCAGTATGCAAATGCGGAGCGCTTAGTACAGCTTTGTGAGGCTACCTGCTTGGGGCAGGGGAGCCTTTGTTAGTATCGCGCATTAAGCAAGGAGGTGTTTGCCGGAGAGGTCCCTGAAGCGACGAACAGTCTCTGTCTGGCCTGCCTAGGTGGAGAATGGAATGTCCAGCAATTACCGGCCGCGCCTGTTTATGGGCTTGTCTGGAGGCCTCTCAAACATGTGGAGCATGGTGGCAGAGGAAGGCCGAATGGTTTGATATCAAAACAATATCAAGTGCTATCTCCAGGTAGGCCTGGACCGCAGTAACAACGGCACAGGAGTGCACATGCATGCTCCTTCAGGGGTTGATGGATGGATATGGGGAAATATCTGATAGTCCCACTTTACCCACAGTTCATTCCTTTGGATCACCTCTTATTTACTTCTCTGGTTGCAAAGAAATATTGACATAATTTGGAAGATGAAAGCCATTTCTTATATTATATGCAGACACTGCAAATACAAAATGTCTGTATCTTTCCATTATAATTGTTATTTCCACCCTCATCTGAAATTTTAAACAGTCAGTCGATAAGAAGTAACTAATAAGACAGAAAAAGTATACTTGACAAGATTTTAGGTCTCAAATCAGGATTACATAGCATAAAAAATGGGACCATAACCTGGAAAAGTTGCTTGTTGCCCTACAGGTCCCACAGTTCCCCAGTTAGTATGACCACTGACTCTGATGACTGGGAATTTCTGGGAATCCTAGTCCAAAAAGTAATGTTTCCACATTTTGAATCAGACTCTTCACAAATCTGAATCAGTGGTCAGCATAAAATGGACCGTGCAAACCACTGTGGATTTTAAAATTACATCTAGGCAATTATATTTTCAACATTTAAACATAATTTTATATACAATTTTGATTGAATTATAGAAAATGCTGAGCCAAATGCTCAGGGTATTGGGTGTTTGAGTCCACACACAGATATATATACCTTAGCTTTTAGTTTTAGAATTCAGGTCTGCCAGCCCTGTATGTCTAGTCAAAAACTTAATGCTGTGCAGGTTTTAAAAAATGAAAGAGAGAAGGGTTTGGAGCACTGGTGATCAACATTTCATTGCACTAAGTATATTATAAATTCTACAGCCTGTGCATCTGTCTGGTTCAGAACAGATGCCTTTAAACTCTGTCAGTATGAACCATGCACTCTTCAAAGCATAGCAAGCTATATGACTTATTGCCCTAGAAAAAAGTACAGTTCATCTGTAATGTTGAAGAATTGATCCTAAATGGAACAATTCCTGCAGCCATGAAGTCATAATGTCAGCTTTGAAACATGAGAATTAATTCCATGCTACACACAATTTGGATCTATGACAGGATTATGAAGACCTTTTGGATGCAGAAGTCTACCCAAGCACAAGCCAAACCTTGTGAGCTGAACCTAGGAATCTGTCAAAAAGCTGAAAGGCTGCATGAGAAAAGGCACCTGGATGCAGTATTTTTCTGTGGCAGTCCCTTCAAGAATTATTCTTCCACTGATACCACTTTTTCAGAAAAAGAATGAACACAAATTGCCACAGGCCAAAAGGCTGGTACTCAAAATATTCAACTATATGCTGGTTTTAATTGTCTTGCTGCAATTGTCTTGTTCATAGGGACACTAGAGGTTTGGGCCTTGAAGATAATCTCGAATCTTTGACACTGCCTTCACAGTGTCATCTAGAATGAGACATACTGGTTCAAATGACATTCTGTGTAGGGAACAGAGGCCTATTTATGACAAAATGTAACTTAATCATAGATGGCTCCATTGCTAATCTGCGTGCAGGGAACTATGGTTTATCTAAACAATTATGTAGTACAATAAGAAAAGCTTACCACCAACAGTGCCAAGATTGTGGTGTTTCTGAATCTGAGCTGAACCAGGTGAATGGTGGCTACTTGCACAATCAGCATATCACAAGATGGAAACCCATACAGGCAGCATTTCCCCCTAGTAAGCCCATGTCCCAGTTAGTTGTGCACTCCACAAAGCTGGCTTTGGCTAGAGATTCCATTGGATCCCATTTGGGAAAAAGGCAGAACATAAGTTTAATAAATAAATAAAATAAAACAAACAGAGATGGGGAACATTCTTCCAGGGTCATCTAAAGAGCTCTTTCCTGTCTGTGACAAAAGATATATACCCCATCCATTCTGGGTACAGGGTTTGAGTTGACTAGCAGGACAGGCTGATTTAGGGGGTTCAGAGGGTAGCACTGTTGCCCATTTCCCAGCACTAGGCATCTAAGATACTCATATACTGAGGAAGTGTACAGAGAAATGGTCAACACAGTGATGATGACTGAAGAATGTTCCCACATCGTTGCTGCTTCAAGTCGTTTCTAACTTATGATGATCCTAAGGTGAGCATATGGGGTTTTCTTGGCAGAATTTCTTCAGAGGAGGATTGCTTTTGCTTTCCTTTGAGGCTGAGACAATGTGGTTTGCCCAGTGGGTTTCCATAGCCTTATGGGGATTCAGACCCTGGTCTCCAGAGTCCTGGTCCAAACCTCAAGTCACTACACCATGCTGGTTCCCATATTACTAAAAAATATAAAAACCCCTAGATGTCATCTTTATGGCCCTTTTTGCATGGCATTCATCATGCAAAAGGGCCTCCAGAGCGTTACACAACTGTGAGGAGCGTTTCAGACAACGTCCTCACAATCATGTGATGCTGCCGGCGCCAGCAGGCGCCAATCACATGCTATATCATTTTAAGCTTTTAGCCAAAAATGGTGCGCGATTGCCCCATGTGCACTTACCTTGTGTGTGGAGCTCCAGAGCTGCAGCCCTCACGCTTCCTCCCCCAGTACAGCCTGGGAAAATACCAGCTCTTATGTTACCTGCCAGCCGGCAGGCAACTCCTGCGGAGCAGAAGCAGCAGGGACACAAAAGCCTCACGGAAGAGGCTGCTCTCATGATCCCCGCACAACCACACCGGATGCAGGTAAGTTGCAGAAAGGGCCTATATTCTAAGAAACTTAAAAGTCTGACTTAAAAAGAGAAAAGGAAAGGATTTCTCATGCATGGTGAGGTACTACCATACTTTGTGAGCTCATGAAGTACATTGAACTCAGTGAGGAATTGTTGTTTGTTGTTGCTGCTGCTGCTGTTGTTGTATGCCTTCAAGTCATTTCCAACTTATGGTAACCCTAAGGCAAACCTATCATGAGGTTTTCTGGGGATGAGAGTGTGACGTGCTCAGGGTCATCCAGTAAGACTTGCACTGGACTATTATATTGCACTGTTGACTATGGCCATTTCTGCACGGGGCGAGGGAATCGCCCTGTGCCGGTACTTACCGGATTTCTTGGCTCCATGCTTGGGTCCAGGCTGGTCCGGAGCAGTGTGTGGCCACTGCTCCGCACTGCTCCAAGGACGAAAATGGAAGCTTCCAGTTGGTTGAGGCTCTCCACAAACCGCTGAAGCTTGCCAGCCTAAAGCCTGCCCCTGGCAGATTGCAGGCTTGCACTGGTGTGAGCCTGCAAATCTGCATCCGAGCACGGGGTGGCATGCTCCATGCTTTTGAAAGACCTGTTTCAAGCAGTCTTTCAAAGGCACGCTGGACGACCACTTCGGGTCATTCTGGAGCGGGCTGAGGTGTGGAACTACACTAAGTGGGTCCGACTCAGATTGCTCCCAGGTGCAGATGTCCTCCCTGGAGGACGCTCTGCACCGTTTCTTTAAGCCCGTGCGGAAATGGCCTATGTTTATTACTTTCTCTGCCTTCGTTAAGTTATTCTTTTCCTAACACTACAGATTTTAAAGTATTCCCATTATAATAGTGGTGTATAATTTGTAATGCTTAGCCATAGGGTAAGCATAATTTTCTTTACAAATTGCATGCTTATATCAGTACACTGTCTTAATTCTTCAAAGTACTTTTTTTGGTGTTACCTATGTATCCCAATGCATGTTTCCAAAAACAAAAAGAGAAGAAAAGGGGGAAGGGGAGCCAATTTGTGGTTATTACAATTAATAAATCCTTCCTGTTTGAAATGTGCACTGTAAATGACAATTATGTTCAGCCAATATCTCAGACTTTAAGCAATAATGATTATTTCCCTTTCGAGTGATGCATAGCCATTAAGTAGAAGCACGTTAACCATTATAATGATGGATTTTACAGTCCTCAAGTAGAGGGTTTATTGAAGACTCCATCCTTTACTGAAGAGCAGCACATAAAAATCCAGCTGTTTTTGCTGCTCGCGGAATGGAGTGGATAGGATGTGATCTGAAACTCAGGATTTACCTCAGCCAGTTAGGTTGATGTCACATTATACACCATTTAGATCGTATCACATTTTGCTCTGAGATTTTGCCTAAAATGGTTCTACCAGAAGTCAGTCTAGCCACACTCTTGTGATAGAAGAGGTCAGGAGATATGAAACAAAAGGAGATTTTAGGAGATTTTAAAGTAAAAATTTAAACTAAATTTTAAACTAAAGATTTTAAACTAAAATGAATAAAATTCTAATTAAGATTGCAATCACAGTTACCTGGCTGAGAATGTATACTGTTGTAGTCAACGGGATTTAATTCAGAGCAAAAATTCATAGGCCTAGATCTAATTGCTAGTCCCTAGTTGCTCACTGTTCAGTATTTGATTCAGTGGTGTGCTCTAGTTGGGACTAGCAAGTGGACTTATCCCATAAAATTGTGCTGTTTGAGAATAATGTTTTGTCTTTCAGAAAGCAAAGGCTTAATTTTCATTGCACTGAATTTTCATATATGAATGCAAACAGTGCTGAGAAGGAAAGGTTGACGAACCTTGTAAACCATAACCTCATACATTTTCCATGTTAGAAGGACAGAAGGGGGAAAAATGGCACTCCTCATTTCTCATTTAAGAATTCAAGTAGTTCTGTCACAGTCACTTCTATTTCTGCCCATCCCCACCTCTGGCAGTATAGAAATGTACAAACTACCAGAATAACCTTAAATGATATATGAAGTACACTGTCCAGAGCATATTGCCAGTTCTTACACTCAGGCTAAGTTTGTAACTCACAATCATGTTGAATGATCCTAAAGAATTATAACACAGACAGAGACAGTAAGCATTCAGAATGCCTCTTCTTTCTCCCAATGACTTCCCAAGAAATGTGTTGCTTGCAAGCTCAGGGTTTTCATCTTTCCTTTTGTTCCTCCCAGTTTTGCATTTCTTGCTAAGATATTTGGGGAGTATTGTCTGTTTATTTATTTATTTAGCATCATCACTAGGCACGCTGCTTTAAACAACATGTTACACAGTGCTTTACAAAAGCAACAAAAACAGTTCCCTGTTCTCAGATTTGCAATCTAATAAAGACATGACACAAAAGGAAAAGGGGATGGCAATGTGGGAAGAAGATTAAGTCTAGTAGGTAACTGCCTCTTCTTGTCTCTCTGAGGCCATAGCAGTGGCAGTTGAGATGGAGGGAAGGCTGTTCATCTGCTTTTGGGCCTTGGCATGATAGAACTGTGCTTGCCTTTTCTTATGTCATTCCAAGACCAGGGCAGTGGCAGTTGGGATGGAAGGAGGGTCTTTCATCTGCTTCTTGGCCTTCTTTTTTGAAATCTTCTTTCCCCTTTTTTACACAAACCTAGGAGCATCTCCAAGCCTTCACAGAGCTTGGAGAGGTTGCTTTTTGGGACTGACCATGCTGGCTGAGGGATACTAGAAGTTTTCTTTCAAAAATGCAAGGTTGGAAAACCCTGCCACAATGTTTCTGAGATGTCTGTGAGCTTCCATGTTCTTTCTGCAATTTATCAGCGATAATAAGGGGAGACATGGATCCATGAGTGACTGGGGCTGTGGGCAGTGCCTTGCATGCTTACTGCACTCTCCAGAGGTACCAGGGATCATGGAAATTGCACCTCCATGGTGCTCAATACCCTTGAAGAATGCTATATACACAGTAACATACAAGGGCAAGGGCCTGCCATAATGTCTTTGCAGTGCATAAAGCCCTGTCACTCATTTCTACTGATGTCCAGTAAGTTGCACAAAGTAGATGTTGGGGTGGGGAGATCCCCACTAGCCTCAACAACTGGAATGGATCATTAGGCCCTGACATGTGTGGATTATGTTGTGTAACAGGGCCAAGGCCATGCCTGCTTCAGGCCCATCCTGGAAAATAGATCAAAGGCCCTTTTCGCATGGCATTTGTCATGCGAAAGAGCCTCCGGAGTGTTGCACGATCGCAAGGACTGTTTCACATGACGTCCTCGCAATTGTGTGATGCTGCTGGGGCCAACAGGCACTGATTATGCAATATATCATTTTTGGATTCTTGTTGAAAATGATGCACAATCACGCATCGCTCCGGGGCCCCACATGCACTTATCTTCTGTGCAGAGCCTCCGGAGATATGGCCCACACACTTCCTTCCCCAGCATAGCCTGGGAAAGTACCTAGGTGTGCTGTGGAAGGAAGAGGTGGAGCCCTCATGCTGCCTGCCAGCCAGCAGACAACTGCTGCAGAGACAGAGCAGAGGGGATGCAAGTGCCTGTCACAAGAGGCTGCTTGGGTGATCCCTGCGCACCCACGTCGGAGTCAGGTAAGCTGCAGAAAGGGCCAAAGTTATGCATATCTAGAAAATCTCTCATGAGATGTGCATAAAGCAGTGAGGATGATGGGCCAGCACATGCTGTGACTAGAAGCTGCGTGGAAGTTGCAAGCTAAACCTTAGGGCCATTTGTTTTCTGATAAGGGCTGTAAGTGTTGACTTGCTCCCAGCTGACAAACACTGCACTGTACAAACACAGCAAAATAGTGTCCTGATGTAACAATTTGTCACAGCAGGCAAGCCTAAATTATATGGAACTAATGAACTGCAAAGCCACCCTATTCAGTTCAGAACTAAAGCTGTTTGTTGATTGTTAACATTTCAAAATCATGGGTAATGAGCCAATATAATATTTGTTTTCTTCTCCCCCTCCTTTCTTTTGTAAACCACTGATGCTGATGTAGTTTCTACCACGTTTTTATCATGAATAATGTGCTCTCATTTCATTGAAGGTATGACAGAATGGTTTCAGATATTAGCAGTCAGTAACTCTGACTTAGCCTTCCTTTCCTTTATATCTATGGAGAAAGCAAACGCCTGGCAGTTCAGACTAACACAACCATGAAGACTTTTTATTCAGTTTTTAATGTCAGTTTAACATCTCCAGCTGGCGTAGCTCAAGATATTTTGCTGGCTTGGAAAAAGGACATCATGATGCCTGCCTGTGCTTCTCTCAGCATTCCAGATGCAGAAGCCAACAGGGGGCCTATTCACAGTACACAACTATTGTGTTATTATCCCAATTTAACTACCATGGTTCCATCTTATGGGAGCCTGAGATTTTTAGTTTGGTAAGGAACTGGAGTGTCCAGGATGATAATTCTAAATGCCCCTCCCTAAACTGCCAATGTCAGGATTCTGTTGGATGTAAAATGGAAGTTAAAGTGCAATGATACTGCTACAATTGTGTGATATGACTGAGATCCAAGTGAAGCAAACAAGTGAAGCCTACAAGAACTTTAGCAAGTGGACAATATCTTCCACCAGCCTGGAGGCAACAGGCTAGTTTATGAGACACAAGTCTCGCTAAAAGGCAAGTACAACTTTCTTCACTCACATCTCATCTTCAACTTCTGAGGATGGAAGCAGTCAACATCAGTGTATGTGATAGCTGTGGTGGTTTGTGGCTTCCATGCTAGTGGACTAGCACTAGAATCATAGAATCATAATATCATAGAGTTGGAAGAGACCACAATGGCCATTGAGTCTAACACCCTGCCATGCAGGAATACACACTCAAAGCACCCGCAGCAAATGGCCATCCAGCCTCTATTTAAAAATGTCCAAAGAAGGTGACTCCACCACACTCAGAGACAGCATATTCCACTGTCAAATGGCTCTTACTGTCAGGAAGTTCTTCCTGATGTTTAGGTGAAATCTATTTTCTTGTAGTTTGAATCCATCACTCCCTGTACTAGTCTCTGGAGCAGCAGGAAACAAGCTTGCTCCATCTTCAACATGATATTCCTTCAGGTATTTAAACATGACCATCACCTCTTAACCTTCTTTTCATCAAGCTAAACATACATAGCTCCTTAAGCCACTCCTCATAGGTCATGGTTTCCATATCCTTCATTATTTTGGTCACCCTCCTCTGGACATGTTCCAGCTTGTTAACATCCTTCTTGGTAAAGTCCGACCAGGATCTAGTCTAAAGCTGAAAGGAGCTAGGCAAAGTTCTGAACCCATTTTGGGGATTTTGGTTGTTTCTTTCAATTTCAAATTAAAATTCAGAATCAATTCACCACATGAAAACTGCTACTGCCCATTATTACTACTACTATTGTTATTATTATTTGTACTAATATTTGCTTTTCATTTTTAAAAGGCACTTTAAAAGATTGGCAAAACTGGTAATGAAATCTCTACAAATTTACAAAAAGTCGAAGTGCATTGTGGAAGCTTTTTAGAGCCATTGCTAGAGACCAGTCAGTGTTTACTCTGACTTAGCTTTCAGTCTTTGCTTGGATTTGAGAGGTGATAGATTTTAGCATCCTCTCTACCATCTATTGTAGGGATGGGCAATGCACGGGCCCTCAGATGTTCATGTATTGCAAATCCTAGCAGCTTCAGTTACCATAGCAAATGGTGAGAAATGGTGAGAATCCAATAATATCTGTAGGGCTGCACTTTGCCAACTATTGATCTATTGTTAGGATATACATGGATGATGTTTGATTCTGTTACAGATGTAGTAACGCCCTCTAACCACGGGCAAATGCTTGCTCCTGAGAAGTCTGAAGGACTTGTTGGTTTCTATAGAGCATCTCTAGTTGGAACACACGAAGGAGATGTCTATGGTCAAGAGGGGAGAAAAAACAAATGGAAAAACCTACAGTTGCTAGTTGTCAAAGGCAAAAACTGGCCCTAGTAGTATGCAGAATGAGGTATCCACTTCAGGAGGCAGATGTTGCAGTGGATGAGAAATGCTGTGGTCTGCTGCCTGTCTTAGCATTCCTCCTCCAGCTGTTTACCCTGATACCCTTCCTTGTTTTTCAGGAGTTTTCATCCTCTTGCTTTCTAGTGGCCCCATCTGTCTGTTTTGCCTAGTCACCTTTTGCCAAGACACTGTAGATAACATCTTTAAGAAAGGCACCCAACTCATGTTAGCATCTGGAAAGATAGTCAACAGCCACACCAATAGACATCACACAAATTTATGCTATGCTCTGTTCATGCAAAAGGACTGCTACTGTCACTGCTGCACTGCAAAATTTGTTGAGCAGGTGCCCAGTGGACTGATAAGAAGGTGGGAAGGTGGCCCCAGAAGACATATCTTTGTGCACCATGCGACCTGCTTTGTACCCTCTAAGCTGGTCTGGTGTCCACATGTGCAGAATGAGATAATTTTTCCACTATTAACACTGAAGTAATACTTGATTGACAGTCTGGTCAGCCTCTGTATGTGAAATGGTGGAAGGGTAATATCTTGTTCTTCAGCTCCAGCAGCAAAATACCTTGGGATACCCCAGATGACATCCCATTATTCAGTATAGTGGCTTTATGGCTTCATTCCTCTTCTACTTACAGGAGGACTGTTTGATTGCACTGGAAAAAATTATCTCAAATAATGCTCTTGAAATCTGTGTGGAATAATATATATTTGTCTCCGATATTTACAGGTGGGACAAGGTTCTGCTTACCTTAACTACATGAAGCATCCATCCCCCCCCCCGTTGTTTGTTCTACCAAATAAGCCTCTTTCTCTCTCTGTCACTGTTGTTATATTAAACATCTTCAGGTGAATATGTTGTATAAGCATTGTATAGTAGTAGTAGTGGCTTACAAACACAGGCTGTTTCCACGTGAGAGGAGAGGAGCGGTTCACTGCATGTCAAGAGCAGTGTTTTTATACTCCGATTCAGAAACTGAATTCAGATTCAGAAACTGTGCTGTCTGCACCCCCTCCCCATTTATATCATACAACTGTGGAGAACAGCGGTTGCTGCATCCATAACAGCAAGTCCCTGGCCACTCCCATTCCTCTCCCTCACCCTGCCCCGCCATCACTGATTGGTCTGTTTTTTGAAAAACACACACATTTTTAACACATTTCTGTATTGCTACATTTGTGTGTAGGTATTATGTTCATTGATACGTGGAAAAAAAACACATTTTAACAGTCCATTACCACATCCACTCTCTTCCCGCTATCTGTTTAACATAGGAAGACAACAATGACAACAGCCTGTCCTTTGATGGGCGAAAAGAGATAGGGACAGAAATTATGGAAAAGACAGCCTGGGAATGGCCATAGCTGGCCACTTCTGCGATGTGAATCGATCCTATGCTTCTGCATGTAGGTGAAAGCCGAAGCAGAACCAGTTTGGGAGATTTACATTGACGTGTTAACGTTTTTCACATACAGCAGTTTTGCATCGCAGTAAACTGCAGTGAACTATCCTAGAAGCTAAAAATGTGCAGAACCACAAGGAAAACTACAAAGCTAAAATGGTTCAATGTGCAGACGGGAGGGTAAGAATTCAACGCTGTTATGATGTATCAACCTGATGCAGAAATGGCCTAAGTTGCTTTAGTGTTCCTGGATTTGTTCTGCATCCCAGACATGCCTAGGCTGGTCATAGCTCATGATTTATACTCTGCTAGGTGACTGATAACTCTCCTTCGTGCCATTTCAGGCAAGGAAAAAAAGAAGAGATTTGTATGTGCTAGTGGACTTTGATTACCCTCTTGAGTGAAAGATTGGGCAAGTCTGTTCAAGACTAACTATGATCTGATGTATAGTTTATTGGAAAGAAGCCTGTGTTATCTAACAAGCACATTAAAAACAGAGTACAAGACTAAGAAATGTAACCTGATTTAAAATGCAATACAATTTTCTAACCTTTCTTCCATTTACACATCTATGCAAGCATAGCCTATAAATAAAAAGAATAGTTCTGATACCTCATGCAGGGCCATTCAGAGTCTTAGAAGGATACGAGACTTTGAATACAGGCTCTCCACATGGGATGATAGAGTAGTTTAACTTCTAGCCTGCCCTCCTGTTAAATGTCAAAGTTGATATATTATCCTCTATCTAAAATAGGATTTCCTAAAAGTTGGTAATTTGAAAAAGCATTCCTAATGTGAAGAGAAAGGACATAACCCACAGATGATCATATTCTACCATGGAGGTGGTCAATAGGCAGCCTATCAGCTACATGTGGCCCTCCTGCCTTGTTTTACATCCCCTACTACTGCATAATCTGTGATGGTAGCCACCAACACCACTATCCAAATTATCAAAATTGGGGTGCTATCTTCCCTTTCTATTGTTTCCTCTTGATTCAGAAAGGGAAATAGATACCATTCATATGGTCTCACAAGTTCTATGGTGCATGGGGATATTCTAGGATACTCCTATACCATACCATGCCATTCTTGGTAATAGATTTAGTGGTAGCGACTAAAATTCAGCTGGTGTGGCAATCCTGTTTATAGTGGACCCACCCACCCACCCACAGTATGTCCCGGGGAATCCAGACTGCCCCTTGCCTGAGCCAGCAAACTTGCCAAATCCTGTCCTAACGTTTCCTAAAAATAAGATGAACTTTTGTGAATGCCGTTATGATAGATATGAAAGGATCCCACAAAAGAAATAAAAGAAAAGAAAGAAAAAACTTTTTGTAGATGTCTACATTGTAGAGACAGCCTGTGTGGTATAGTGGTTTCAGTGTTAAATTATGACCCTGGAGACCTTGGGCCAATTCCCCGCATAGCCATGGAAACCAACTGGGTGACCTTGAATGCATCACACACTCTCAGCCCTAGAAAACCCTTCACCTTAGGGTCTCCGTAAGTTAGAAACAACTTGAAGCCACACAACAGTGACAAGAACTGCATTGTAGATATTCAATATTGTAGATTTTGACAATTTTTTTTAGCTTTATTTAATTAGTGATTTTATATCCTGCCTTTCTCCCCAGATGGGATTCAATTTGGTTTACAATAATTTAAAAACAGCAAACTAAAACATTAATTCACAGTATATGGTAAAATCCCATTGCTAACTTTTGGTCTACTCTTTGTCTTTCTCTTTGTTTAATAAATGATAATAAGTAAATGTGGGGTCTTGGGCAGGGTTTCTAAAAAGATCTTGAGACCTGCCAAACTGGGTGACCTTCTGTAGTCCTCCACAGTAGAAAACTATTTGATGTGCAAAATATCAATATTAACTATATCAAAAGTACAAAAGGAAGCATGAGTTTGAAACAAAAAGCTTAGGTGATAAGGTTTTCTGTAGCAGCTTAAATGTATGTGCTAAACTGTGTTTGAAATGTTTAATAAATGGCTTTGAAGAAATTGTGCCCAGGGGCACAGTAGAAGTTGAACAGTTTCCTTTATTTTTCCTTTTAAAAATTGGGGTTATTGATAGAAGCTAAATGAGATGATCAGTTTCTTTTTTCTCCAAAGGTGTCAGAAAAGGTGGCTTGATGCAGTTCCAATTTTCAAAGACAGAGAAAAGTTGAGGACAGAAAAAGCCACCAGGATTTCTTCAGTGTCAGCCATAAAACACATAAGTGCTGCTGCTGGTTGTTAAATGTCACCTTGGATTATATGGATTGGAGTTTACATGGGACTCAAGGGTTACAAACATTTGTGAACCAAAAGAACAATCTAGCATAGAACTCTTGTTAAACTTCCCTTTGGGAACTTCCTTTCCCTTCCCTTTCCTTTGTATAACTGACTAAACTAACCAGTTATAGTGCTGTGATTTCACTTCAACTGCCATGGCTACGTTCTGTGGAAACCTGGAAATTATAGTTTGGTGAAGCAATCAGAATTCAAAATATCCCTCCCTAAACTGCCAACCCCAGGATTGCATAGGCTGTTGTGATGGCTGTTAAAGTGGAATCACAGCACTATAGGAAAATAAGCAATGCTTGTCTGCTGCTGCCTGCACTCTCCAACAAATATGGAAATATCTGGGTTTGGGGTACGAAGAGTTGGAGTTTAGAAAAAGTGGGTTTTATTGAGTTGAATGGGTGACTATTGTAGCTATATCTCACAGATACACCTTCTACTGAAGGGTCATAGTTCTTATTTTTAAAATGAGGAAGTATTTGACAGTGATGTGTTTAAGTCTTTCACTCCAAGTCTCAAGTCAACTCTCAAGTCTCTACCTTCAAGTCCCAAGGCAAGTATCAAGTCTGGAGGCCAACTTTATATCTCAACCAAAATTCCAGAATTATTGGATAGAGAGAAATAAATTCAGTTTTAACAATTTAAGCAGAGTCGGCTCCCCACATTTGCAATTTTGCCATCTGTAGCTTTGCAAGTGGGGAATAGGATCCTATCTTACTCCCATTATTGAAGATTCAAAAGATTTAGAAGGAAAGCTCCTTCCTCCTAAAGCCCATTGCCTAACACATTTGCTGTTCCCCTCTGAGAAATGCACGCTGCACTCTGAGGGCAAGTCTTGTCTTTTGCTCTTAGGAAATGTTTTAGAAAGCCATTTGTATGCAGGGAATGGAATCTGTAAGGGCTCAAAGTGCAGTTCCTTTGGCTGTATCAGGTTCTATCAGAGGAAGAAAAGGGCCTGCTGGAACCAAATCTGATAGTGATGGAGGGGATGTCCTGCTGGTCTTCAGAAAGACTCAAGACCTCTGCCCTACCAGAAGATTGGGCCCCTGTAACTGTTAACATTATCTCCATATAAAGCAAATGAAGCAATACAATCTGAGCTGGAACTTAATTTGGGAGCCTGTATAGCTCTCTTCTTCTTCCCCTCCTCCCTCTCCCCCTCCCTTCCTCCTCCTCCTCCTTTTCCTTCTTCTAAAGATGTTTAAGAAAGCCCCCACAGATCTTTTCCTAAAGTGATCCAGCAGAACTTTGCTGGTCACTTTTTTACCCCGCTTTCTTTCTTTGATATTTATTATAATAGTAAATTCTATTGGCTATTGAATCATTACTGCCAGATGACACCTTCAGATTGCAAGAAGTACAAAAATACCAATGGTTAGATATTGTATATTAAAACCAAATTATCACTGGGTGACAATATTCAGCACCTGATGAATGTTTGCATTCATCTTCAACACTTGAAAATGTTCTTATTCTTGCAGAGAAAAGGTGTGTTGATACATTAAGATCCTCCATGGAACATGGGAAGCCACTGTGAGGTTTCTCACATTTAGGGATGATGATGGTGATGATGATGATTTGCAAAAAAAAAAAAAAAAATCATTAGCAACAATGTGCAACTATGTGCAACTATGCAGTTTTTTTGTGCATGCTTTTTGCCTAAAAAAGTTTTCTGTATTTTGCCTGAAATATATTTTTGCACAAATAACACTATTTGTGGGGGGGGGATCCATAAAAAGAGTTGGTACAAAAAAAAAATTGTTGGAAAATATGGAAAACCTCTTGTAACCTCCCTCAGGGAGAAGAAAACAACTGAAAGTATTTGTTCTTGCATGCAAGAACGAAACAAATGAATCTATATTTTTAACATAAAGAATAAATAACATTAGCTTTTGAGATTATTTTGAAGAACAAATTTGCTTCCAGCTCTCTATGAATGAGTAGCTACAAACAATTAAACAAAAATGTGTACATTGACCTTTTATGTAGTGTATCAATTTATCATACATATTACATATCAAGGCTGCTGTCATGTAGTGTATCACATCACTGTTCCTTTTCACATACAAAATACTCATTGTGTTTGTGAGTTTCTATTCTGGTAAATTCTAACTTTGATGTTAGCAAAATTTCACATTTTTCATCACTTTATGGTACCAGTATAAACATTCATATCTTGTAAATACTGAAAAGCTTTACATCAATATATTAAACTGTGAGCTACTTGTGTTACAACTGAGGGGTTTAAAAACACATTTGGAAACCCTATGGTTTTATCTTGATCAGTTATTTCTATCTTGCATTCTCACACAGAAAGAAAAAGGAACTTCTGAAGCCATCATTTGTACTTAATCCTATGAAACATGCCCTGTTGTCCAATTTAACCAATGCACGTTTCTCCATTTAAAGGGTGTGAATCAATTGATCCTGGTGGCAAAATAGAATTTTTTCAGCCTTCTGACCAATTGATCTATCTGCTAGATATAATCAAACACTACAGCACTGACTTCATTTGTACTAATATGGACTGTACCCCACCCCACCCATTCCTGGATCAATCAACTCAAAGCAGTGAACCTTATACTCCTCAGACAAGCTGATACCCAGACCATGAAGAAATGAACCCGCTGACTGTAAAAGATGTGAAAAAATGCCATGTCTTTGTCCCAAGCTGAGTGTCATCCACCTATCAGTATCTGAGAGAGAAGAGATGCCCCAAGATCATCTTTGCCAACCCAGTTCTTGGCAAGATTCATTTGTCTATATGCCCAGATTTGATCATTAATCACCAACATGCAAACTGGTTGCTGAAGTTACCAGTCCTTTCAAGCTCAAAAATATATTGTAGCAATTCAGTGAAGTGCAAATCCTTATTTAGTTTGTTTCTGTTCCTGGAGATTGATGTCTCTGAAGTTATTCCTGCAAGACAAAGTACATTTCTGCAGCTTGCTGTAAGGGTAACCTCACTACAGCTTATTATGGTAGTCCATGATGCCTACTTGACATGTGAATTAAGCTCAAGTGTTTACATGTGATCATTTCATCAACTGCAGCAGAACATTGGAAGTGGAGAAAAGTGAGAATATGAAGGATGGGGAATTTCAGTTCTCATCGGCCCATGCCAATATAGCCAAGGTGAGGATGATGATAGTTACAGTCTGGAAATATCTGAAGGAGTTACATTACCCATCCCTTAAACACCACGAGCCTTTCCTTAATAGCACTTGCTTATGTTTATTTCTGTCATTCCTTATAACAAGTCAGGATGTTTGTCTATGTCAATCTCTATTGTTTACTTTGAGTTGCAGTGGCTCTTCAGTCTTTAACATCATGTAATATCTGAACATTTTAACTAGAGGAAGCAGGGATTAAATCTGGGATGTCCATATGCAAAGCATGTGTTCTACTATCGAGTTATGGCCCTTATCTCTGCAATCATTCTTGTATCTTGGATTGTCTCGGTGATCATTTGGATTGATGGAATGCCCAAGTGATGTAAAACAGTCCTACTCTAAGTGGCAGTTTGTGGAGTGGTGCCAATCTGTGAACTGCCAGTCTGCAGACAGTTTCCATGAACGAAAGAAACATTTGCAGCCAAAGGCAACTGATATGGTGCCAATGCCTGGCACATCACGAAAAAAAAAAGGTTGCCTCCCATCAAATAGCATGAGAAGTACTGAGAAATATGCTCCAAATTTCATCAGAAACCAAGGCCAGAAACACATTAGTATCTTACATGTGTGAAAGTTCCCTTATGGAAGCAGCTGGACATGTTGTCTAAAGCACAACATTTGCATCTGGTTTAAGATTGTGGAAGCAAAGTTGTACAGGAAGTGGCACTGCATGTACAGATGTGCATTCGGTTGTGATTTTGGTTGTAGATTTGCTGGTATATTCAGTTGGAGATATGATTGCACAACAGTGCTATACAACACAAGGGTCACACAACTCTGTATACAGAAGATTGAAATTATGCTACTCTAATGCAAGATCTTAGTTAGCCTAGAAGGTTTAGAACCTTCAATACAAAGTATTCTATGGCAATTTGCAAGGGAAAGGGAAAGTTCAGAAACAAAGGAAAAAAGCAACATCCCTCCCTCGTCAACTGTCCCTCTGGATACCCACTCTTAAATCAATTCTAACCACTTGATCTAAGGGGAAATTGACTAGTTAGTTAGTTAGTTATAGGCTGTGTTTCATGTAATGCTAACTGCAGAGTATCCAGGAAGTAAGAGGCTGGAGAAAAAAGGCTACTTTTAACTCTCCTATATAGCCAAGGGCAATTGCTCTAGTCAAGGCTGACTGCTTTTCATAGCCCATGTATTTATTTTTAAGGCATTCCCTTGAAATGCTAGGGTTGGAACATGCCTACGATTATGCTAGGAAATCACGCAAGGACTTTTCACTGTGTACCTAAAAATGTATTGGCAGGAAAGGGGTAGGTAATGCCTCCCAAAAGACTGGTACGGTCAATTAGGCCCATAATATGCATTTACAAAGCAAATTAGAAGTGCATATTATTCACCCAATATACCACAGAAGGAAATGCTTCTGTCAAGCACGTAAAATATACGGCCTTTGCCATGAAAATACAGTCCCCGCAGTCATGTATGTCACTTCTTGGACTGGCTTGTGAGTTAAGCTTCTCTCAGCTTTGGTTTCTTTCTCTAAGAGTCATAGGCCAAGATGGAGAGGGGAGATTTTTTTTGCAGCAGCAGTTTCAAGAGGTCAAGTACAAATCGTGAGCATCAAGAAATGGTGAGAATGCAACTGGGATGCTGAGCTAAAAGAAGGCCACATCTCACAGTGATTGTGTATTTAGTATGCAAAGACAAATCTGGCTCATTAGGCTGCAGTTACTGAAGTCTCAATAGCAGCTCCTTGTAGATAAGACAGCAATTGTGTTTAGTTTCCCATGGTTACAGACAGGGCCTTGTGAAAGCAGTGGTATTTTTAAATGTATTTTTTTTTCAGTTGGGGAGTTTTCTGCACCACTCTTAGCCACAAAGAAGAATCTAATAATCATTTCAGGCTCTATTACCTGCCTTGCAAATGAGCACATTGGAATAGTGTTCGTTTACTTCTGTGGGTTCTTTGTGCATTTCCATATAAAATGACAATATTCTCATTTGTTCAAAGTGATTTTCTGTATGTGTAACAAATTAGCAAGGGAAGTCTAGGAACAGGGGATTTGATCTTTGGGAATTGTTCAGATTAGCATAAGACATTTCTCCTCCATCATCCATCAGTTGCTGTTGTTTTTAAAAAAATATTGTATGGCAGTCACTGAATGGAGGAAAATCTGTCATTTTCTCACTGTCTGCAATATTCTGCTTTGTAAAAGTTCAAGTGCTTTCCATCTGGAATACGGAGAAATTTCCAAATGTTTGGTAAATTTTTCAAAAATGAAATGAAATGAAATTTGCCTCCATCTGCACTGGCTCCGTTCAGTACTATAGCTATTCCTAGCCTAGGGAAGGCCAATTAATACTGTCTTTCATGCTGCTTTTAACAGTAAGGAATGTTTCAGAAAAAGAGTGGCAACTGTGATTCACAACCACAAAAATGATTGACCCCATAGAGACCTTTAAGCTCTCAAAGCCCTCTTCTTGGAAGTGTGAATCTGTCAGTTTTGCTTCCTCCCACATTCAAATATTGAAAATGTGAAAAACTTTCTATCCTGAATAAGAACAAGCTGTGAACTTTGGCAAATTTGTACAAAATGAACTGAATCTAAATTTTCAACTGCTTCGTCTAGGTGCCATCATCATGCTGACTACAACCCATAAAACTATATTATGTTATCTTCAATACACTTCAATACACAGATACTTATCTCCAAGACTTCAATCCAGTAGGACCTTTGACCAAACATCAATATCTGTCAGCAGACCTATGGTAGTACTTGGAAGGTGACAGCTAATTCTCCCTCACCTGAGTGCACAAGAGCACCCAGAGACACCTAGATGCAGTTCCACCACTATTTGCCCATGAAAGTGCTCCTCGTACCTATCAGCTGTCCTTAAACACTCAGGGAAGGTGTTGAAGCAGCCAGTGCTTCCCAATCTCAGAACAAAGGGAATAGCTGCTTCTTCATTTCCAGATGGGCAAGAAAAGCCAGAGAGCTCCCAGGATTGTTCTTCCTGTGCCAGTCAGTGACTTAATGGAAAGACCTGTGCCTGGAAGCTTCCAATTGTGGATGAAGGTACAAGATATCTCCTTCTGCAATATTTTAAAAAATGGTTCAGCATGTGCCACCAATAGGATTTGGGCTTATTCCACTTTTCCATATGATTTTGGGGTATAAACGGATATTTTCAGTTGTTTTCTGGACATGGATTAAGAATTCAGAAAAGGTTAAAAACAACCCGCTGGTTAAAGGGAACTTGATCATTTAGTCCATAAGTTCCCAAATGGTTGTTTATTTATAAGTGTTACCCCAAAATGTAGGTGACGCAAGGGCCATCCTGCCATGCAAAATACCTCCTTGTAAAAATGGGGAATGAATTAACTCAAAGAGGAGGCTTGTGAGAGGGGGGTAACTTTATGAGACCTTTTCTACCAACGTTTATGGGCTCACACAAGGAAAGAACCAGACAGAGATTCAAAAGTAAGCTAAAAATGTGTTTTCTTGAGGGTGAATTCACTCATGTTTGCACATAAGATACAAACAGCCAAATGTTCACCCAAGAGCTAATTGAAAGATAAAGGCAGGAAAAAAATATAGAGAGAGGCTGAGGGGTTTTTTGGGGGAGGGGGTTATAATTACCAGTCCAGAAGAATAGTGAAGAGCTGAAGTATAGATTGGCTTACATAGGACCTAAGGACAGTTCTCATTTAGGAGCCAGACAGACAAAGTAATGGGTAGACCTTCAAGAGACTGCACTGGGCATCCTGGAGTCAGGAGTATTTGTACCCAAAAAATAGCCTGTGGCAGTGGAAGGTATCTGCAGTTCCAGGTGTGGAACAATGGGAGTTCCAGCACAGTCAATGGACTATCAACCCACTAATGTTCGCAGTATTTGGATGACAAAGGTAAAATGTGTGTTGTATTAGCTGTATATTGTGGATGCTTTGAGGCAAGAGGAAGGAGTCCAGGTGCACTGTCAATCGGTGTCCTGGTATCAATGTTGGGGAGTGCATGGGGCTGTAACATAAGATATAAGATATTTATAAAATAAGTAAGGAATTATCATGGCTTTTTAAAGACCAAATGATTTCTTATAGTAGCAGATTTTGCGGATGAAAGTCCACTTTGTTAAAAAGTTTTGATTCAATTAATCTTTTAATATGAACATTGCTATAAGACACTTTCTTTGTTGTTTGCTGTAGTAAACTTAATATGTCTATCACTACTGAACACAGACCCTGGAAAAGCTCCTTGATGAACTATGATTTCCAAAATTCTCCATTCAGCATCATCACCAGGAGTTGTAGCCTTAAAAAAAAATCCACTGATTTTTCCAAGCTCTGGGCTTATGTTATTCTTCGGATTGCTGCCCTCCTGCATTTAGATCAATGCTATTCAAAGTGATGGTCCACGCACCACTGCTAGTCCATGGCCATTAGCTGCTGCTTTGTGAGGAATTTTTAAGAAAGAAAGAAACAACTTGTAATCAATAGGAACAAATAAGATACAGGACCCTGGCACATTGTGAGAAAAAAAAGATGTGAATCACCCACATCAGATAGGATGAGCAGCACTGTTTTGACAACTGTAAGCATCCACATATCTTACCCTCTCCAACCTGGTGACCTCTAGTCATGTTAGATGGAAAGTCTGATGCCTGTTCACCACTCTGACTGGGAATTATGGTATTTTCAGTCTATACCTCCAGAAAAAAACAGGATGGGAAAAGCTAATTTAGCCTGTTCTGCACTCATTCTTAAGCCTCATGGCCATAGCTTGAGGCTAGGTACACTATATTGTACACTGCAGGTGTGCATATTGTACTGTGCATTGCATACTGTGAAATAACATCTAGTAATTGAAAACAGTGTTGCTATGCTACATGGGTGCTGGGTAGTACTTGTGTAGCATAGTTCTGTGTGCAGATATTTATGTACATTGAAGGGACATTGGACTGCAGTCACCAGAAGATATGCAGGAAACAGAATATTCAACTACCTGGTATCCAGTCAGTCAGCTATACATTTCTCAGCAGCTTTTGGGAGGCCTCATTTCCCTGATTGGCAGTGCTTTCCATGCTCACATACTTCTTGAGATTCTTGACTGACTAAATTTAATGTCTCCTTGTATTATCCTTTTAGCTTTGGTTATCTGGACTACTGGCTTTCTGTAATGAATTCCAGCCCAGCTAAAACCTTGGCCTTGTGCCTCCCTTCATGTTCTGTGAACTTCCTGGATTACTTGTGCATGAACTAGACTGGTTCAATTTACCCACACCTGCTTACCTTTCTCCCTGGGTACTTGCTTCCAGAAGCCATGGGAAAATGAGAATAAATTTCACTCTCCAATCCAATCCCTCAAGGAAATGTTTCTTTGGTTTAAGTTCACATTCAAATTTCAGTTAATCTTCATCTTGGATCCACTCGGCAATTGCAACAGGTAAAATGAAATAATTGGTTCCCTTATGCAGTTTTTAGAGTCTACTGTTTTAGGTGCTGTCAGGAAGGGGGTGAAAAATGATGAAGGCTGGTTGATGGAAGAGAAGACTAGGTTGCCATTTGCTTACTGAAACCAATGGAAACAATTTCCAGAAAAGAATAATTTAGAGCTGGCATATATCTGAACTGTAAATATCAAGCTCACAGGACTGGCAAGGAAATTTTACTGCATGGTGATTGTTCATTACAATTTTAGTTTGAGAGTTTGGTAGCATTGCAATTATCTCAAAGAGTGTACAGTCTACCCTCTACATTCACAGGTTTGACCGTCACAAATTTGATTATTTGTAAAGTGCCTGCTTGCCTCCCCCTTATTCTTCCCTTCCTGTTCCCTGGTCTATTGGCCAGGCATGCTGCTTTCCTTCTCTGCACTCCAGCAAAAGACAAGTCAATGAGAGGGAGAAAAATGTTGTGCAGGCAAGTTTTTTCCCTCTCCATTTACATGCCATTTGCCCAGGTGGGTGCACAGAAAAAAAGACTGTGTGCACAGGCAATGGGCAGAAGAAGGGAGGGTGAACTGTTCCCCCTCCATTTGCTTGCCTTTTGCCTGGGTGGCAGGCAGAAAGAAGGCAGTGTGCACAGGAAACAGTCAGAAGAAGGGATGGGGGAGATGTTTTCCCCTCCATTCAGTTTCCTTTCAGTTGCAAAGGCACACAGAAAGAAGGCAGCGTGCACAGGGGACAAGCAGGAGAAGGGATGAGGGAAATGTTTTCCCCTCTATTTGCTTACCTTTCTACCAGGTGCCCTGCCTTCTTTTTACATGCCCTAGTGAAAGGCAAGAGAATGGAAGGGGGAAGGGATATGCACACCTTCTCCACCTGTGGGGTTATCTCCTCTCATTTTGCTTCAGTGTAGAGTAGGAAGGCACACCTGCCCAGGTAAAAAACAAAGGAATGGGAGGGGGAGTGCTCATTCAGGTGGCAGGAGTTATTATTTTAACTTTAATGAGGGTTCTGTGCTCTAAACCCTCACAAAAGCCAAGGGGGCACTATATTTAACTTCTATAGTTTTTGTTTGGTTTCTGAGTCTTGGACTAGGATTTAGGCAGACCAGGGTTCAGATCCTGACTCAGCACAAAAACTCAGTAAGTGGCCTTGGGCAAGTCACATTCTCTCAGCCTCAGACAAAGGCAATGGCAATGGCAATGGCAATCCCTCTCTTAACAAATCTTGCCAAAAGGACTCTGTGATAGGTTCATCTTTGGGTCTCCATAAATCAGAAATGACTTGACAACATAACAGCAGCAGCAAATATAAGCTTGAGTCTATTTGATGGCATCTGCCTGTTGATCTTTTTGTCTGTTTGTCATGATGTTCAACAATAGGTTTTATCTTTTAGCTTCTCACTGTGTACATTTAGCATTGCCAGATGCTGATGCACTAGCAATTATATCTGAACCCAGCTGATGTCAACATGGCCTTTATTATTGCCAGTACACTTAGGAGCTCAACCACAGCTGGTAGCTGCAGAACTAGTTATCTCACATTTGAATTTAGAAGACAGAATCTAAAACAAACTGAGCACAACACTTTGATACAGGTTAGTTTGTTTTTGTCTTACTAAAACTTGCTTATAAATAAATAATTAAAATATTTTTTAAATATAACAGTGCTTTGTTTTAATATTTCAAATAGGTTTTACAAAGATAGGTATTTACTGAATGTGTGCACAGAGAATGTTCTTCTCTTGTTGAGATTTTACTGCAGTTGTGGAGCTGAGACAACAAGCTAAGCCAGAAATCATTATAGCTATATTACAAAATGTTAATTATACAGAGCAGGAGTGAAATAAAAGAGACATCAATGCAAAATGAAACTCTCTAATAAAGCTGATAGAAGAATGGATGTGAAATTGCTCAGTGTCGATCTTGTTGTATTTCTCCATTTCACTTGTTTTTCTTTTATACTTTGCTTGATACCAAGTTCTGAAATCTGGTGGGAAGGGCATGGAATTTCATTTGTATGTTCATATATTTTCCCTTATGTTCACATATATTTAAACATTTTAAAGCTAATTTATACATTTTCTTCATTGAATAAAATGTATCAAGGCTCTTCCCCCCCCAACTGGGTTCATTTTAGTTGCATACATTTTCAAATACACACATTGTTTTTTGTATACTTACTTCTTCCAAAACACCCTGTAAGCTCTGCAAGTGTGCACTTCTTAAACTGAGCTACATTTCAGTTTGAGACCTCTATCAACAGTAAGAAGAAGCTCCTTTTATTGAGTCTGTCCAGTCCAAATTAGTTAGTCCAATTAGTTAGGCTCCAAACTTTTTCCAAATCCAATACTCATTCCTGGGAGGAAATAAACCAATGGAGAACTGCATCGCAGTAATTCAGTAAATGGAAATTTGGGCCATGAAAATTCAAATGTAAGCCTAAACAAACATCTCTTCTAATCAGGCACCACTGACAACATATCATGACCTCTACCTGTAGTGATTTGGTAAGACTGTCCCAATTGTTATTCTGCTGTCTCACTTTCTCAGCTGCTTTTCAAATGTCCCAGTTTCTCTCTCTTCCTCCCACTTTCACCCTTTTTCCTTGGCTTTCTTCAATTGCTGCAAACCAAGTTGAAACTGCAAAAGCAGTTTGCATACTATTAGGGGGAGGAGATAGGGAGAGAACACAAGAGAGGATAGAATCTTTCCCTTCCATATAAATTTCTGCAAATATAAACTGCTGCAATTTGTCTGTTTCTCTTCATCTTCTTCTTAATGTGACCACACTCTATTATTTTGCTTGCTTATATGCATCTCAATTCTCATGAAATGTTGGAAGACCTGAAATACCAGGAGAGAAGCAACCTTTCAGTTAAGCTGAAGTTTATAAAGGCTTTTGTTTAGAAATGTGGTGTAGAGTCTAGAAGTAGACAACTAGGAAGTGCATTATAGAACCACTGAGACCTGTAGCCCACATGCAAACACAAAAAGCTACTGCCAAAAATTGGTGGCACAATCAAATTTGGCCAATTTGTTGCCTACATTCTATGGCAAACTGCTGTAAGATATGTCTGGGGCTAAGATATAATGAAAAGCAGGCGGCATGCACATGCAGCAGTATAAAAGAAATCACACCACTACCCAAGAAATGGACCCCACTAGCAAAGAGAAAGAATATAGTTTTCCTCTTCTCCCACAGATGGAGCTTTGCTTTCTGTGGGCACAACCTCAAGACTCAACTGCATGCTGCAGGAAAAACTGAAACAGACTTGATTAGCTGCTTCATTCTTGGCATGGTATAGGGAATGGAAAGAATATTTAAAAAATAAAATAAAAAATGGTTGAAATTTGTTTTTCTAGAGGCAAGGAAAATTCTGATGACAATTTTTGCAGTTTGGGATTTATTCTGTGCAAAATTCATATGTGTTTGTTTGCTTGATTCACACAGAAAATACCATGCATTAAAAAAAAATAACCCACAAAAAAATGATTTATAGAACAAGTCCCGAACTGTGAATAGTATTTGTAAACTATGCAGAAAATGGCTAACGTTATTTGTTACTTCCTTTGAGAGCAAAGTTAGCAAAGAATTACATCTGAAACATGACACAGGGATTAAAGGCAAATCAGCATGGGAGGAAGTAAATGTTACCATCTTTAACTTTACCTTGCCTTGATTGGGAGTGGGGGAACTACTTCTCCCCAGCAAAGACAATTATGATGATGCATCTCCCTCTACTAAAGAACTTACATTCACTGAAGCAGGATGTTGATTCTCAGCACTGAGCCAAGAGAATATAAATTCTTTTGAGAGGAAGGAAAGGAGATTCCTTGTTGTCATTGGCTTTATTCTGTGATTGACAGATGTATGTGTAAGTCACATTCTGCTGCCAGCAGCTGAAGCAGATGTGTGCATACAACAGTTCTGTGAATTGTGCTTCTACGCTATGCATTGCACATTGCAGTTCTGCATTGTGATTGTGTATTGCAGTTGTGCCTTTTACAACTGAATCCTGTCATTACCAGGTGTTGCTCAATGTCGCTATTCTGCAAAGAGGATTATAGTGTTGGTGAAGAGTATTTCCAGATGTGAGCATTTACACTATGCTGAGGGGTTGTTTTCATATTTGCTGGGGTGGTAGCTCTTTGGCAAATTTTATGGGGAAGCTCTATTCCTTTGGAACCTTGAATGAGAAAAAGGAGGTGTCTTCCACCTCTGCTTCATGAGCATGGCTCCTTATTGCACTCAATAAGAATCAGCTTTTATGACATTTTTATACAAATGTCAGTGGCAAACTGCTTGGGTACTAGTGTGCCACTGATTTGGGGAGAGGTTCAGAAGGCCACAGAAAGGGAGCCTTGGAGCCACATGCATTCCACAGACTGCATTTTTCCAACCCCTGCCCTAGATGTTGGTACTTACTCAGACATTTATACATCACTAGTTTATAAAACCAAAGAGTTTTATAACTGACTGCTTTGCCAAAACTGCAGAAGAAACATTCTTGAGCTGAGGGTTATTCTGTTGTTGTTATTATTGTTGTCGTTGCTGTGGCTGTTTTTCTTCTGACATACTACACCTTAGACCAAGGATTCAGCAGTGTGAATTGAAGGGAATGACTAATATGAAGCATGAATTAAAGGCGTTAAAATCAACAAACATAAAAAGAGGGGGGAAATTACGTACTTGCAATGGCATGTTGTTAGCTTTGTCTGAGAAAAAACAATCCCCTCAGCATGTCTCCAGCATGCTAATATTACAAGACTGACAAATATCCAGATTAGTCAGAGAGTGCTAAACCATAAAGCAGTTATATTTTCAGCATACACCACAGCAAACATAGTTTTGAGAGCATTACTTTTCTAGTAAAAACCAACAAATTAGTCTCAACAGGAAGGCAAGGATTTGATCCCTTTCCTGTTTCCAATATGCATAGATTGTGATTGTCACCAAAATGATGAAGGAGGAGAAAGCAAAGCCCTTTAAATGTTGTTGGAGTGCAGCTCCCATCATCCTGCCCTACTGACTATTACTGGTTAAGTCTGCAAGGATGGTTGCACTTTACTTACCTGAACTTTAAGGCCCATGGAATCAAGGAAAATCAGTAGATGGAGAATTACTCCTGCATGTTTCTTCACTTACCTAAGAGATATAAAGCAAAAAACAGTAGCAATGTGATGATACTTTGGTGATGCGCCAGCTAGGAGAAATTAGGATTAGTCACAAACCTTTTCTACTGGCAGATATGCCATTCAGCCATGAGAACCCCTTCCTGTAGACTGATCTCAGATATCTGCCAAAAGATCAGCATGCTGACAAAATTGCTCTGCGGACTAAATCCAACTAAAGAACAATCTAAAAGGGGACAGAGAAGGGATGGGGTGAGTGGGAATTGAGTTACGCCAGATCCAAATGGCTGCCAGCCCAGGTACATGGCCACAATGCCAGTATAAAGTTAGGTAGAGCTGAAGATCATCCTATATTATTTATATGTTTGTTGGAATATTCTACCCTCTATCTAAAGATCTCAGGCAATATGCTATAAAATCAATCTCACCAACCCAAAACAGTGTAAACAATAAAATGATTTCGAAAGGCTAAAGGGATAGTAAACAAGTTATTTTAAAAGAAGGAAGGTTAAAACTGGTTGAAATAGTTTAAAGTCATTTCAAACCACGTGCAGATTTGCATAAAACCAGTCAGGCCCATGGGTTTTAGTAAACAGCCATGATTTTACTTCGTACCAGAAAGACAGTAGAGTTGGTGCCAATCACTGTCCTAAGCAGTTGGCAGCATCTTTAAGCTGTAGGGACTGGAACAGCTTCAGAGAGCCTAGTGTCAGTTCAGCCCACCTCTGGCCATATTCACCAGATAATATTTTTTCCTGACATGTCAAAACTGGACCAAACCAGTAGCTTTTTAGATATCTTCCCTCCCATGCTTCAGAAAGGCCCTGCACACCACAGTGAACTTCAGAATACCCATGAGAATGTGCAGGCCATTGCCTTGTGGTAGAAAATGCATCAAAAAGTAAGATTGTACTCCATCTGTAGTTATAAAAGCAACTAAAACAGCTTTAGTTATACCACCCTTACATTACATTACAATCACAAGATAATAGAAGTTATTGCAGATGGGAATTAATTACAGATAGGCTGTTATGAGGGATGGAAAAAATATTCACTATTCTTCATCCCCAGATTTTAAAAAGGAGGAATCCTCAGCAATCAAGAAAATCTATCAGAAAGAATAAGGAGCCAGCAAGAATTTTGCACAATTTTCTTCTGGTATCCTATGTCCCAAAGTGTTGTGCGTCATTTGGAGAAACAAACAGATTTGTGTGTTTGTGTGTGTGTGTGTTCACACACGTGCGTGTAGAAAACCCTGTCTCCCCCCCCCAAAAAAAAAATTCTTGTGCAGCTATTCAGGATGTTTGACTAAGGGAGAATACTTTGGCAGCATATTCATTTTCTCCTACAGCAAGAAGAAAATCATTTTATTTATTCATTCTTGTGAGAGAGGGCAAAATATTCAATGATTTACATTTCTCCTTGTGATTTGTAATGAGTTATTTCAAAGTGCTGTTCAAAATATAAGGATGTAGCATTCAGAGGAAACCATAGTCTAATTGTGTAACATGGATGATATTCTGAAACTCACTGACCTGAAGCTGCTTATTACTTGTATTTTGTCATGTATCTTCTATGCACGCCTTGCCAATTAACATTTCCAAGTATGAAGTGGAGATGAACTTCTGATTATCCAAATGTTTTTAATGTTCTTCACATTACCTGGGGAGGGAGGAGGACTCAAACTGCACTACTAGAACCTATGTACCTAAGAAGAATTAAAGAAAAACAGTTTTGCATTTGAAAGACTGGAAGTTCTGGCCCTTTTCAAAGGGAAAAAACCCAAATTTATCAGGAAGCAGTATCAGTATTAAAACTGATAAATGTTAATAAACATAATTAGTAAGAGTACCAGATTTGATTAATCACAATTCACAAGTCTCCTCTTCAGAGTAAAAACATTCACAGAACACCTGCAAATCTTGTCTTCCAAATCTCATGAAATCACTTTGAATGCCACAAAAATGTTAGTTCTTGAAATAATTTATCTTCTACAACTCACTTTCCCACACCATTTCTGCCTTACATCTTTGGCAAATTCCACCATTTCTGCCTTATGTTTTCCCCTTTCTCAAATCTTTCTAGTCTATCACCCTTTTTGCATCTTACCTTTTTCCGCGATGGGGGAGGGCATCTCGCGCGAGAAACCTCCTTCGCGAGGCTGCTGCTTCCCCCCTCCTTTCTTCCGCAGAGTGCTTCGTGATGACGCGACCGTCGCACGAGCGCCCCACCCCTTCCTTCTGCAGGGCACTGTGGGAGCTGTAGGCTCCCCGGGGAAAGGAAGCGCTTCCCGCCCAGCTCGCCGATGCACCGCACGGAGGTAAGTGCGCGAGGGCGGCGCTTCAAGCCGAAAATAAAAAAATATGCCCCCACCCCTCTCCAGCCTCGTGAGCGCCGAGCAAGTGGAAGTGCGTCGTGCGCAGTGGCGCTCCCATTTGCGTGGCGCTCAAGGGGCGCGCGTGCAAAAAAAAACGTGCGAAAAGGGCCCATGCATGGAAGAATATGTCTGCATTAATATTTGTTTCCCATGCCCACAGCATTTGTTATCTTTATCCTATTTATTCTACTGCAGCCTTGTTTTACTCATTTAACTGTATGTGCTTACGTGCTTACTATGAAGGTGGAAACTCTTAATGCTATCCTATCATTTTTTCTTGTCATTGAAAGATTTATACATGTCTCTTTGACACACACAGACCAGCTATCTTGTCCCTTATTGATGGATTCCTATGTCAACCTATTATTAATCCGTATTAATCTTGTCAAGGAAATTTAAGACATACAATAATCCAAGTCATTATTAATCTTATCACATACTATCAACCAACATTAAACACTCCAGAGAGGCTATCAACTATTATTAAGTAATGTTGTTGCAGTCGGGAAAGGCTATATTATAAATATTTCAAAAATGTGATTAAGTAGTGGTCATGAATTCAAACAGTTACCTAGATTTACTCATCTGTAACAATCACGATTTTGACACTAATGCCCTGGGTCATAACTCCCCCCAAGCTAAGTTAACTGAGTAATTTCTTATGATAGGAATATCGTTCACCTGTGTTCCAATCACTGGGAGAAACGAGCCTTCTTTTCATACATCTGATGCCCAGTAAAATAACTTGAGTGGGGATACAATCAAGGCAAGAGTGTCAAAATCATGACCTTTTTCGCAGGATGTTGTCATCCCACCATAGCAACAGGGGAAGGACGGGAACATGATTACAGTTATGCATGATTTGTCATGGTATGGTCCTTCCCGTGTCCCCAGGCAGCACAATCATGGAGTAAAGCAGTGACACGTGATCATGTCACCATCACACACTTATCTGGTGCACAGAGGGTCCAGAAGTGCAATGGCTGCGCTTCTTGCCCCAGCACAGTCTGGGACAGTAGCTGGCTGGGTTGCAGCAGGTAAAGGCAGTGCCATCATGCTTCCTGGATTGCCACAGCAGTTGGTGTTAAAGGGAACACTCCCTTCATGGCAGAGCCATTGCTGGGAATCTCCCCAGGACTCTGCCGAGATACGGTAGCTTGCATAAAGGGCCTAAGTAACAATCATGAATATGAAATCATTACAGATGGGTAAACTTAAGTATACAGGATTTCTATCATCATCATCATCATCATCATCATCATCATCATCATCATCATCAATTTTTATTTATTGTAGTCATACAAATACTTGCATTTCTATGTGGGAAAGTTCTATATCCCATGATTCTTCAGGGAAGGAGTACAATGTAATTCAGTAGCCAGTAAAGGGAAAACAAAACAAGTATAAAGCATGCAGTGTAGTTAAGACATTGCATTACAATGTCTGATGAAGCAGGATTTAATGGAAGGGTATGGGAGAGGAGATTCCAGGATCCTATTCCAAATGCTAAAGTAACCTATGAGTTGGACAAGTGCTACATTCACTTTTTCAGACCTTTTGCTTTCTGTACTTTGTATTTGCTTTCTAAAAATAGTGATCTGAAGGGTTTTTTTTAAGGAGGGGAACACTAGTTTACAGGTAAATGCAAATTTGATGAAACTGATCAAAGTGTGAACATTTCAGATCTTTTTTATTTTTCAAAAAGAAAAGATTTGAGAGCAAGGTTTCCAGTTTTATAATTCAAATTGTGAGTTCAATTTGAATATTTTTTTGATGTGATCAGAGCGGACATAGATTTAGGGATAAAAGAGACATAGGTTAAGGTGTGGCCTTTCAACTGCATGGGACTCTCAAAGCCGTTTTGTGACCCTTGGCCTCTTCAGACTCTCCAGACCATCCTATAACTGGCCAAAGAGAGAAAGGGTAAAGTGCCTCTCTTTGAATCTTCCAGGACTAGGAATTCAGCTTCTAAAAAAGTTGCCCGACTCCTAGAGGAACCCCAAGACCAACAATTGACAACGAAACCCACCCAAAGTGTCCAACTTTGGCGGCAGGGGGAGGGAAGCTTTTTGTTTGCTTTCATTCACATTCATTTTTAAAAATCAAATGTAGTCATCCCAACATGGAAAAAATATTCAGGGGTAGTTGTGTTGGCTGTGCAGCAAAATATAACAAAATCCAAAGTCCACAAGCAGCACTACTGTTTTTGGGCCCACCCCAAGCATGAAATACATTATGCAAGTTTTGGAAGCTTTACTGTTTACACTTATTGCACTAACCTTTGGAGCTTCACTGGCAAGTAAAAGACAGGCTAGAACTTCTAAGAGAAGTTACTTTTCTGTTGTTAATAGAGTTGAAATTTTATTACCTGTCTTTTATTGCTGTTTGTCCCTGGTCCTCATATAGCCAATAAGGGAAGGAGTCTCTGCCTACATTGAAATCCCTCAATACTATCTTAACTGACAACATCTCAGAGGGAACTTAGGCCTGTGACTCTAACATCATCACCATTTTTTTCCTGTATGCTCTTTATCGTTTTTGCCTGATAAAGAAGCCAATGAAGCTTCAATAGTTTGCCTAATCTATTTTATGCTTTGGAGTGGGTCCAAAAAGTATCTCAGTATGGAGTGATCCATGTTGTACCTCCCTGTCATGTTTTCCCTAAAGATGAAAAGCCTGTCAGGAGAGAAAAAGAAATGGCAACTGTGATTCAGCAGCACAAAGATTGCTAAATACAGAGGTTCAGAGCTCAGTTTTGAAACTGAAGTGCTGAAAGAGTTTGTTGGATGAGTGAGTATCCATTTAGCATTTATGTTCAAATGGTGGGTCTTTCCATCTTGATTATGGGAAAAATGCATATTATGGGGGATTCCTGTCTCAAAATGATCTGAATGAAATTCTTATCCATTTTTACATGAATTGCACACATAAGAATACAAAGGAATCATGTAGCTCCTTTGCCATTAACTGGGAGAAAGAAGTTCATTGCATAAATGTGTGTAGACTCAGGTCGCCATCACACTAAACTATTATAATGCTATTATTTCACTTTAACTGCCTTGGCTGCACTCTTTGGAATTCTGGGGTTTGTAGTTTGATGAGACACTGAAGCTATCTGACCGAGAATTCTAATGCTCCTCCCTAAACTGCAAATCCCATGATTCTATGCAATATTGCCATGGCAGTTAAAATGGAATAATAGTGCTATAACAGAGTAGTCCAATAAGGCCCTGAATCTATTTCATCAGATACAAGTAGACTCAGGCCCTTTTCGCACTGTACCTTTTTGCGCAAGGGGGGAGGGTGTCTTGCGCGAGAAGCCTCCTCCGGGACGACGACGCCGCTTCCCCACTCGTTCCTTCCGCAGGCACTTCCTGCTGGCGCGTCCGTCGCGCTAGTGCCCCACCCCTTCCTTCCACAGGGCACCGTGGGAGCTATAGGCTCCGTGGGGGGAAGGAAGCACAACCTGGCCGCCTCGTGACGCTCCGCACAGCAGGTAAGTGCGCGTGGGCGCTGTGAGCGTTGCACGAGCGCGGGTGATTTTCGGCTTCAAGCCAAAAATAAAAAAATACGCCCGGGCACCGCGTCAGCCTCGTGAGCACTGCACAAGTGGGGGTGCGTCGTGCGGTGCGATGCTCCCATTTGCTCGGTGCTCAAGGGGTGCTCGTGTGAGAAAAAATGAATGTGAAAAGGATGCCAGTCTATGACAGCTTACGCCATAAACTTCTTTCCCCCAGTTAGTCTCAAAGGTATTACAAGGTATTACAAGGTATTACAAGTCTGCATGTTGATACAGACTAACACAGCTATATCTCTGAGAAGATCTACAACATTTACATTTATCGTAGAAGGGGAAATATCTTACCAAATTTGATTCCCAAGAGAAGTACCAGTTTTATCAAAGAAGCATGATCATAAATTTGGACAGTGTGATCATTACTTGGGATAATGTACATGTAGTGAAGATAGCATACTTTGGGTAACTCTTCCTCCTTTCTTATTCTTTCACTGTCACACTTTGGAAGAAATAAATCACCATGCTTGAAACATCAACTGAGCAATGTGTTTTTCCTTCATAATGGGGATGAGCAACATTTCACTTCAGCCCAGCAACAATGACAGCAGAAAGGGGCAACACTTTATATCTTCTGCTTTCTTAGCAAGCAAAAAGTCACTGTGGACTTCTCCTTCAAAGGAAAATATTACAATTACTATGGTTCTGTGTGACAGCTGCTCAAGTTCATTATGAAGAATCTCTTAGAGATATACATGCTGTGCAGGAAATATGGATTTAAATTTAAAAATGGACATTGGAAATCTACAGAATTTTAGGAATCCTGTCTCTGCACTGCAGCCAAATAATGGTTAAAATAAATGGTGTTATTGTACCAAGGCAACCAAGTATATAAAGGACCACATAACGGTTCCTAGAAGCTGAAGAATGTGTTGATGATGGATTTGCGGAAACAAAAAACAAAGGCCTTTCAAACAGTGCCATAATTGACCTCAGTTGTCACTGGGAAAACAAGGTGAATATTCATAATATTTCCAAGATTATCCTAAGATTGTTGATATAAATTGCTTGTACAATCAAGCATGAAATACAATTTTATTCTGTGTTCATGTACATATACATATTCTTCAGCTGAAATGTGACGCCAATCAAACAGTGTGTCACAACATCAACAAAACAATGTCAATAAAGCGGTTGAAAACAATTAGAAGCCTTTTCTGTCAGCTTACAATCTGAAAAAGTCATATGAGGGAATTCTGCTAATGTCATATACATTTATAAGCAACCCTATACATGTGTTTGTATTTTTTTTGGCCATTTGCAACCAACATATTCATTTAATGGTTGCACAGCTGGAATTGCACAAGAGTAATTATTTCACATAAGCCTAGATGCTATAGTTAGCCCTGACTAGAATGGAGTAATTGAAACAACTGAATTTACCTCTGTGTTGACTCACCATTCAACAACTGCATCAATGGGTCTATACCCATTGGAGCTAACCAAAAGAATTTCAAATATGCAGTTGCTCTTTTTTTTGGATGGTCCATAACTATTTGTTGATGTGTTTTCAGTGTATCTACTTTATCCACCAGGAATGCTGAAACAGGCACCATGCACTCAACACTGCACAGTGGGACAATAAGGCAGACATGTTGGCAGATACATGAGTCATTATCCAATGTAAGTATTCAGCAGAAGGGCAGGGAAGTAGCCCAAGCACCATGAAACTATGGCCTTTTCCACATGGGGTTTTTGAAACAGTGCAGTCCAGAGGAGGTCTGCACCTCGAACTGGACTGGGTCGGACCTATTTAAGGTATATCCGCACCTCAGTCCAGTCTGGAACGACCCCAAGTGGTCCTCCAGAGTACTTTTGAAAGACGTGATTTTTCCGGTCTTTCAAAAGCATGCAGCGCGCCACTGTGAGCCTGCTCCCTTATGCAGATTCGCAGGCTTGCACCAATGCAAGCCTGCGATCTGCCCAGGGGTGGGCTTTAGGCTGGCGAGCTTCAGTGCCGGAAGCTGCCATTTGGGACGCTGGAGCAGTGCGTATTGACAAGCACGCACTGCTCCGGAACACTTTGGACCGGACCGGGGAGCCGAAAGGTCTGGTGAATAGCGGCGCAGGGCGATTCCCTCACCCAGTGTGGAAAAGGCCTAAGGCCCTTTCCGCAGTACCCATCCCAACATAGGGACAGGAAAAGGACGAGACCATGATAATGCTTCTGCGTGACATCGTCACGGTCCTTTCTCCCACCCCCACATGGCACAATCAAGGGTTAAATCATTGATGGGTTTTCCCTGTCAACGATCTGTGATTGCACCACCATCCCACACTTATCTGTCCTGCGGAAGCCCCAGAAGTGCGATGACTGTGCTACCTGCCCCAACACAGCCTGGGAAAGTACTCATCTGCACTGTGGCTAAAAGAAGTGTGGCCATTGTGCTGTCTTGCGCAGGGAACCAGTTCTATGTAGAAGGGAGCACAGTCATCATACTCCCCTCCTGTCAGAGCCACTGCCAGGATCCTCACTGGACAACCTCGCAAAAAGGTAGAGTGTGGAAAGAGTCTATGTGAGTGTAGATTTATACCTTGAATACATGATGTAGAATCTTGACCACAGCCTCAATCCAGCTGCTGCTCACTAGAACAGTAGACCCAACAAATGAATGAGATTTATGTAACTGTTGATACACCAGTTAATTCAGTTAGTTTTCTGTAGCTTGGACTAATGATTGGATTTAGGGCCACTCCACATAAGGAAAGAGGGGTGAAGAGAGAAGGCAAAAGCAGCTAAATAAAGCTTCCTTCTCAGTAAAACTTATTTCCCTATCTGCTATAGTTGGGTGAGAAAGTTACTGACAAATGGCAGCTCACACACACACACACATACACATTCACAAATCTTGGGCTCCCCTGAGCACATAAATACCTTCCTCTTGTCTTTTCACAGCTCTGTTTTGACTCAGTTTCATTCAGTACTCACTACCTCAACTCACTACCTCAACTCTCTATTAGAGGAAGCGATTCAGAAAACTAATGTACCATCAGAACAGCTGGTTATATAGCTAAAAAGCAATTGTGGGAACAATTCCATTCTACTGATACAATTGTACATTTAAAATAAAAAGCATTTCTTCATTTCAGTTTCCATTTGTACTGGAAATGGAATGTTAGAATTCCTTAATGAACAGAAATAGGCATTGAAGACACAAGCTATCTATGATGTATATCAGAATGTGACCCAAATCTGTTGTCTGCTTAATGTCTTGACTTTACATAGCTTTGAAGGAATGGAGCAGAGTTTAGATAGTTATTTTTGAAGAGCAATGAATATAATGACATGCCAAAGCCATCCGTAACTGAGCAGTCATAGGGTGATGCTCTGGGGCCCTGAGCATCATGCTATCATTTCTCAGTTATGAATGGCTTCTTCATGTTATTATACCCATTATCTTTTTTTAAAAAAATTATTAGTTTTCCGCAACACATAAAAAAAAGAGACATATATCACCATGTTTGGTATGTCCCCCCGCCCTCCCTACTTCCCTATATTATTCTTCCCCAGTTCAGTCTTTACTATCTTTTCCATAATGAATCCTCCATTTTTACACAAATACATTTTTACCTAATCATCACATGTATTTATATTTTTAACCAATCCATTACCCCTTTCCTTTCTCTTTCAAAGTTCTGAACAGATTTGTTTTTTACAGACTATACTAATTTTTCAGTCTCAACCATATTCAACACTTTTAGTTTACATTCTTCTAAATTAATTTCTGTTTTTTCTTCCCAATGCTGAGCATATGACAATCGTGCCGCCGTTATCATACACAATATTATCTTTTGATATTGTCTAATCTCTCGATTCCAATCTAATATATTCAATAAATAATATTCTGGTTCACTTTGCAAACTTTTTGAATTACATCATGAATTCCCTTCCAAAATGTCTTTGCTTTTTGACAAGCCCACAGCATATGAAAACAGTTTCCCGCCTTCTCCACACATTTCCAGCACTTCGCATCTCCATTTTTTGTTATTTTTTGCAACCTCTCCGGAGTCATATACCATTTATGCATCATCTTATAAGTTTTCTCTTAAATTTAAATTCGGAGTAAATTTTATATCTGTTTCCCATACTTTTTCCCAAGCATCTAACTCAATTGGATGACCTACATTCTGAGCCCATTTAATCATCATCCCTTTTATTATATCTGGTTCCATTTCCCTCTTTAATAGTAGTTTATATAGTTTAGAGATTCTTTTCTTTTGATTTTCTTTCAACAGTAAGTCCAATTCATTTTCTTTTCTCTCAGATCTGTATAATTTTTGGTCCATTTTAAACCTTTCTTTTAATTGTCACAAAGGGAACCAATTTAATTCATGTCCATCAACTTTCAGCTCTTCCGCCGTCTTCATTCTTGGATTGTCTCCCTCCCATTTCAGCATATCATAAAATGTTAATAATTTTCCTTGTTTTGTTGGGGCAATTTTCACAGCTTCCTGAGCTGATGTCCAAATTGGGAGTTTTATATAATATTTCTGCTTTATCTGTAGCCAAACCTTCAATAAGGATTCCTGGATGCAATGATTACTGAATTCCTTATTCACTGCTAACTTATTGTAGCACAAATAACCATGCCATCCAAATCTATTGTCAAATTCCTCCAGATCTCTTATCAATGACTTTTCTAACAAAATCCAATCCTTAATCCAATCCAAGAAATAGGCATGGTAGTATATCTTAAGTGATGGTAGGTCTAGTCCGCCTCTTTCTTTTGCATCTTGTAATATTTTAAATCTTATTCTTGGCTTTTTGCCTAATCAAATAAATTTTTGAACTTCTTTTTCCCATTCTTTAAACACTTTCTCATTTCCAATTATCAGCAGATTTTGGAAAAGAAACATAAATTTAGGTAATAAAGTCATTTAAAGAGCATTAATCCTCCCCAAGAAAGACAGATTTAATTTACTCCATTTTCCCATATTGTTTTTAATGTCTTTCCATGTTTTTTGATAATTATTACCAAATAATTCTTGATTCTTCTTTGTGATAGATATTCCTAAATATTTTATTTTCTTGGTATTTTCTGATATTTTTTCAAACTCTATTTGCTCTTTTTTCAACATATTCAATGTCATTAACATCATCTTTTCCTTATTTATCTTATATCCTGCCATCTGACCAAATCCTTGTAGAATTTCCACCAACCTCTGAATTGATTCTTATTATATCCATCATCTTTAAAGTAACATCCCAAGCTCTGGAACAGAATGGAGGCTGGAATTTAATTTCAGCTTTTCATTTAATTACTTTGTGTGACACCACTTGATTTTGGGCAATTACCAGACATCCATTTCCGAACTTCTGCAACACAACAGTAGTGCTAATGAGAGTCCCTTGTTTTTTTCATGGAGGCTTGTTCATGATGGGCAGGGAGTTGCAGAAATGCTAAGGTGAATGAGAAAGGACAAAATCAGTGGTATAAATTGTCTTCTGGTTGTGCAATGACTAGACACAAGTCTGTACTTCTGGGACAGTGATCTTGTTTAGTAGACCTCAAAGTATACAAAGGACTAAAAATTAATCCATTAGACAACATTTCATGAGAGTACTCTCCCTGTCTACACATATAGATATTTCAGAACACATGTGATCTACATGACTAGAGGTTTTGAATTATAATCCTACATAAGTTAAAATAATGCTTCACAATACTCACAGCTTATCTGTAGGTTCTTTCTTTTTGTTTTGTTTTTTGGTTTGCGTCCCCAATGCTCTTCCACTCCCTAGGGAAAAACCCACATTCTTGCTTTAAAATGACGTGCAAGAAAATGTACATCTTTTATTTAGTCAAAGCATGCTCCCAGAAATTCAAGTCATCACTTCTTCAGAATATGCAGTCACATAGGGATGGGGGAGGTGATGGGGATGGTTTTGCTGTGGGCGCAAATGTTTTTGGGGTGTTTTGGCCTATAGCCACGCCCGTGTGTACCCTAGCCATGCCCTTGAGAGCCCTGGCCAGGCATCCATTCACCATGCCCCCGCCCCCATATGCTGTGGCTCCATCTCTTCCAACCTCCCCTCCACACACTCCAAGCTCCGCCACTGAAAGTATGTGGCCATCCTTTGCCTTGTATCAAAGCCAAAATGCAACCCCACCTTTCCACAACACCACTGAAAGTTGGTGATGAAGACTGGAGGTAGCTTCAAGAAGTTCAAGAGGACTAATGTGTCCCCATATCTTGTAGATGCTGGCTATCCAGGTATAAAGGATTTATTTTGTTAGAAATCTGCTATAGAACCAATTAGCATGAATCCTTTTTCATAAAACAACGTCCACAATGGGGAATGTGATTTAGATCAATGGTTTAAATCAGTGTTTTTCCCTAGGTAGTAATAAATCATGATTTAAATTGCTGATGGTGTGAATCAATCCACCTTGCAAAGAAAGAAGCAGGAAGCAAATGTCTCCTAAACAGCTCTTGCCCCTTTCATACTCCATTTAATCCTGGGCTTATGATCAAAGATAACAATGAGTCTTCCCAGAAAGCCAAAACAAAAACATGAAATATGAAGCAAGACAACCACTGCACCATTAAATTTTAGATAGTAGCAAACGTCTGCTGGTAAATAACAGAAATTATGATTAAGAGTCCATCAGTAGACTGTGAATCCTTCCTCCCTCTCCCTCTCCTTTGCCACTTGTGGTGGCTTCCAGACTCTGCATGATACAATGAAGCTCGGAGGCAAAACATATCATGAAAAACAACTTCTGTGTTGGAAGATTTCCTGCTGCTTTGGGCCTGCTGTAGAAGAAGGAACAAAAAGGTTCCTAACCATCAGTTCTGATAATTAGTGGAGGACTGGTTCTGAATGATCACTTTTCCTTTTACCTGAGTCTTAAAATCTATGTTTTGGGTGATGGTTTTAGGATCTCAGGAAACTGCAAAAAATTGGTCCACAAAGAATGTTAGTACAACAGCTTCAGTATCAAGCAAGTATTTCTGAACTATATATACCAGAATCTGTACTGGCTCCTTCACTAGATCTAGTTCTGGTAAAACAGACTTTAAAAGAACAATTTTTAAAAAATGAAAATGAAACCTATGCCAGAACTGCTTCAGATCTGAGTAAGGTACAAGTAGGAAGTAAATGAGTAAGGCACGCAAGAAATGTTCCCTTAGCTTTATTTTTTATTCCCTGGATTTTCCCAATTTCTCTAGGGAAAAACTGGAAAAATCCAGATTTAGGCCAATCTAGAAGGACTCATATTTGCTGATCAGCTCATGAAATAATGAGACTGTCAGTGGTGGGCGGAGACCAAGCAGACACTGGGCAAGCAGCTGAAGCTGTCAGCGTTTATTGGCAGTCAGTAAACAGAGGGTTACAGCACCCCCACAGGAAAGCCCCAGCACAAACGTAAACGGTTCCAAAACAGAGGTTAAGTCTCAAAGTAAAATGCAATCCAGTTCCTAAGGCAAGCAAAGGGTTACTTCACCTGAAGCAAAGTCCAAGGGCTCGGCTGCCAGGAGAGCTGGACGCGGACGCCGGAGGGAGGGGCTGGAACTGGACACAGGCCAAGGAGGACGTGGAAGGCTGACGGTTGTTGCTCCATGCTCCTCCCCCCGCGCCCGTCCTAAATAGCCTCCTGGCCCAGCAGCGCCCAATCAGGACCGGTCTCACAGCTGACAGCCCTCAACCTGCCGCCTGGGCTCACAGCTGAGAGCTCTCAGCCCGCAGCCGCTTCTCCAGCAGCCGCCTGGACCGGCGGACTGCCTCCTTCCCCTGCCGCCATTGCTGAAACGTGGGAGGAGGGCCAGCAGCCTCCTCCGAGTCAGAGCCGTGGGTGGGCGGAGTCCCTGGACTGGAGCCGGGGCCTGCCCCCCCAGCGAGCCTGCAGGCACCCCAACTGCCGGGGCAAGCCCCGGGCCAGCCCCGGCGCCGCTAACGGGCCCGTCCACATCGGTGGAGACCTCCGCCGCTACCGCCCCCCCATGTCAGCGGCAGCAGCCTCCGAGGCGGCGGCCGGGGCCCCCCGTATCGGCGGCAGGAGCCGCGGCGGCGGCGGCCGAGCCCCCTCCCCACATCGGCAGCAGTGGCCTCCGCGGTGATGGCCGCCCCCCCCCGTGGTGGTGGCAGCCTCCGAGGCGGTGGCGGGCACAGGCTCAGCCAGGCCTATGACAGAGACCACATAGCAAAGCTTGGGTTAAAAAGCGGGTCACTTTATTTAAACTATCACCTATTCGGGTTTTATCTCCTGAAATGTGCAAAAGGAGAAGGGAATCATAGAATCATAGAAATGTAGAGTTGGAAGAGACCCCAGGGGCCATCCAGTCCAACCCCCTGCCATGCAAGAACACCCTCAAAGCACTCCCGACAAATGGCCATCCAGCCTCTGCTTAAAAACTTCCAAAGAAGAAGACTCCACTACACTCCGAGGCACCATATTTCACTGGTACAGGAGCAGCTGAGGCAGGAATTTCCCTAGACTTCCTCAAATTTCCCCTAGGTGAGACACCTGAGTGCCAATGAGAACCCTGCTTCTTTAAGACACCACCCTGAGCCAATTGTCCAAATCTCCAATCAATAATAGGATGGGGGGGGAGTCCTGGAAAAGTGAAAAAATCCTATTAGTGACCAGTAAGTTTACATGTGCCAGAGGATAGATCAAGCTTGGAACCAAAAGAGAGGCAGAGTGAGAACAAGCTCTTAAAAGATCTGTCTGTACCTCTCTCCCCATGTTGCATCTTGGTGCTCAGTGCAAGGATATACATTTACTAGCCTTTCCTCATGGCAGGCCAGCAATTGTGCCTCCCCCGAGATACTGTGCAGCATGAAGGGGAGATCCAAATTCAGCTCCTATTTGAGTATATTCATAGCTAACACTGTGATAAGGCTGAAACTACAATCAATTAAAAAAAAAAATCAGGGCTTAGTAGTGAATTCCCAAGATGCTGTGAAAGCTCTGCTTTCTCTGAGCTTCTCAGTTAAAATGATCATTTTGCTTTCCAGCAAGTAGGCTGGGAATTTCTGCTGATTATTACAGTCTCAGTGCTGGGAAAATATGCTATCCCCACAGCAAAATATTTACTCTGAAAGAAGACATATGGATCTTACTCACACAAAAATAGTAGCAGCTGTACATTAATTGTTCTGCAAAGTGATCAGATGGAAAAAGCCTTAAATCTCTGAGAAATGACCTATGTATTCAGAAATATTTGAATTCTGCCAGAAGTCCAAACCAGGGATAGGAAATGCAGAGCATTCCAAATGTCATTGGACTATAACTCAGAAAAGCATTAGGATGAATCCTATAGGTTGCTGAGGCTCTTTCCACACGAGGTGAGTGAATCGCTCTGTGCCGTTACTTACTGGTTCTTCTCTCTTCGAAGCAACATGAACTTTCCCTTAAGCCCTTCTGCAGGGCTCCTCTCTTGTTGCAGGGCGAGGTCCATAGATCCGCACTGCTGAGGCTGAAAATGGTGGCTTCCTGTTCTTCGTGGGTCCGGACCAACCACTGACGCTGACCACGCCCATGGCCCACCCTCTGCTGATCGTGCTGCGCATCTGCACAAGTGAGCAGGTACGAAATGGCACACTCCAGAAGATTGAAAGACCGGATTTTTCCGGTCTTCACCTGGTGCACTGGAGGACTACTTGAGGGCGTTTTGGATCATACTAAGGTGCGGAACTAAGGTAAATAGTCTGAACCTAGTCCGAACCAAGGTGCGGATGACCTCCGTAACAAGACACCTTGGCCCGTTTTAACTTCCTCATGCGGAAAGGGCCATAGACTGGCATAATCTCTGTTACAACAGAGGGTGTGAAATTTTTCAGTCATTGAATAAAGAGGGATTCAGTATTTTCTTATACAGACACACACACACACACAACCTCAGATTGACTATGATGGCAATCTGTGGCAAGACGAGTGGTAGGCTCATAGGCACCATTGCAGCTGAGAAAAAAGGGAACAGTTGTTACTCTCCCAGATCTCCAACAAATATTTTTAACAATGGTTTAACTGTAACTTTTTAGTTACTGTTATAGTTATGAGTGTCCAATTTCACTAAAGGAAGGAATCTTTCAGATGCTGGTCAATAGTGTGCCATGTGCTGTTGAACTCAGATTTTAAAAGTAGCTAATATAACTCAAAAGTAATGATTTCAGTTATCTCTGAGACAGCAGAAAGTAAAACCTCTCTTTTTTAAAGAAAAGTGTCTATAATGAAAGCTAATTAATTGAGGAGGCACTGCCATTACAACTGTAGCTAAATATCTCTTAAAAGTAATTTTTAAGTCCCTGCTGTTACATCAAGTCAAATGTAACAATAAACAATAAAGTCAGAACCATCCAGGCAATAGGTTTTCAGATTTCTATGTATGGGTATAAATGGGGATGGAAATAATATTCAAAGGTATTTGGAAAATGATCAAAAATACATTTTTGAGTGTTGAGAATCTGTGATGGGAAGAATACTGAACTGATAAGAAGCATCACAGTTCAAGACTTATTCAGCATAAAATTCGCATGAAATCTGCAGTTTCTGTTCAGGAAGCGACCTTTTCTGCATGGAAAATAGCATTTCAGAAACGGTAATCCTTGTGCAGAAAATACTGTTAATAACATTTCAGTGCAGAATAAATCCCCACAGCATTTTCTGGAGAGAAGACCACATGTTTCCTGTCCAGGCTACAAAGGGCTACAATGAGAGTTGCCAAAAAAATAGAATAAAAAAAAAGGTGTCAAAATCAAGCCTTCTGCCCTTCTCACTTCCCAATAATGACCCTCAGATTTTTTAAAAACCATTTAGAAAAAAACATTTATTTGATGCTTTATTAAAATAAGACACAGCCTTTCTCCTTAATAACCAAGAAATGAACCTAGGAGAAGACCGGATGCCAATTCTTCCTGCAGTTTTTTTTAAATTAATTTTTAAATATTATTTTCATCTTTGCTTTCTTGCTATTTCAGGCCTGGTGTAAAACTGGTCCCAGGCCTTCCACAGTTGCCTACCACTACCTAAAATGTTGATCGGTGAGTTTTAAGAGTAATTGGGCTTTTGAAAGCAGAGTTTTCCTGTCCAGCCTAATGCTTTATAGACAACATTGCAAACTAGATCTCTGAAGGGCACTGAAAATAAGGGTTATATCTAGCTGAGTTAAGTGGATAAATCAAGCTCTCAAGACGAGAACTAAAAATAACATGAAATTCAATGGTGGAACACATTCTGATAGCTGAAGAGTAAAACAGCAAGGCCAACTTTAAAGTAGAGTGGCATCAAACTGATAAGGGCCATTTCTTAAGTGTTTCACTTGCTTCAAAGCTGACTCTTTCATTTGTGGATGAGAACTGGAATGGATGCCATTTTATTTTCCATAAAAAATTCTGGTCTAAGGAGTTTTTTTCTTTAAAAAAAAATTCAAAGAGATTCCTGCCGCTATTACAAAAACATACATAAAGTTTTACAAAGAAAGTAAATCAATTCTTCAGAAAAAGGACATTGGCTGAAGCAGGCTTGTTAAAATTACAAAGGCAGTTCCATAAAACCCTATTTTTAAGTCTAAATTTCTAGATTTAAAAAAAAATTGTTTACATATTCTTTTTTTTCTCTCTACTCAGGTAAAGTGTGGAGCGTGAGAATTCAAATACCCATTGATCGATCTATCTATCTATCTATCTATCTATCTATCTATCTATCTATCTAGGGAAACCCCCTGATCTCTGGGGGTCCCGGGAGGGACACCTAAATAACCAAACAACCACACACTTTGGGGGAAATTAGCTGGAGCACTCACAAAAGCTAGCAAGAGGCAGGGTAACTTAGCAGGATCTTGCGACCCAGTGTCTACGAGGTCAGGTCAATCAAGTAGTCAGACGGTTTAAAATAGCAAAAATGATGTTTTATTAAGTACAGACAAATATTAAAGACACCACAGTCACACAGCTAACTAAAGAACTGGAAATAGGGATTTTTAGAGGGAAATGGGTGATACGACACCTGTCTTGTAATCCTGGACCTTGAGAGCGAAGTTGGGGGTGCAGTGAAGAAACTCGGCGCGGCAGAGCGGTCTGAACAATCTGGGGTTGAGCAGTCTCAGTTACCGGAACTGAGAGGAAGGCTCGCTGGGCAAAGTGGCAGCAAGGCAGGATAGAAGTCTGGAGCAATCTGAGGAGGATCTCAGAATCAGGGGTTTTTCTGGGGTGAATTGTGACTGCAGGCTATAGCTTACTCGGTGTTTTAGGAGTAAGTTTTAGGAGCGGGACAAACCCTTGGAAAGGTCAGAATTTTGCATGATTGACTTAGAGCCGAATTAACAATAGTGTAGTGTATGCAAACGCGGAGTACTTAGTACATCTTTGTCAGGTTACCTGCTCTGGGCAGGGAGCCTTTGTTAGTATCGCGCATATGCAATGAGGTGTTTGCCGGAGAGGTCCCTGAAGTGACGAACCGGCTTTATCTGGCCTGCCTAGGTGGAAAATGGAATGTCCAGCAATTATCGGCCGTGCCTGTTTACGTGCTTGTCCGGAGGCCTCACAAACACGTGGAGCGGGGTGGCAGAGGAAAGCCGAATTGTTTGATATCAAAGTGATATCGCGTGCTATCTCCGGGTAGGCCTGGACTGCAGTAACAGTACAGTGATTTAAAAGTTGGAATCCTCACCCAGGAACCCACTGGGTGACCTTGGACAAGTCACAGTCTCTCATCCTCAGAGGAAGGAAAAGGCAAACCCCTGCTGAAGAAATCCTGTCAAGAATATCCTGCAATAGTTGGAAATGACTTGAGGCACACAACAATATATGTCTATCCATAGGATGTTGAAAGTGGAATAATAGTGCTACAACAGTCTAGTGTGGAAATGGCCTATGTTATAACACAGGGGTGGGAGCCTGCCAGATGTTGGACTGCAAGCTCCAGTTAATAGAATTACTGGTGCGGAATGCTGGTGGTTACAACCCAGCAACATCTGAAAGACTGCATGATTGCTGTCACCTTCTTTATAGCAAGACATGAAGGGAAAACATCTAGAAGAGCACGTTTATTCCTCTCCCTTCCCCACACCTTGTTTTCATTATGTTAAGGGAAAGATTTTGATTTCAAAGATTTTGAATAGGAGAGCCCTCTTTCAATCATGGAGCCTTCCCACATAATGCAGAAACCCACTTCTAGCTATATTAATATTCAGGCATATTTGAACATCTAGGATTAATTTTTCAAAGGATTTCAGTAGCAAAGAAAAGTAGTCTCTGTTGTGTTGACTTTACAGCAACTTTTTCTTTTTTAAATATCACCATCAAGAGAAAAAACAGGAATTGGAAAGTAGACTCACAAGCATGTAAGAAGAGCCATATGAAATCAGACCAAATGTTGTCTAGTTGAAGACTACGTTTACAGTTGGAAAGCCTGCCAACAGGCATGAGGGTAACTGCATCCTTTCCCCAGCAACTGATATACAGAGGCATACACAGCTTCTGATATTGAAGGTCAGTTTATGCCATCCTGAACTATAGTCAGTGATGGACCTAAACCTCCATGAATTTATCCATAAGAACATAAGAGGAGTCATGCTGGGTCTGATGAAACTTTCAGAACCCATTTGTTTTCTCACTCAGTTGATTCTGATTGCCTCAAATGATGATGTCAAACAGCCAAATCTGATTGTCTGTGAGGGATAGTGACATCATTATATTCCCTACATAATTTTTCTTGGTGGGGGGAAAAATAGAGTATGAAAATGGTTTTCAGGCAATAGCAAAAAAGGTGCAATAATGGCCTGCAGAATGTCATGGAAAAAGTAAAAGGAAGTATTCCGTTTTCAATCATTCACCCAATATTGATGTCAGAGCCCTGAAGGTTAACATTTTGGCTGGCACCCTGTTGAGGAATTATGATGGTGTAAATTGGATTTACACCTTTGCAATTCACCGTTTTGAACATTGTGGAGATCAGAATTCACTGCCAGCCTTGCAGTGATCAAAATATACCCAGACGCAACCCCTGCCCCCCAGCCATTTCCTGACTGGTGGACAGCAGGGGAAGCATCAGTTGAATATCCAGAAAAGGTGGGGGTTTGGGGAATACTTGGATAGAAGGCTATTGTAGCTATGTTTTATAACTGTGGCCATTTCTGCCCTTTACCCTTTTCTGATGTCATCGTGGTGCCATCCCAGCAGCGCCTTTGCTAGGATGGGAGCATGTCCCCTACACTCCCATCCACACCCAGCCATCAGCCTGCAGATCAGAGCGCAAGCTACACACGGACCTTCCTTCCTCAGTGCAATTGGCCTCTTTTCCATGCTGCACTGGGGAAGGAAGTGCCTAAATCACACTTCCACCCATTCTGCATGGCCACTGGCGACAAGAGTATCATGTGATCATAGGCCATTAATGGATTTTTTCTGCTAATGGAATATCCTTCGATCACAATGAGTGGGGACACATCAGCAGCAGAACCATGAGAAGGTGGTGTGAAAGCATAACTTGTGGACTGCCAGCAATGCGTCCCCATTGTGAGATAGCAACATCATGCAGAAATGGCCTGTGTCTCCTGATGTAGAATTACTGCCCTTATTTTAAAGTGATTAGCACCAAATGAGCTATTTATTCATATATTTATTTACTATAGTTATGTAATTCTGTTCAAGGCTAGAGAAAACACAGACAAAAACAGCAGTTAATTCATTTCTTTCAGGTGCTTCTCTTTGTTTACTTAAATCTTGTTTAACCTCATACCTGTCAACTACCAAGGTCAGGTTGGTAGCAGGCATTGTCTTTTTGTGAACTCTTATGTTCATTAATAATGAGCTTTGGATGAATTAAAAAATTGCTGCCAGAATTATGAATAACTAGTTAGGAGTTGGATGGATGTTAAAAGTCTCTCTTAGCTACACTTCAGTTTGTTTAAAAGAAATCAGATTCTGAGAAATTGAAAGAAAATATAGGCACTGAAGTTGACAGCTAAGATATACAGGGAGAATAAAAACAGGTTATGCTTCTTTTAATAAATGTTCACACTTTTCTACTATTGTAAGACGTGCCAGTCCAGGTTCATTTCAGGCTTTGTGGGTGCACTATTCAGAATATTTCATTATGCTACAGTGTCTCAAAAGTCATCTTAAGGGAATTCACCAGCAGAATACTGTAAAATCAGGTTTCTAGTTCATATGGAGTGTAATGTACTCAGATCATAAGGATCTCATTCCCTGAAATATGAGGATGAACATACAAAGAGTGGGCTCTGGTGATTGTCACAGCAGCAGAACAGATGTCTAGTCCTGCTGATTTTGGAAAGGGATGTCATAGAATCATAGAATCATAGAGTTGGAAGAGACCACAGGGGCCATCCAGTCCAATCCTCCACATCAAAGCACTCTCAACAGATGGCCATCCAGCCTCTGCTTAAAAACCTCCAAAGAAGGAGACTCCACCACACATTCCACTGCCAGATAGCTCTGACCACCAAGAAGTTCTTCCTGAGGTTCAGGTAGAATCTCCTTTCCTGCAGCTTGAAGCCTGCTCCCTCCTCAACATTACATCCCTTCAAATATTTGAACATGGCTATCATGTCCCGTCTTAACCTTCTCTTCTGTAGATTAAACATATCCAGCTCCCTAAGCTGCTCCTCATAGGGCATGGCTTCCAGACCTTTCACCATTTTGGTTTCCCTCCTCTGGACACGCTCCAGCTTGTTGATATCCTTCTCGAATTGAGGTGCACAGAACTGGTCACAGTATTCCAAATCAAGTCTAACCAATGCAGAATAGAGTGATACCATTACTCCCTAGATCTACACACCATACTCCTATTGATGCAACCAAGAATTGTGTTGGCTTTCGTGGCTGCTGCATAACATTGCTGACTTATGTCCAGTTTGTGATCTACCAAGACTCCTAGATCCCTTTCACACGAACTGTTATCCAGCCACATGTCCCTCATCCTATATTTGTGCATTCCATTTTTTCTGCCTAAATGCAGGATCTTACATTTCTCTCTGTTGAAATTCATTTTGCTAGCTTTGGCCCAATTCTCCAATCTGTCAAGATCATTTTGAATTTTAATCCTTTGCTATGAGTTAAACCCTGCTAGCTAGCAACCCATGACCACCATGTTGGTACTCACCAGTGATCTACCCACTTACCTCAAGTCCCTCCTGAGCCAGTGAGCCCTAGTACCTGTCCAGAATTGCTGAAGATAGGTGACCAGATGCTCATGCACAAATCAAATTGTCTCCTCATCAAGTGCCACTTGCCCAGAGATTTGTCTCTAGAGACCTGGGAAATATGGCAATTCTCTAATACACTGGGAAATGTCCTGAGATGTTACAAGCTAGCAGACATCCACCAGGTATATGGAGGCTTTCTCTATTGATGATTATTTTCTACAAGCGGAGAGTGGGTTTTTTTTAAAAAAAAAGGAGGAGGAAGGAGAGATAGTATTCTCATTTCTGTGCTACACTGTTATAGTGCTATTATTACACTTTCAACATCCTGTGGAATCCTGGGGTTTGTAGCTTACTGAGGCCACAGAGCTTTCCGGCTGAGAATTCTAAATACTCTTCCCTAATCTGCAAACCCTAGGATTCCATAGGATGTTGAAAGTGGAATAATAGCACTGTAACAGTGTAGCATGTAAATGGACGATTTCACAAACAACTGACAAATAATGATTCTACCAGAAAAGACAACAAACGTATGCCACATGGTCAGATTCTGGGCCCCCTTCTAGACTGCTGGACCCCAGTAATTTATACTGATCTCCTCTCACCATCACTGGCTTTGATGGCATTATATCTGTTCCTGAAATTTGCTTTTATAGACAGAACATGACCTACCCTTCAATTGTCCCAGTCTGGCAGGGACAGTCCTGAGTAAACCTCTATCATCCCACTTTTTCCAGAACTTAAAATGTCTCAGGTTTTCTCTCTTCCTCTCACTTTCCCTTTTCATCCTTGCCTTACTTCAATGGTTGCAAACTGAATTCAAAGTATAAAAGTAATTTCCAGTCAGTTAATTCATTGTAGGGAGAGGACAAGAGGAGTAAGGTCTTGCCTTTCCCATTAGGCTCAGACCAAAACTGCTGCAGCTCTCCTGTCTTGTCTGTTGTTCTTCATTAATAATATTTGCCATTATGATGTTGCTTGGACACCTCTGTCCTGGTTTCTATCTGTGAAATGTTGGAGGGTATGGCATAAGTGTAGAACTACCTTTAACCTCTGCTTATGGTCCCTAAACAGTAATACAAGCCTTCCCTCTTGTACTGGAGGGAATATAATATGTGCTCGTCATGCTTTATAGCCACTGATAGCCATCTGCCCTTAGTTTATTTATTTATCAGTTATATTTGTGTTCCACTTTTCCACCAATGAGCTTGTTGAAATACATAGTGTTTTTTTCCCTTCTTGTTTCGTTATTGAAACAACTGAAGGAGTGTAACTGGCCCAAATTTATCATAGGTTAGTAGAGAGACTTGGGCCTCCCAGCCTAGCTTTTAATGCTCTCTAAGTTGGGGACCATCACTACATCTTGTGGTCATGAATATGACAGTTTTCTATCCAGATGCTCTTGCCATTACTCTTCAATGCTGTTCAGCACTAGTAGTTTACTATACTATAAATAGAGTTTTTATATTGTACCATTTGGGTCTAAACTCTTTAGTTATTCTCAAATAGAGTAGAACAGTGTTTCTTAACCTCTTTTTTTAAACTTGGGACACCTGTAAATATAATTTGTTGCCAGTAACCCCCAAGACTTAATTTAAGATGTAAATATTTAAATTTAGATTTAAATATTCAAATATTTATTTATTTATTTAAGGCATCTGGAGATTATGGTTGAAATCCCCACTCAGACACTGGTTGACCTTGGGCAAGTTATATTCTCTCAGCCCCAAAAGAAGGCAAAGCCAAACCCCTCTGAACACATCTTGCCAAAAAACCCTTGTGATAGTTTTACCTTAGGGTTGCCATAAGTCTGAAGTGGCTTGAAGGCACACAACAACAAAGTGCCACTGACAGGGAGAGGTTCTTTCTAGCCATCATGTCTTTCTCCTTTGTAAACTGACTTATGGTGACCTTAAGATGAATCTTTCATCAAAGTTTTATTGGCAAGGTTTGTTTCCTTTGCATTTTTTTCTGAGGCTGAGAGAATCTGACTTGCCTGAGGTCACCCAGTGGGTTTCCAGAGCTGAGTGGGGGGATTCAAACCCTGGTCTCCAGAGTCATGATTTGGCTGTACACACATACCTGCTGCTGTGTCCCTTTCATCAGGGATGTGGCAGCATGTGTGTGTGGGGGGGAATGGAACTGCCCCTTTGTTTGCAAATGAAAGAGCAGTTTGGGTGTGCACACATATCTGCTGCCACGTCCCTTTTGTCAAGGATGCAGTAGTAGGGTGTGTGGGTGCCAACACACATTGTGGCAGGCAGGTGCCCAGACAACTCCCTCATTGCAAACAAGGGAGCAGTTTGGGCTCATGCACACACCTGTGGAGATGCATGGGTGCAGGTGCTCAAACTGCTCCTTCATAGAAAATGAGGGAGCAGTTTGGGTGCACACAAGAGTCTGCTTCTGTGTCAGTGCTCAGCAGAGGCGTATCTAACATAAGCAGCACCCAGGGCAAGCATGGAAGTTGCACCCCTACCTCTGAGTCCCTTTCTTCTTCTTCTTCTTCTTCTTCTTCTTCTTCTTCTTCTTCTTCTTCCTCCTCCTCCTCCTCCTCCTCCTCCTCCTCCTCCGCTGCTTCCTGCATGGCTTTCTGTGCCCCCTTGGCATTTGTGCTCAGGGCACATGCCCTACTTGCCCCAATCTAGATATGCCTCTGGTGCTCACAGTCCCTGCTGCCATGTCCC